>JADAZR010000047.1:0-409734 GCA_014872995.1 Diaporthe citrichinensis | reverse complement strand
AGATACATTATAATATAAGATACCTAAGTTAAGAAAATAATTAAAGTTAATAAATAATATTATATTAAAAAATAAATATTAAGTAAATATAAAATAAATATAATAAAGAAATAAAAAAAATAAAAAAAATTAAAAAGAAATAATTAAAAGTAAAAGGCTAAAAGGAATGAATATATAATATAATAAATTTAAGGAAATATTAAGGGAGGTTAAGGGGTTTAAATAATATTTAAATTATTATATATATATAAATAATAATTTAATTAAAATAATATTTAAAATATTAATAATTAAAAAAAATATTATTATTATATTTAGCTTTAATTTTTAATTAAATTTATTATTGTAAAAAAAAACGGCTAAATAACTCCTTTTAGCTCATCATTTCATTTTAGCACCCCTTATGCTGGGAGGCGTTGGGGGCAGCGCAAAAGCACTAACCCCCGGGTAAGTAGGAATCAACGAGTCTCAGCCGGGACGTTCAGATTCAGTTCCCGCTTCCTAACCAGATTAGGCAGCCGCCGGGCGCCCTACAACAGTAAGCACAGTCTCGTCTTTGAGACGTTGATTGGCCATCTGTACGAGGCCCTGAAGAGGTGCGAGTGGGCCCAGGCAACCAAGCAGCCCAGCCAAGCTGGCGCTTAGCGAGACCAGCCGACCGAAGAAAAAAGAGCCGCGGCCCAACTTCGCAAGACACAAAGAACCTACGAAGCAAAGAGGAAACGCATTTCTTCGATTCCATTCTAACTCGCTCTCAAATTTCGGCCTTCAGACATTACACATCACCAGGCGCGACAGTAAATGGCGTCCGCTCCCCGTCTCCGAGTTCCTCCCAAGGAGCCAGAGGCGCGCAAAGGGCGGGAAATGGAAGACGACGCACACGGGTCCGGGTCCGGTGAGGCAGGACTCCCGGCTCTTCTCTCGTTCGGTGAGATGCCGGAATGGTTTCAACACGACAACAACCAGTGGATCCTTCACGGTTACCGGCCCATATCGGGCTCGGTTCGCGCCTCGTTCCGCAGTTGGTGGTATCTCCACAACGAGACGGTCAACATCTACACCCATCTCATTCCGGCCGTTGTCTTCCTGCTCGGCGAGTGGTATATCTTGCAGTACATTGCTGGCAAATATTCCAGAGTCACTAGCGCCGATTTTGTTGCTTTCTCAGTCTTTATGCTTACGGCGACCATTTGCTATGCACTTTCGGCTCTTTATCATACTTTGATGAACCACTCTTACACGGTGGACCATCTCTGCCACCGACTAGATATGCTTGGTATAGGCATCTTCATAGTCGGTGACATTGTCTTGGGAGTATACTTAATCTTTTGGTGTGAGACTACGCTACGCAATATTTATTGGTCTATGGTTAGTTGATCTCCATAAGCTCGGCTTTTCTCTGTGCCAGGACTGGTAATCGGATCTAACACCGTCTTCATCGGTCAATAGATTGGGGTTTTCGGGGCATTGACCATCATCACGAACGTCCATCCCAAGTTCCAGAGTCACAAGTATCGCTCCATGCGAACACTAGCGTTCGTGGCGACTGGCATGTCCGTTGTGGCGCCCTTGATTCATGGGCTTGATGTATTCGGGCTAGACCTGATGAACAAAAAAGCCTTCACTTATACTATGGTGGCAAAGATAGGCTGCCTTCTCTCGGGAACCGGGCTTTATGCAGTGAGTCTCCCATTTTGCCCATACAGGAGAAGAATTGATCCTAATACACGTGATTTGAAAGATGAGGTTTCCCGAAAGTTGGTGGCCTGGAAAGTTCGACATGTGCAGCTCTCACTCATTCATGCACATCCTGGTGGTCTGCGCCGCTGTTATCCAAATGGTAGGGTATCTGGAAGCCTTCGACTATGCTTACTCAAACATTACCTGCTCAGCCTCTTGAGTAACTACCTTTTGTAGAGCCTCTAACCACCAGGGCGAGCGGCGACCTTCCAACCAAGGTAGCGCTGTTGGAGATTCTGGGAGCAAGGTGCTTTTGGGAGACAGGAATGTTGACATTCATAACGAAGGAGGGAGTATTCACTCCAGGGCCCACGGTTCGTCAGCAATGGTTGGGAACGCTTGGAATTGAGGGCGTGGCAGTGTGTTAGTGGCCCGTTTTGTTATTTTGACGTTATGGGGTTCTTTTCCGGGACAGATCCAAGAGGATCAGTATGTGCCTTGCCGGCTGCTGGTGTCAATGTTAGTCTTGGTGTAGAACATTGCAAAGCAATCGTAACTTTAGCAAAGAAAAGTGAGATTTATACCTATAAAATCAAAGGGCGCACTTATAAGTCTGCTTAATCAGTATAATTAGCAGGCTGCAGCTAATTAAAGCCCACTATTTAACATTATTTTACTACCCCTTAATATACTTTATATTTATAAATATTAATACTTATATAACCTTTATCATTATTATATATAATATTATAAATTATATTAATATATTATTAAATTAATTAATTATTTATTAAAATTAATAAATTTAATATTAAAGAAAAGCTTTAATTATTTTAATTTTAGTTTCCTAATATTATAATAAGTATATAATTAGGTACTAGAAGAATGAGAGTGTGTTATTATTATGATTGTGTCATAGTAGTGCACTATTGCACGAACAGGGCACTACACAGTAACTTTGGAATTGAGAAGACGCTCAAAAAACTGCGCCCGCCGCGTAGAACACGAGATGCTTTGGCGCGATTTCCTTTTTTTGGCACTAGGAGACGTAGCTTCCATCGCGGATTTCCCCTCACATCACCCCACGACCCCTTGTAGCTCCTCCCACACTTGATGCCAAAGGCTAGCTCCCGCTGCTTTGGAAAGTTTATTTGCCGCTGGGTTCGTTGGGCTCGGAGAGAGCCGCATCCCTAGTCCATGCTAGCCGTTACTTAGTCTCCGAGGTTTAACTACATGCTTGCCCAGCGTAGAATATATATATGGTATATACACGGGCTGAGCACGACAACATGAGAATCGAAAGTATCGAGACGTCTCTGGAAGCCTAGGCAGCGAGCTTTTGCACATGTTATCTACCTAGATAATGCAAGCGCGACGGTTTCAGGCCTGCTTTCCCGAGCCTCGGCCAGTTTCAGCGGCAACGTGGCCGATCACGTGAATATGTTGTTGGGACGTTTGTGATAGTAGCATGGCTGGGAAAGACTTTTGTTGAAGCCGGTTTCGAGTGTGTGACACAGGTACCTCGGTGGGAGCGATAGGAGCGGCGCATGTGCGCCCAATCGGGTGTCAGTGCATTCGTGTATTCCAGCCACACCGGCCAAAGGTCGTAACTGGACCCCGACTTTTGGACCCCTCAACAATTGCAGATTCTGCCTGCCAAATCTGTACCTTGTCAGCAGGGCAGTGCAATGTTCCCTGCAAGTGCAGTCTGTCACATCAATATAAGGCTCTCGCTGACGTTTCTGGATCCCACCCAGAAAAAGAAAATCCCTTCACTATCTTCATCCTCGATCCCCGTCACTAAGAAAATATGTCTTCGGTATCTCTCAGACTGTCGCTTCCCGACGCGACTATATTTCATCTTCCACCCAACGATGGCCCCGAAACGGTGCTGCCCCCTGCGCCGGGCTCGACGTGGTCCGCATCGGCGTTCTCCATCCCACCATCGATTTACCACGCTGCCCTGGACATGAGAGTCCCTGTCACCATTGCTTCCGTTTACGCGGTTACGGTGATCATGCTGAATGCGTACAATCGATCCCAAGGGAATAAGCCATGGAAGATTAGCAAGACCAGAGCCTTTTTCTGCTTCGTGATGGCCCATAATGTCGTGTTGGCGCTCTACTCCGGCTGGACTTTCCTGGGGATGATGCAGGCTGCCCGGAGAACGGTCTACAACCCCTTGGGGTCGGCAGGACTTGTAGGAATGGTGGACAGCCTGTGCAAGGTCCACGGGGTGGCCGGGCTTGGAAACGCCATTGCGTACAATAGATTTGATTCCGAGTGGGAATCCGACTTCCCTTTGACCAACCTTAGCTCGACAAGGGCACCAGACCCCACCGATTCGGGACGCCTCTGGAATGAGGGTCTGGCGTTTTATGGATGGCTGTTCTACGTGAGCAAGTTTTACGAGGTCCTGGATACCGCAATTATCATTGCAAAAGGGAAAAAGAGCTCAACCCTGCAGACCTATCACCATGCCGGAGCCATGATGTGCATGTGGTCCGGCATCCGATACATGTCACCGCCAATCTGGATGTTCGTTCTCATCAACTCTTTTATACACACGCTGATGGTGCGCACCTCTCCCTTGCCTTTCAGCTTCCCCTGCTAACATGTACGTGGATTACAGTACACTTACTACACGCTGAGCGTTCTTTCCGTGCCAGTGCCTCGATCTTTCAAGAAGACTCTCACCACAATGCAAATTATCCAATTTCTGTTTGGTGCATCCTACGCTGCCCTCCATTCTTTCATCTCTTACATCCTGCCGATTAGGAATCACTCTGGGTACCAGACAATCTCGTGTATTGACACCACCGGGGAAACGTTTGCCATATGGTTCAATGTGCTTTACCTGACACCTCTGACGGTGCTATTCTTACGATTCTTTTTCAAAAGCTACTTCCGACCACAGAAGGCAGGAAAGTTAGCTTCTCGGATGAAACGTTGATCGGCTGGCACATGGAGATGTCGTGAAGGATGCGGTAGACGGTGTCGAGACAGGATTTTTATAGTTTCAGTGATATGAAATTCGTGCTTTCATGGGAACCGCTGGAAAGGGAATAACATTGTGATTAGAAATTACCTATAGATAAACACGCTACTTGCAAAATATATTTTATTATAGTTTTCAAGCTTAAAAGTAATATTTATATATAATAAAATAAGTAATATAAAGAAATATAATAGGAATATATTACTTTAAATTTACTTTTTTATTATAAGTAATTAAAAAATGCTTTAAAGAATTAAAAAGTAATTAAGAATTAAGGGTAAAAAGGGAGGTTTTAAGGTTTTTTCGTTAAAGAACTATTAGTAAATATATTAAGTTGTACGCGACTTTGTACACCAGCTTAAGGAGGAATAGTTGGAATGCTAAGCAAACAGCAGATAGACGAATAAACAGTTGATTTAAAAAAACACAGTGTGGCCGAAGCCACTGAGACTTACACACCCGCAAGTCATTTTATTTTGGCATCTCGAGATATGGAAGCAACGCAATGTATTGCAGTTCTAGTCTAACCTACCAACCCTGCCAAATGGACTATCCAGAGAGCTTCCAGCTTCGCTGCGTCCATACATTGTGGCAGCAAACGATGCGGGGCTGGATGGTCACAATTGCTCAACAATGAATTGCGTGGATTCATATGGCATAGTGAACGTTTCCCAGGACCACCTTGTCCTTGCCTTTTCATCTCGGAGTCTCAGATTATACTTCAAAAGCAACTGCGACACCACCATCTTAATCACCAACGAGGCGTGAAATCGACCGGGACTGTATCATTATCAGTTAACAAGCGGCGGTCGGACCACAGTGCAGCTCCTCACTACTCACCATGCGAGAGATCCATAGCCCCATACCGGAAACGTCTCCGAAATTTCTGTGAACCTCCGCTGCTGTTCTCTGGCATCATCCGGTATAAATCGACGAGGTTCAAAGCTATCGGGTACTGGATAAGTCTCCGGGTTGTGCATAAGGTTATACGCTGACACGCAAACCGTTGCGCCTGCGGGGACGGACAAAATGCCGTCAGAGAAGTCGTATTGCTCCAGTGCCTTTCTGCGGATGGCAACTACAACAAAGGATTAGCGCACAGCAGCTGATAAGGGGAATCCGATGAGGCGACTCATACGCGTATCCAGAGGGTTGAGCCTGACGGTTTCTTTGATGAAGCTGTCCAGAAGAGGCAAATGCTCCAGGGTCTCATAATCCAGCGGAAGATGCTGCTGCAGCTCTTGACGAAGCGAAGTCTGCCATTCCTTCCGGGCGCACAACTCTAGTATAATGAAGTGCAGATTCATCCACGGCTGGTGGGAGGCTGCGAACCAGATCCCCAAGAGAGACTGCGAAAGTAACTCGGGATCCCAGTAGTCGCTGGTGTCTGCCAGTTCAGTCATGTTGTGCATGATTGTGAGCTGCAGGGGACATCAGCCAGTATTCATCATGCAATTCAAGCGGGTACGCATACTTTTTTGGTGAGGTCAGGTTCGTTCCAATTAGAGCGGCCCGGGCCCATGTACTCACGAAGGCGAGACTGGATCAAGCGCATGGCCTGGCCCCGGTTCGTGAGAATCATGTGCATGATACTGAGGGAGTTAGAGAGTATTCAATCGCCTTATGGCCCAAGGGTGAAGACACACGGGGACATGAACGATGGCGTTATCTGGAAGGCAGCCATGCACCTGACTATATCCCGAGGATATCGTAGGAGCGCGTTGGAGAATTGCTCGTCAGAGGCTGTGTTAGGAGTTAATCTCGGGTGCCCAGAAGGAAGGATTGAAGGTTTAGTTATTGCATACCAAGGCTTTCACCGAAGAACATGACGCTCATGAGCTTTGAGGCCATCCGGCGGACTGTCTGCGCAACGGGCAGGGATGTTCCTCCTCATTCAGACGTTAGAATCGTATCAGTCTCAAAAGTATTCTTGTTGAAAGTCTCACCATTGAGCGCGCGTCCGTTGTGGAGCTCTTCGGTTAGACTGCTGTCCAATTGAGCAAGAAGACGCGGGTAAAGGGCACCGAGGTGAGTTGGACCGTTGACTTGAAGGACTCGACTGAAAAGCCGTGTCCTGAGCGCTCTATAAGCATTGGTGTTGTGTTCGTACTTGTTCATGGTGTGCTTGAAACCAAACATCTGCTCATGATCAGTTCGGCGAACACAACTTGAACAATGAGGGTCTCGTTACATCCGCGTAAACAGCTCGCTGAGATAGACATGCTGCCTCGCTAAATTCGGCGATTTCCTTCTTCGTAGACACGATGATGATTGGGGTGTTTGATTTCCAAGGCTTGTAATATTTCCCAGATTGCTATAATATACTTAGTACTTAGGTATCACGCAATGTCGAAAAGCATTAAGAGGGCAATTCTGACATAGTCTTTAAGCGTGAACAAAGTAGAAGAACACAAATATATGATTCCTCTGTACATCGAATATAGAAGCGCCTATTTTCAAAATTAGACAGCTGGTATCTGAATGGTGGCATGGATACTCACAAAACTAGACCTGATATCCGGATAGGCTGAGAAGCCGGTGATAATCAGGAACAGCGCCCAGTGAACCCTCTCATCATCGACAATGTGCCTTACATCCATTAGAGGCATGATTAAAGGCGTGCTTTTGGCCAGGTCCCAGTGCCCAACGAGAAATCGATTGACTATCGTTCTTGCGATGTAATATACAGGACGAGTGAATAGATTGCATGTCTGAAAGCTCGAGGAGACTCCCAGCACATTCTGGGCTCGTTGAACTTCATCTTTAATGTCCTACCGGCCGGCTGAAGCTCCTGCATGGGTCAGCGAACGGAGATCCTACTCCGCGCAACTAGCCAGCCACTCGCTTGAGCGGTGCATGCGTATGGAAAAACTCTCTGCCAAGCCCTACGTGGCTGTCGACCTGAATGCATAGTAAGCCCGCCACAGCCCTGATTTGGACGCAAAAAGGCTGAAGGTGTGGTGATGATAGACTATCGCTCGGTTTTGAGATGCTATGCCAAGTCTTCGGCCCGAGGGCTAGAAAAGGTAGGCGTCAGCATGGGCAGAGAGTCAATGCAGTCAGCGTCCGTACGGTTGGGATTCTATCCTTGTTCTGTGCACAGAAGGATTCAAGTGAGATAACGGGTTGCAGTAGCGCTGTTTCTCGCAACTCACTGCCTCATTGGTGTCTCGGACTGCAAAGAGAAAGTCATGATAGGGCGAGCAGTACGAGCTTCAGGTTATACAACAGATCGCGCTTAACTTTAGAACATGCAGTTCGAACGCACCAATAGGGGTTTGAATTTTGAATGGCAGTGTGTCATAGTACTTAGTTCTCAGCTCAATGGGAAGGTATACATTCAGCATGTCTCTCTGGAATCAAAACAGCAGAGATCCTCACCATCGAACACATATCAGCATCGCTCGAGTTACGGAAGCCCAGCCTGCTCTACTTCAAAACATATAGCCTACATGCGAGGGGGACTTCAGCATCCTTTCATCGGTCAGCACACCCAGGAGAAAGGGAGTATTTGAACTTGAAATATCGGAATGTGACACCTCCGTAGCCGTTGTGGCCATTCTAGTACTGTCCGCGTTGGTTCGACACACCAGAACCGGCCTGTGATGAGGTTTGTAATTTTATCCGCAACCGCGGCCGCATACTCTGCAATCTCCATTCGCAGCAGTTAATTCTTACCCTAGGCCGTACTAGCAATCACGGCCTCATTACCCTTGTAAAGCGACTAATCCAGCAGCCTAGAGTCGCTAAAGTACGTTTAACCGTTAATCTTTAGTACTCTAGTTACAACCTGAAGTGCTTTAACGCCAAAGGGCGCCATGTCAAGTGGCATAGTCTTGGCTGTGAGCTCTAGTGATTTCTTGGATGCCGCATATATCCCTTCAAATTTCATGTTAATTGTCAGCTATATAGGGGTATGTTGCTTGGGACAATTATTCATGAACGGGACGTTGATGTTTGCGCTGGTACCAGTCAGTCATTCTGCGTCGGATGACGGGTGGAACCCCGGAACTTCGGAAGCTGACATAATCTCATCAACGAGCAGAGGGAGGTCCGAGGACCGGAAGCAGCGGCTCGTCCGCGACATCAGTACTCAATACCCTAGGGTATCAAGGTGTATGGGGCTATCAATGAGTGAACCATAAAAGATGTCATCGAATGCTGCCGACGTGGTGCCCTTACTGGCGGATGACTCCTTTGAGCTATACGACCTCCGGGTCGAAGTGGTGTGCCCGGAAGGGGAGAGGATCATGTGCGGTGCCAGGGAGGGAGACTACTTCACGCTCGAGGGCGAGATGATGTACCTGCCCCCCGGACAGGGGATCAGCATATACAGCTTGGGTGAGTGGGATGGGTGGATAATTGTGACAGCACAGCCAAAAAGAGGTCGGGGTCGACTGACAAACAAGCCAGCGTCCGTCCTCCCACTTCTAGCAGCAAAGCAACGCGTGACACATGCCAACGACTGGATGACATCGGACGCGCTGATTGCTTGCCCCGATCCGAACTGCAAATCTAAGCTGCGAATATCGCGGACGGGGAAGAGGAGGTTCAGCCATGCTGAGACGACCGTCGTGGGATTGGAGGGGAACAATTAACGAATCGAGTGGTTGTCGTGATGCTCTTGCGAGCCGGTGGTCTTCATTGTGCTATAAATAGTGTGCTAGATCAATGTGTCCTCCTCCCCCGGTATCCAGCAGTGGGAACAGGTTCAGTCCGCCGAAGGAGTCGTCCCCGTCGAAAGCGCCGCTCAGTAAGGACAGATCCGGGGTCCGAGGCAGGCTGCTTGACATGGTCAGGAACGCTGGGTCCAGGTCGCTGAACAAAGACGGGGACGCCACGCTCCCCATGCCAAAATGCGGCGTCGCATGGTTTTGCGGCGTCGGTTCTGAATTTATTTCTCTCTGGTGGCCCATTCTCATAGGGCTGGCCACCTTGCGCGAGATCTCGGGTGATTTCCTGGTGCTCATGCTGTCCCCATCCCTGGGCTCATGGGGGATGAGCCCAAAGAGCTGGGCGGAGCTCTCTGTCCTCTGCAGCCGCTCTTGGACTTCCTTCTTCTCGAGATACTCCACCGCTGTTGTGAGAAGAGATTTCGATATCATCGAGTACTGCGCTGCGTGTGCATCGATTTTTGCGAAGTGATCCAGCGCCGTCACGGACATGCGTGCGTATTTCTCAAGAATACGGCCAAAGCCACCAAGAAGCCCAGCCCCGAGCACGAGCGAGCCTGCGAAAAGCCACGATCTAGGGAAATTGTTAGCCTCTGTAGTAAGGAAGATGGTGAGCGTTCCGACTTACACAAGGACCGGGCGTCTTCCAGAGACAAGTCCCTTCTCCACGAGGTCCAATATCTGATCGACCATCAAGCTGGCAGCATCGATACAGGCATCAGCCAGCTTCGACTTGCCGGACATCAAGCCCGCCCTTCCGTAGGCAGAAGATGGCTCAGGAGATAAGCGCCTGTATAGCTCATACATCAAGAATGGCCTCGAAACCAGCATCACAGCGTAGTAGTACGACGCCAGGACCTGACATGCCCCATTTACCTCGGCAGAGTTCTGTTCGCTCGGGGACGACACCACGCCTTTGAGCTGCTGCAGCCACCTCACGGAGAAATCCCTTAGCTGCCGGGATATCCCCTCGGTCAGCTGCAGGGAGATCTTCCGCCTGGAGTACACCTCCACCACGACGCCCTCAAGGATCAGGAAGATCTGCACGGACGCATTGAGGATATCAAACACCTCCTGCCCGTCGTCGTCGACCTGGCGGTATGACACGGTGCAGTCGACGTCGCTCGTGCTCGGCGGCCGGCCCATGGAGGTGCTCAGGAACAGGTCCACGACGCGCAGGCTCTTCCACAGCCTGTCCCGCTGCCTGTGCGTCTCGGACCCGAACCGGCTGTTCACCTCGGTGCGGTGCACGCCGATGGAGTAGGCCGCGCGGACGGCGATGCCGAAGAAGAGGAAGGCGCCGTTAATCTGGCACGCGCACAGCATGTACAGCGTGACGAGGATGAAGGCCTGCACCGTGTCGACGCTGAGGTTGCCGTTCAGGTTGGCCAGCGCCTGGTCGCGCGCGTACTCGAAGTAGAGCTGCGCCGTCTCCTCGTTGGTCTGCTGCATGCCGATGGCGACCACGAGGTAGTTCACCGCGGACGAGACGTCGTCGATGCGGTTCCCTGCCTGGTGGTTTGACGCCCAGATGGTCATGTCCTCGACGAGGCGGGACTTGCTGACGAAAAGGTCGGCCATGCCGGACGTGACCGACAGATATGTCGAGATGATGGTCGGCAGGTCTTCCGTCTTGACTTCCGGAGGCGATGACGCACCTGACAGAAACGACGACCTGGAGATTGCGTTCTCGAGGACCGAGTAGCGACTCGTCTGTGGCGCGAAGGCATTCTGGTCGACCCGGGTGGTGACGAGCTGGCGGACGGTCTGGAAGAACGACAGCGGGGCGCAGTCGCCGATGAAAATCAGCTTGCCCTGGGCGTCACAGAGAAGTCTCGCCTCTCGGGGCACCTCAGCCTCCTCGTGGTCGTCCGTCACGGCAGTATCGCTACTTCTACGGTGAGCCGCGTGGCCGGCTGCAGAGCCGGGCTTCACCGGGGGCGTTGGCAGGACGGCATGGTTGGTCGCAGCCGTGATGCTCGAGTGCTCGAAGTCCACGGGGTGCGGTGTCCCCTGGCTGTGGTTGTTCCCGTTGATGGAGACGGATGGCGAGTGGATGCTTGGTGTTCTGGGCTGCAGTTGGTTCCGGGGCCCCGGCCGGCGGCGCTCTCTTGGAGGAGAGTACTTGCAGGCGTGGGGTCTCTGACGACGTGTGCAATAACTACATGGCAATTTACCATCACATTTCACTGCATTGCGTGAGGTATTAGCAGAGTTGTTGACTCGAAGCAGGACAATGACGACAGTCCAAATGTTGAAAACCATCAAACAGGAGACGAGTAAGTAGGAAGTAATGAGACAAATACACGGAATAACACCTAGCGCACATGGCTACAACCCAGTGAACAGGCAAAACGGAAAGGGTGCATCCGTCCACACAAATGCTGTGAAACCACGACGGCAAATCAGGAGGAACGGGCCAATGGCAGGGCAGGAAGAGCGGAAGTTGCCTACCTTTCCGTGCTTTGCAGCCGTCACAGGCACTCTGCACGCGGGCTCGAATGTACTGAGGCTCCCCGGAAGTGGCCTGGTCACCTCCACCGGCGCCAGGAGTGCTCGACTTGTCCATCTTTGGGTGGTCGTATGGCGGCGAATGGAGACATTTGGTCGGGGGCAGAGTCAAACTGTCGGGGTGAGAGGCGGATTCGGGACCCGCGAGCGCCTTTGAGGTGCGGAAGCGGAAGACTCTGAGAGACTGTGCTCGGTTAGGTGCGGAATCGGAGCTCGCCAAACCCTCGGGACTGGACCCGACTCGAGTGTGACCCCCAATGCAGAGAGGGTTAACCCCTGAGTCGCGGTGGCTTCATGCCAAGTGCTCGCCAGGACAGACAACACGTAAACGGTGAAAACCCGCCAGGGCGCAGACGTTCCGATGAAAGTATCTCGACGACGCTCAGTCTTGGAGTTTAAACATAATCATAGCTAGAGATCACTGTCACTTGGTGCTACACCATTCCCCCTGGACTCTGTAGTAGCCATTAGTGACGCTTGGATTTCACCCTCTTACACACTTCTCTTATCAAAATCAAATACGATGCGGTGAATTAGTATCTTGAAAACTACTTATTGGTGGTGAATCTAAGCGATGAAGAATTTAATTATGGGTATTTCTCCACAGTTGCCGCGAAGCTCAAAGTGTTGGTGGAAATTATCAGGTCCTTCTCATCTTCATAAACAAAGTCACTTCACCCAGTATCCATATGATTAATAGAGCTATGAGCAACTCCTTCACTGGTCATTACTCCCCATTTGATATAGTACTTTGGTGCAAAATGGTTCCACTTATTTAAATATTAGCTAAAAACCTGAACAATACTGCCTGAACGACTCGGTCCTCAGCCACGTCTCTAAGCCCACGGCGTATGAATCCACATGGGCGAAACGAACAGATGTAAATTCTAGGTGACTCAGACAGGCCCGGCCAGTCCCTCTATCCGACGCAAACCTCTTGATGTATGCATACAGAGCATCATCCCCTTCGGGCAAACGCGGCACGTTGTCCGAAAGTATCTACAGACCTCCAAGGCAGAGTTTGAAGGCCCTTTTTCAGTGTTCCAGATGTTGGATGCAAGAATAGATCTTCAGTCTCTGTTGGAAAATGAGGCTGCGGTAACACTCCAGTAGGACTTGGATAATATGCTCACCCAGCAACGGCGCGGCGCTCGGAAAGCCGAGCGCCGCTCGCCGTCTTCATCCCGTCAGCTCCAGGGTGTGCATACCGACCTAGGTAGGTATGTGCCTTTTGAATGCCGAGCTACGTTCACAACTTGCACCGCCAACCACATCAGTTGGTGTGCACACTTGTGAGATGTGACCTGCTGTCCAGCCACTCATACATTCCACCGCAGTTCACACTTCTCCGATCTCGCACCACTTATCACAGGCCCTCTTGGTCGAACGGGCGCCCACTGGGCGGATAGATCGTCCCTATAAATCATTCATCACCTAGGCATGGGCTGACTTCCTGTCGATTCAACTTTAACGCGCATGAGGTGCTGTCTCTCTAGCTAAATAAGATCTCTTGCCCATACCCGGCAACTTACCCCCTGCCTTCCGTGGCTTGACTTCCCACGTCAACATCAATTGTGTGTTATTTCGAACGAGACCTATAATGCAGCCTCAAGGCAAACAAGCCCTCCCACAAGGACCAGGGCATAACGAGAAAGTTGGCGCAGAGGTCGTGAGAAACAGCGACCTTGAGCAGCAGAACACAGACCCGGTCACCCAGAGCAGCGACAATGTTGACGTTAGGGAAGAAGCTGTCTCGAGTGAGTCGAATACATACCTCGTGACATTCGGCCCAGATGATACTGAGGATCCTCTCAACTGGCCCACCAAGCTGAAATGGGGTGTCACGGCGGCCGTTTCTGGAACAGGCTTCCTTCGCATCATGGTCTCAACGGTAAGGCACAACCTGTGCTGTAACCGAACCATTTACCAGGAGTGTGTTCGCGGTTTCCAGACCTGGAATTTTCACTGATACGAGCTTTGTGCAGATGATGGCACCCGCAATCAACACCATCGCGAAAGAGCTGAACATGTCAACCACAGAGTCGACCATGGCCTTGTCGGTCTACCTGCTGGCCACCGCGTTTGGCCCGATGTTCATTGGCCCCTTGTCCGAAGTCTACGGCCGGAGCTCCATCTTCCACCTCACAAACATCTGGTTCCTGGCCTGGAACCTCATATGTGGCTTCGCCAACTCCAAAGGCCTGCTCATCGCCGCCCGGCTGCTTGCCGGCTTCGGAGCCAGCGCCGTATACAGCATGGCCTTTGGCGTGCTGGGTGACGTGTGGTCGGCCAAGCAGAGAGGACGTTCCCTCAGTATGTACCTGCTCATCCCGCTGACCGGCGCGGCCATTGGACCCATTGTCGGCGGCTTTATCGTGCAATACTCGACTTGGCGGTGGATGTTCTGGGCGACCACGATCCTGCAGTGCCTTGTCGAGTTGTGCTCATTTTTCATGTTCCGTGAGAGCTATGCGCCCGTCCTCCTCCGCCGGCGCGCCGAGAGTCTGCGCATAGAGACGGGCGACTCCCGCTTCCACGCCGAGATCGAGATGCGCGAGTCCGGCCGCTCCGCCGCGTGGAAAATCAGCCGTAGCCTTTCGAGGCCCATACGCCTGCTCGCGTTCCACCCCATCATCCAGATCCAGGCCATCTTGTCGGGCGTCAACTACGGCCTGCTATACTTTGCGCTGGCGAGCTTCTCGTCCCTGTACGTGTCGGCGTACGGTGACTCTGTCGCCATCTCCGGCCTGCACTACATAGCCATCTGCGCCGGTGAGGTGGCAGGCTCGCAGCTTTGCGGCCCGCTCATGGACTATGCCTACGGGAGGCTGACGTCGCGCACCGGCGAGGCTCACGTGCCCGAGCTGCGCGTCCCGCTGCTGCTGCCGGGTGCCCTCTTCACCCCGGTGGGGTTCCTGATCTACGGCTGGGCCGCGCAGCAACAACTCCACTGGCTCGTCGTCGACTTCGGCGCCGCCTTGCTGTCCCTCGGCATGCAGGTCTTCGGCACCACGCTCTACGCCTACGTCATGGACGCCTACCCCGAACACATCAGTTCTGCCTCGGCCGCCACACAGCTCCTGAGGAGTCTCTTGGCGTTTGCGTTCCCGCTCTTCTCAGACAGTATGTACGAGACGTTGGGCTATGGGTGGGGGAACAGCCTGTTGGCCTTCCTGTCTGTCGGCATCGCGCTGCCGGCTATAGGCATACTCTGGCGCTTCGGTGCCAAGTTGAGAGCCAAGCAGCAGTCAAGTTATTAGAGAGTCTGCCCAACGCTTGGTGGCCGTAGCTTTGTACTCCTCTGGCTCGCAGGTCCAGGCATACGTCACACGCCAGGCGAAGATGTGGTATGCTACTAGGTAGTCCAATGGTTACTATATTCTCTGAAGCAGGGCATGTCTTGGAAGCAGGGTCTTCACTCAGAGAAGACAAGATCCCCGATCTGAACATGTAGGCAGATTGCGTTATTTCCCCCTGCGCCCGAGTGGCAGTTGATAGATTTTATAGACATGATTCGCCACAGAAGCTGGGATTGGAAAGCTTCAAGGTCTGTCTTCTCGCCGTTCAATGGCAGTGTCGCGAGCGCACACACAGGAGAAACTGGCAGGGTTCTCACTTCTTGACACAGCTACACCGGCCTGTTTGCTATCCAGTGTAAGGTTACATCTAATCTCGGGAACCGAAGAATTGAAGCAATTGGTCGCCCCTTTGGCCACTATTCGACCCATTTTCTGTTGTTTGCGAACAGCACAAGTGTGCCCTTCACCTGCTGCAGGTCAAAAGCACACTTGCGGTATGCCATGCAGATCTCTCTGGGTCATGGGTCTGGAAACATCAAAAGGACTGACTGCTATTGGCAATGAGCCGAATTTTGCACCTGCAATGCTTATGCGCCCCGTAATCCGCGTGGCTCATGGGGCATGGTTTGAGTTGGTTTTAGCCTTGATTTGGCAGTTGGACCCCGACTTTAGGCTGTTGTGCAACCACATTTTGCTTTGTCAAGAGGCACAATGGCGGTGATTATAGCAAGTCAACTACTAATGCGGTATTATTCTGACGTGCTCTTGAAGTAATTCCGATGATGTCTTGGGAGGAGATTGCCGCGCAAAAAGTGCGAGGGGCAGTTTATTACGATGAATGAGCTATAAATAGGTGGCAGTTCTAAAAATAGCACCAGTTTGTTTTCCCTGTTTGGGTTGTTCCTTCCATGCATTCGAGGCCCAAGAATACACCAGAGTGAAGACTGTTCGCAAGAAGATACCGTGGGTCCACGACAGCTTGACAACATGTTTCAAGCCGCCGTTCGCTCGTCTTGGTCTCGACAAGATGGCTCCTTGTCACCATCGTTCCAGAAGAAGCACAGGAGCCAAAGTTCCCGCAAGCGGAAGAGCGGTCAATTTGAAGTCATCCTGTGGTTCTGTGTACGTTAAAATTCTTATGTTCTGTCTGCTTATTATGAGCACAAGCTGATCGAGAAAAGTGTTACTGTGGACATGGCGGCATGACATGTCAGGTGCCAGGATGTGCTATTTGCAACACTCCCCGTTGCAGCCTCTGCCGTTTGGAGAATCAAAAGGTCGGCTGGAATGATCAGAGACAGGCTCTTCATACCTTTGGCAGAGATGCGGCTCTGCTCGGTCTGACTACCGGAGCGCCTGGATTTGTTCAGCCCCCTGATCTTAGTGATGCAACAACAAACACCACCAGCTGCACCACCCTGGAGCCTGACCCCACCTATGACCAAGTTGGCTGTCGGGAGGGACTGTTTTCAGTTCTCATACCTGAGCATTTCACTCCGCAGAGCCTCGAAGAGCACAATTTGCACAGACAAAGCGACATCCTTTTCTTACCTGATGCCAAGCCCCGGAAAGAACCTTTGTTGTCATATTTGTCTCTCAATGAAGTGGATGCCATCAACATTGCTCCAGACCCCTCCTCCTTGGCTTCTGCCATTCCTGCACAGGTCCCAGACTGTCCATTTTCTCGTCCATGCCAAGGAGACACCATTGATATAATCATCGACGCCTTTAAGAGGTGGAGGGCAGAAGGCAGCAATGATTTCACTGGTTCATCTTCGTCGAGGAATGCAGTCCCACTCAGCAGCAGCCAGCCCAATAAATCGACTACCCCTGAACGATCCCGCAAGCGTACCTCCAATCAGGGCTCCTCTTCCAAGCAGGGAGACTCTAAGCGAGCAAAGGTGTCGAGTGACGAAGCCTACCAAGCCAGAAAAGAAGATAAGCGTCTACTCGCCTGTCCATTCTGGAAGAAAGATCCAATCAGACACCGAAATTGTTTCAGGGGTGTGAAGCGTATTCGTGACGTCAAGCAGCACCTCCGACGGAGCCATACACAACCGGTGTTCTGCCGCGCTGTGGCACCCAATTTGGCGACGAAGAGGCTGCATTGAGCGAACACTTGAGGGCAGCCGAGTTGTGTGAGATACGATATTTCCAGGACCCAGACGGCGTCACCGCTCTACACCAAAAGGCCCTGAAACGGCATTCAGACCGCAACGCGGATGAGGCTGCACAGTGGTTTGTCATCTGGGACTGCTTGTTCCACAGCGGACCCAACGAGGACACGCCTCCACACCCACGACCGAGTTCCCCGTACGTCGACCACGACCTGTCTGAAGAAATGTCGTCTTTTCGCGAATTTTCACACCGTGAGGGCTGGAAAGCTCTGGCTGATGACCCCGAACTGAGTGATGTCGCTGTCCACATCGATGAGGAGTTGCTACAGAGATGCCTCAACAGGATATACGAGGATTGGCTGGCTCGAAAAAGCATTAATTTTCAACAATCCCGGGGGGAAAGCTCACTTACGCTTTCAGATTCCAGTTCCCCAGACGAGAGTGCACCGACAAGGGACTCGGCTAATATTGACCACCAACTATGTCAAGATAACACCATGGCGCTAAGCGATTTTGCAACGGATCTAGAATTCGGAAATAATTCCTTTGGACTTCATATCGACAGTGTCTTCGACGATTTCAAGGCAATGCCAAGCGTGGACAATGACACGGCGCAAACGTTTCCCGATGTGCCTCTTCTCACTTCGGAACATGGCAGCGAGCAGGCAACACAAGTGGCGACGTTGAATCCGACACTTATCAGCCGTTGAAAAGTCGGTCACTCGTATCATCTTGGCGTGATGCTCTCTAAGCGCTTTGTCATTGCGGAAGGGTTCTCTCTTTTTCTTCTCCCGCTGCGAGGGGCACGGACGAATCAATTCTACAAAATAGGGGCGAAGGATCAGAAGCCGATGTAAATACCAAGAACAGGGGAATACAATCATCTGTCCATACTTGGGGCGAGGGCTAGATTCCTTGGGCGTATTTGGCCCATTTGAGTCATTGCCGATCCACTGTCATACATATCTGAAGTTGTGACGGATCGTTGTTCATCCGGAACGATCACCAACTCTGAATGATGCCCAATAGTAGAAGGTCATTCTTCTCCTCCCGCTCCCAAGCGAAGATGACAGCACCACTAAGCGTGTCCCCTATGCTGGTATCCGACGGGAATAAAGCCGGACCGGAAGGCCAGTATAGGCAAGTCCGCAGCGCGCGGTGAGGACGAATGACCAATTTCGCTATCCTGGTACATGAATCGGACTGAGAAAAACTATTATCCCAGCTCGGCTTCTTCCGATCAAGAGCCAAGCCAGGCAGACGTATTATTTTTGAATGACAAGTCAGCCTATTCTAGACAAGGCAAAGATAAGCTTTTCGAACGGCAGTAGACTCGCGGAGCCTCTTTCATCGACGTATCATATTCGCAACGTCAAGACTTTGACGGTCCGCATCTACATACATGATCAGCTATGTGCAGGACGCTAAGACTGCCCCTTCAACACGCCTTTGCGTACATGCCTGTCGAGTCTTTCCCCCTGCCGGATTGTGGGTGACGATCCAGTTCGACCGAAGTGATCCCACTGCAACCGAACACAGTCCGTGCGAGCCGTGCTACCCACCCCCCTTCCGCGGTCCTCGTAACGCGTTGCGTTTGACGGGTATACGGCGCACCTTTCCTTCAGGGCTGCCTGACGCTCCCCGGGGGGTTGGGGGGCCCACACCCACCTTTTGCGCAATCTATTGCCGGTAGGCGATTGCGAAAGCGCCGCCAGTGTGCCCAGTCAGGGGTAACCTAACCACCATTGCTTTAAGGCTGAGCCTGGCAAAAAAGCATCATCGTGAAAGACTTCCCCCAAGATGCCCGCCCTTCTCCATCAGTGAACTCTATTTCACAGCCGCGAGCCCATCGACCCCAATGATCTTCGGCGCGTCGATTGCGTCTTTCCGATCTCCGTCCTGGCGCCTTCGTGATTGATCGCCAAACGCAAACCAGGTAATGGAGATTTGTCGCCCGCTGCCATGACTCGCCCGGGCTGTCCCGCTCCAGAGAGCCGATCCTGAGAGCCCGCCCGGCCCGCCCGCTCTCGCAGCTCTGGTTGGCGAGCCTCAAATTCGGGTTCCGCTACGATGCACCGCCGTTCCTGGGCAATGTGCCGGGGTTCGCAGGAGGAGCCCCGGCGATCAGTGATCGTGAAAATCCCATTTGAAAAAGGGTTTCCCTGACCGCCGTGTGAGCTGGTCCCCCCCTCCCGGCCTTTTGGGTTGCTTTGCCTCTTTTACTCCATCAAATCGCGCCCCCTTTGCTGGACACCGCCCGATGACTGTGCCATGACAATCGATGCCGCCGTCATCGAACAATTCGGCCAGCCGCCGCCCGGCATCGACCTGTCCGAGGTGCAGATGCCGGGAACGGAGATCGGGGTCATCGCCTTGGTTGCCGTTGCGACGCTCTCCGTGTTGCTCCGGCTGGGCTCGAGGCTTGTCCAGGATGCAGGGTTGCGCGCCGACGACTACTTGATCATCGTGGCTCTGATACTGTGTATTGGGACCTGTGTCGTGACGGTGCAAAGTATGTGTTATGTTCCTGCTCCCAGTCCGATTAGCGACAATTTGCTGACGCAACCACTCACAAAGTGACAGGTGCAGGTGCTGGAAGACATATCTGGGCTTTGAGAACAGAAGAGGTGGTAGAAACATCGCTGGTTAGAATTCGCCCACTGGCCAATAAGCTCCACCCCAACGAGTGATAACTGATTGGTCAAAATGTGCAGTACCTGTTCGCGTTGGGGATCATCTACTCTCTGGCAGCCATGGCCATCAAAATGTCGATCATACTGCTTTACGTACGGGTTTTCTCAACAGCCAACAGTGCCTTCCGACGGGCCATTTATGCGGCCTCGTTCTTTACTGTGGCCTTGTCGGTGACCTTCATCGTGGTCATACTTGCAGCCTGTCAACCGATGCAATTCTTCTGGACGCAATACGATGGGGTTTCAGAGGGTACATGCATCAACATAAGCAGCTTCTTTGTCGCCTTTTCCATCTTTAACGTCTCGGTCGATGTGTTCCTGCTTATATTACCTATCCCGATGGTACTAAAGCTGCACATGTCGGTACGGAAGAAGCTGATCGTCTGTGCACTTATGATGCTTGGAATCTTGTACGTCTTTCTGTTCCTCATGTCCAACCGACCACACAGTCCGACTGACAATGCCTGGCACAGTGCTTGTGCTGCCGGTATGATCCGCATCTACTACATGATGTTGTTTGCTTTTGCACACGACCACACGTGGGCCATGGGCCCAGTCGGGCTCTGGGTATCGGTGGAACCGGCCATCGGCGTGGTCACGACTTGCATGGCGAATGTCATGCCACTGTACTACTGGCTGATGGAGAAGGCCAATCCGGGCGACCATTCGGAGAGGACCAACAGGCCGCGATCGAGCGATTACAGGGGGCTTGACAGGACTCGGCTGCAGACTGTTATCGAGGGCAAGCTGGTGCTGCGGCCGAGGGAGGACGACGAGATCCGCCTAACCACGCTTGCTACCGCAGGAAGGCAGGAGGAGTCGGACGAGGACAGCCACCATGCGAGGGGCATAACGGTCACTTCGGATGTCACTGTTACAGTTAGTGAAGGCCCTGCACGATCTTCTAAATAACATTGGATCTCCTTTATAGTGAACCTTGACTGAGATCGGCCAACTCTCTCCGAGGAATTCCTCCGAGTCAGTCGTGCCCAGCCTGCCAGCCAGTCTGGCTGAGCTTGAGGTCTTGTTAGCAGCAACGATGAATCATCACCTCCTACCTATCTTTGATCTGTCCTCTTAGAGAGCACTTTTTATTGGCTGCAACCTTGCAACCACGGGCTGATACACACGAAGGCATGAACTTGTGGGCATCATACCACTATGGGCAGGTTCTCAAGGCGAGCAGCGAGCACCTTGTTGCACAATCGCAAGCCTCCACCGATGCCATTGCACAGCTTCCCCCTAGGCTATGTGTCCCGCCGCGTCAGCCAATCAACGGAGCCAGCCTC
The DNA here is from genome assembly GCA_014872995.1 of Diaporthe citrichinensis. Taxonomy (NCBI): domain Eukaryota; kingdom Fungi; phylum Ascomycota; class Sordariomycetes; order Diaporthales; family Diaporthaceae; genus Diaporthe; species Diaporthe citrichinensis. Next base: position 388,474 of record JADAZR010000047.1, on the reverse strand, counting down.
GTGGGGGCGCTATCCGCTGTCGTCTTGTGTTGTCGTGATAAGAGACGCGCCTGTCTTGCAGTGGCTATGTCGCCTTCCGGTACACGACCCACTCGTGCATCCCCATGGTTCGATGGAAAGAGACACAGCAGCCCATCAAGGGGTACTTTTTGATTGGGCCAATTCCAGTGTTGCGGAATGTCTCTGATAGGACCCCGGCAGTGGAATGCCAAGCGGAACGGGACGGGCCAGACGGCATGTAACTGAATCGGGAGATGCACCCATAAAAGCATGCGACGGGTCGTATGAGTCTGGACCGGCCGTGGCAGTTTCGACGCGGCGCCGTAACGACTGTCGGGGTTTTGTTCGCGGGTAAGTGCATCGGACGCCTCCACATTTGCACAACCCTGAAATCGAGAACCTTGGGCCAGGTCATATGTTGCATGTGAAACAAGCATCTCGGTTGACGTATGATCCTTGGCGCACTGATCAGGCAAACTGTCGAGAACCACATGGATCGGCCCATACCTGATTCGACTTGGTGTTACAATGCATCTACGCCAGCCAAACTCCAGATGGCCCTTCAACATCGCTCAAAGTCAATCGACTGTCTGGATGGGGAGCTAATGGGGCCATCATGGCTGGGGAAGTGACCGGGAGTTGAGACAGCTTCGAACTATATCAACCATCAGAACTCCCTCTACAACTTCCAGATTTGACTTCAATCCATCCTCAACTCACTCCCGACTCAATCTCACCATCTCAACTCGACCCAGCAACACTCTTGGCTGCGCCAACGAACAGAAACGACTTTATAACGACCTAAATTCCGCATAATACCCACAAACAACATCAAAAATGTCTGCCTTCCGAGCTGGTCTCTCCCTCTGCAGCCGCCGCGTCACAGCATCCTCTGGCAGGACCGTCAGTCGGCAAACAAGCGGCGCTACCTCCGCGAAGAGGTGCTACTCAGACCTGCCATTTTACGCATATACCTCCACAGTTGGCCTTGGCGGACTCCCACTGTACGTATCATCAGAACGTCCCTCGATCTCTGCGATTCCCATCCCATACCTCTTCCAGCTCTAGCAGCCACCTTTCACACAGACATCATTGGACAATTATCAGAGACTGACTGGTTATCCACACACAGAGCCTTTGGCGGTGCTGCTAGTGTAATGGGAGCTGGGTTCTACACACTTGGAAAAGATCCTCGTGACATCAAGCATAATGATCATCAAGCTCAATTGGCTCTGAACCCGAAGCGGTCATTCCGGGACTCAAAGTCTACTCGTTGGACCACCATATAGTTTGAATACAAGCATTCATTGGTCCAAAGACTTGCCACGACCGCCGTGCGACTGTGATGTAGAGCTGCTCGCCCACTCTTGTGGTCTCCCTGGGCTACCTGTCGTATGATTAGTAGCTGTTATCTGAGACACGGCGGCACCCTGCACCTAGCAAAACGGTCTCACGTTCACGGGCGGGGTGCCATGTAACTTCACTGTGGGGACTCCGATTTGTCAAGCAGAACATAATCTCCACGTAACTTCGGATTGCCATGGGAGAATTTGCCCTATGACTGCAAACTGATGCAGTACCTGGACGTGATCACTACGTATTCACCAGAAGATTGGTATGTCTGGTAGTAGCGGTCGCAAGTCCTCTTTGTGGTATGGACGACACTTTTTCACACATCGGTCGATTACTGTCCCTGGCCCTACGGAACGATCTACTGTAATTCAGCGACCGAGAGACGAGAGGACTGCACGGAACTTCGTTCGATACAGTGAAAGCTTGACAAACACGAACGATAAAATCAAGCTCAATAAAGCAAACCGAGGATGCCAGCTTCTGAGTTGTGGGCTGCAAATCTTCAAGTACTGGAATCTTGATCAGCACACTCGTCTAATCCATCCATGTCCCTTCTGAATTCTCAGCGTCTTCATTTCTGAGAAATGACAACCACGACACCTGGAATAACGCCAGGCTGTGCGACCCCGTTCTGCTCGGTTTAGCAGGAAAAGATATCGAAGCAGGCGCCACTCCGGGCGCCCAGCAACTAGCCTAAGGATTGCAGGTTTTTTTGACTTGTTGCCGAAGAGAATGGATGACCTTTTCATGGCCTTGGATGTGTTCCTGAAGAGAATTGATGATCTTTGCCTGGGTTTGGAGTTGTTTCTGCATGGATCGAAGTCGCTTCATGCATGATCCAAAAAAGCTCAAGGACACAGCAGGTGGTATGTCCAGATGATCCGGCATTTGTGTCAAAGTCAAGTCATCCAGGTGCTCGGCGACAATGCGACCGATTAGGCGATGAAATTCAATGTCGCCTGTCTTCCGAGTTTCACAAGTCTCTGTGAGCAAGTGCAGAAAGTTCTCCGAAGACCAATGTTGCTCAAGTTCCTTCTGCAACTTGGACCGTGCTAGCTTGCAAAGGTGCTGGACATTGTAGTAGTCGCCGATAGCATTCGCGGACAAATGGCAGGAGAGACGTTGTTTTGTTGTGACAACAATGCTGTCGGGGAGCTCGTGAAGATGCGAGGCCTGGTCACGATGTTCACCTGCTAGTTCTGGTCAGACTCAGCTTCATATTCTGTGTCGTATGATACGAACTCACCCTGCACGCTTGCATCCAGTTTTGTCGCAGCAGTGTACTTGCTTGAGTCGGGACTAGGGGCCACGGAATAGTCTCCACAGTACAAGAATTCCAGCATTGTATGCACTGTCTCCGCGTTGAACTCTTCGATCTTGATGACATTTGTTCTTGATTCCTATCCTATGAGGTGAGTAATTATACTTTACGGTCCTTGGAGAACATGCCTTACCTCGAAATTGCCCTCGCACGCAGCACTTATGACACGTGACTGGGAACAAAGAACGGCCTTGTGAACGGCGAAGTCCCGCCCATCGCAAGATAGCTGCAAGTCGCTGAATTTTCCCGATTTGAGAAGGGAACTGAGATTCACTCCGCGTCCCTTCTCTGTGATGTCCATGATGGCAAAAATTGTAATTTCACCTGAAAAGATCAAGATGAGCAGAACAGGACTTTGCAGTGCACGGAAGTGAATCACAAACCATTTGGATGTCCATGATTGAGAAATCCTTATATCAAACAGCTTCTTTGACCTACGGCTCAGTGTACTAAGCTCACATAGCAGGAGACACACCGCCTCCAGTTGAGTGCAGGAGCCCCACCAACTAATGACTGCCGTTCGCGTTTCGATCCGGCTAATACGAGACACATATGCGCAATAACAATGTGCCAGGTGGTGCTTCGTAAAGGACCTTTCTCCCAGCTGCCATGCATGAAACTATTTTGAAGATTTCGCCTTGTTCTTGCTCTTTATCGCTTGACACATGTTTCCCGCACTTGATGTATATCTGGATGTATTTGGAGTGCATAAAGAGAACCTCAAGTGAGCTTGCTATCGCAGTGCGTCATGAATTACATACTGAAAGATACCTTTCTTCTGTAACGTCAGAGTAGATGTTTCAACAATGTAGAACAACTGCCCAGATTCTTAATGAGAAGTCCTTCGTTTTGTTTTTCGTGGAGGTTGATTCTAGTGGCAAATTTTACTGTCCTCACCTGCTAGCGTTGTTAGCCTGGAAACATCCCATCTGGGTCATATTTCTGAGAGACCTCTCTTATATGCCTAATACTTCCTTGCCACACGAGACCAATGAGAAAGATTAGAGAATCTTTGGAGCATTAAAGAAAATTTCCTCACGATTTGCGTTCCGGCTCGAGAGACAAGATAAGCTGACGATGCCGACGAAAATCTTGGAAGCCCAGTTCCGGTGGGAATGGCGTCCCATGTCCAGCATTCGGCCAGGACTACATAGAACCCAACCTAAATTTCCTACAACTCCGCCAGTGTATGAGTCTGTGATCAGGCTGACGGCTAATCCCAGTGCAATTCCCTTGGGCAACTTCAGAGAACCTCAGACCGTGACATCTGGTTGCTGTTTCTAAGCATCAATCTTCGTGAAGCGATCCCCACTCAGCGCAAAACCAACAGCGTACAATTAACGCTTGGGTAGTCCTGTCGGAAATTGCTAGTCATAGTTGATCATAATCTCAATCATAATGATGTTGATCTCACAGGCAGCCAGAAAGTGGCCGAGACACAAGTAGCTCAATTATCACCAATATTAATATCATATTGAGGTGTGGATCCAGTCAGGGTAAATTACGGAAAGGTTTAGCTTGTTCGAGAGTAAGTTAAAGGCTATTTTTAAAGTCAACGGTGTCCCTGCTGTGAGTCGAATATGATCTTTGGGTGATCTGGAGCAAGGAGAACTTATTCGCCCAAAAGGTTCACGAAACTTGTTGTTAACCAGATGAACAACTCCAATGGGGCAGTCTAAGAAGCAAACATCGGGCAAGTAACGGACACCGTGCTAAACCCGAGACTTCCGACACTTTCAGACATGTTAGCGAATGCGAATACGAATGCGTTAGACCGTTCCTCTGTTGGAGCCATTTGTAATCGTGCATATGCGGTTCGGTTGGGAGCATTAAACTTAGGAGCGCGGCAAGGGTACACTCAGAGTCTTCCTCCATAAGAGAATGAGCCACACCACCCAGCTAGAATGGGGATAAGGGAAAAAAGCGAGTAAAGAATAATGCGCTTGTTCATGACGCCGAATTCCACTCAAGAAATTCTTCACATAGAAGAACAAGGAAGTAATGCTAACTTAAAGCTACTGGTATATAGTACCCCAACTCAATACCCTTCACATACCTTTCCCGCGCTCTAGACCCAATTGTAAATAGTTCTTATTTTGAGCTACTCCCACAAACAATCCGTTTAATACAGGAAGTCTCCTTGATAGGAACTATACTAGTACGATAAAAATACCATGGAATGCAGCCTAGAGATACCGCTAATGTTCTGTGTCATGGAAACGTTCACAGCTCACTTATCCTAAGGAAACGGATGGATTGACAGTCAATTCCACTGCAGGTATTGTAAGTATACCTACACTAGGTTTAATCGATTCGTTCGGAAATTATTTCACGCTTGGGCGCCGGATAAGTTCGGTTACTTTCTTGGTTCTAGTTATCACGGACTGGCCGGGCAGCACCAAGGCCCCGAAACCCGGCGACCAGATGAACCTAAAGACCCAGCCAACGACGGCCCGTGCCGATGCGGGCTGATCGCGTCTCAACAGACACAACTTCTTTTCTTACCGAAACTCTATCACTTCTCAGTATGGTCAAACTTGCAGTTGCCGGCGGCTCGGGGAGCATCGGCAGGGCCATCGTTCAAACCATCGAAAAGTCTGCGTCCCATGAATTCATCATTCTGAGTCGTGAACACAACGCTGACCCTAAGGTCGTGACTGTTGACTTCGCTGATGTTGAAGGCCTGCAGAGCGTCCTTGAGCAGCACGATGTTCACACTGTCATCTCAGCCGTCTCGTTGCAGAGCGATGAAAGCGGTCGATCACAGATGAATCTGATCGAGGCTGCTGACCAGTCGCGATGCACGCGGCGTTTCATGCCGAGCGAGTTTGGCGCCCACTACAAGACCGAGTAAGTTGAAGCGTCTCACTCAAAATTTCGCTGAAATGCTTAATGCATGGCAGACATCTTGCTGCTCTGCCACTTTACATGTGGAAGTTCAAGGCTGCCGACAGGCTCGAGTCATCTGGTCTGGAGTACACTCGGTTTTCCAATGGCATGTTCATGGATTACTGGTTCTCGCCGCGCATACCATCCGCTTTCAAATTCAACTTGGCCAATTGGGTGGATCTGGACAATTTCTTTGCTGCAATTCCTGGCGATGGGAACACTCCGTTGGTATTGACCCACTCCCGGGACATAGCTCGTTTTGTCGTTGCCGTCTTGGGAATTCCTCGTTGGGAAAAGAGATATCATCTAGTCGGCGATCGGCTCACATTGAATGACTTCGTCCGTATCTCGGAGGAAACAAGCGGTCACTCCTTCGAGAACCACTCGGATAGTCTGGATGAGCTGGTTATGGGAAGATGCACGCTGGTACCGGCGGCTAGAAAAGCTGCTGAGCAAGTCCCGGATCCGACGTCGTTCGTTAGTATGATCGCCGGCGCGGGGGCGATGGTTGCGCAGGGTGGGATGGACTTAGAAGGCGAAGCGAATCTGAACGTGCTGTTCCCAGAACTTAAGACACTTAGGGTGCAGGAGGCTGTACAGATCTATTATAGCCGGTCGTAGTCTTTTCATAGCTACAGCAGACATAGCTTCGACATAAGGCGCATGAACCCCGTGTGCTTAGCTTGGGCCATCTGTCTTCATGTTGACCGTCGGGCAATGTGGCCCCTTCTCACTACGTGGTCTCGTTTTTAATCTGTACATATATGCTTCTTAAGCAATATGCATCCAGTCCCTTCATACAGTAAAAAACGCTTAAACACCCGCCTTCTCACTACACCTCCCGCATCGTCAGGAGCGTGGACATAAATGTACACTGGTCCTGTGACTTGTATTTTAGGTGGGGCCTTACCAATTTTATCTGCAGAGTTCAAACTAGTATGCCTTCTAAGTAGACGACAGTTTTATTCTCCGCAGAGGGTAATATCCTCGTACATATGCGAATTATCATTCTGTCTTGTATAGACTGACTCTAGAACCGGCATTCTTCTCTTCTCACCTGCCCACATTTTCAACCTTGAAGCCACCCGGAACTCGAAACTGGAACACCCCTTGCGGATCATACTTCCGAGAAACTTCTCTCATGTGCTTGATACTCTCCTCGCCATATGAAGAGAATGGGTCTTGTGACCCACCGCAATAGTTGCTGTACCGAAACTCGATCCCCGCCCCGAGCGATTCTGCATAAGCCACAATCTCAGCCATGCCCGCTTTTTGCTTTGGCGCGATAGCCTGAGCCAACTGCCACGTCTCGACTTGGATATCTGTGACGAGGACAATTGCATTATCCTGGATCCGATCGACTCCTAGCATATTGCCTCCTCGAGCTCTGGAATGTCGAGCGAAGGAAAGGGGAAATGGTTGGAGAACGCTGTATGCAACAAAGTCTCCGTTGGGGACGTGATGTGTCTTGATGTGGTCGACCAAGTCAACGAGCACATCCACACATTTCTTGGCAACTCGTGGGTCGTTTTTGAATGTGTATGATAGCCACATATCGCTGGAACAGCAGAGGTCAGCCTGCCTATATTGTACAACGTGGGAACCAGGCTTAGACTCACTACCTGTTTGAAGGAACCAAAAAATCAGCAACCTTAGTAGCCAAGGAAACTTTCCTCATATTTGATTGTCCGGGAATCTTCATGAACTTTGCCATCGATTTGGGGTTTGGTACCCCATCAAGATGTGTGAGGATGCTCGTGGCGAAGACGTCTGGCATTTGGGGAGAATGAGTCCATAGTCCCATGAAGTGCGCATCCGGGTTGTTAGCTACGTCAAGGTTGTCGGTGAGGCTGACGAGTGCATCTATGATTGAGTCGGTCTCGTCTTTTGAATGGACGATGGCCCCGTCCCACACATCGTGTGCCGGGAACGTCACCATGTCGAATCTTGTGACGATGCCAAAATTGTTTCCACCTCCTTTAAGGCCGTAAAAGAGATCCTGATGCATTTCCTGATTGGCTTCGACTATGCGGCCGTCTGCAAGGACGACTTGATAGTTCACAACTTGATCTGTGAGATCCATGAGTATAGGTGTCTCGGTCTTGGCCTGCAAGTTAGTCCAACAAGGTAGAAGGGAGCTCATATGTCTTTTGCTTACCACAAGCAAAGCCCACACGACAGCTGTAGTAGGAAATCTGCATCACCAGTCAATCGCTAATCGCGTATTGTTTAATATTGGAACTCACCCCACCGCCAAGCAAAAGGCCTCCTACACCAACCAGTCCTTCCCGCCCACCTGCCACCATGACCCCCTCTAGCAGGTCTCGGTCAGATACTGTAATTTGAGAATACGACGCAACGGGGATGATTCACCTTTGTTCAACGCAGCGTATACATCTGTCCACCTTCCGCCAGGTTGAATAGATGCGATCTTGGTGCTTGCGTTGTAAGTAGTGCTGTCCATCTCTCCAAGATCAATTGTGATTCCGGAGCTGATATTACTAGCTCCAGGCCAACACATATGACCCCCACTGTACTGTGTGTTAGCTATGTACGCATCTTGCCAAAATTCTGTGCTTGCTGACGTCGACGTACCTGCGGATAGCGAATTGGCATTCTGGGACAGGGACCAGCGCTTTCATGACCATGGACACTTCTTCTGTTGACCGTGGCTGCACTATTGCCCAAGGTCGTAATCGCGGACTGCAAGACCAGTAGGACTTGTTGCGAGCTTCGTAGAGATCCGAGCCCGGAAGACGGAGTATCTCTCCGAGGCCGGCGTCATGGATGGATCGAATCGCATCCTGGCCAGCAGTAGGTACTCCCGCAGCGAGTGGGCTGGCATTGGCCATACTTTCCATCTTGATACTTTGAGTGCAGTTGGTAGGCATTGGGTTCTGATACTGAGGAAAGATGAACTTGGTAGTAAGAGGAGGCCTCAAGGCAACCCCATTATTGTCCAGAGCAGCTGGCAATATCTGTACGACATGAGGGAGTGGCCCCGCACGGCGTCGACACGTGGGTCCATACGTACATATGCATTCGGGTATTGCGGGAGTTCAAATTTTGTCTGATCACATTTATCTTGCTTGTCACAAGCAGATTGTGACAAATCTCTCGACCGTTCCCCGTCAGGTGTTGCCGCTGCACGACGCAGGGGTCTGTCTGTGATAACTGACCAACTTTTCGTCCTCATACTCCTTATTTTCACACTAACTGGAGCGGCCACGGACATAATCTAATGATTATTCTATAACGAAGTTGTCTGGGTCCGTTCGTGATCACTACCTCATCGACGCTGGCCATGCGTAAACGGGGCATCTGTGCTGAAACATGACCACGAGCTCGCTCTAAAAGACATTTAGGATTCTGCCTGGGAGGCCTCTCGTCTGGCCAGCTGGTAATGTGTTAATTGATCCTGTTCATTCCAGTCAAAACGACTCGGACCTATATAGATACACATTGATCTGGATGGCATCGTTCATCAGTTGAGATATTGCTTGCCGGTACTCAATGAGTACTGCGCCATACGTAGTCAAGTTCTTGTCAGCCATTTAAGCGATATACTTTGACTCAAGGTGATCATATAATGTACATGTTTGAAAGTGTGACAAAACGGCTTTTTTTACTTGAAGCTTAGACGTTGTGGCAAAATGATACTAAATAATACAGACACATCCTAACAAAACACCTTTTTGCAGTTAGACTAATTGGCAATTTTCAAGTCTTCCAGATACTATCCATATTATTTTCTTATTCAGTCATGACTGCCGGGAACGATGAGCTATGCTATCCCAAGGGAGCAGGTTTGATGGCGTAAGTATTGCTCTCGCAGCGTTTGAGCATGGATGCAAGCCCTTGGTGAACCTGGCGTATGTCAAAGCGGTCAATTCGCTGTCGATTGTTTGTCTTCACAACCAGCAGATTACGCTCCACCATATCCAGGAAATCATGGACGAATTGGGAGCATTTTGGGTGCGAATGAAGTTTGCGGATGAACTAGGTTGAAGTCAGTAAATTTCATGATGCGTTGGATCGAGAATCTCAAGCTTACTTGTGATACCGCTGGTTTAATAACCGCTGTCGGCTCACCCGTGATTCTGTCAACCTCCAACTTGAAGAATGTGTGGGTTTCGATGTCATGCCACGTAGCATCACGAGCCTTCCTTGCTTCCAAGAACTCGTCCAGGAGCTTGCTTCCCCCCAGCATCCAGGTGATGAACTCGAGGTAGAGACATCCAAGTGTCCAGATGTCATATGAGCGACCTATTGCTGCGCCTTGCTGGAGATCGGCCTCTGGCGCTCGATAGCCAAGCGATACGCCCCATTTGCTTTTCGCGGCCATTGAAATCGTCCGATGGACGCTGACTTCGGCAAGGCCAAAATCGGATAATTTGAGTGTCCCACCGACATTGCGATTGTCATGACCTGTTTCAGCAAACCAGAGAACATTCTCTGGCTTGATGTCGCCGTGATGCCCGAACACAACATTCTCGTTTGCCGATTGATTCGAACTTTGCTTGGCGTAGATGGAGACATGTTCGTGAATCTTGATTATGCCACTCGCGATACCCTTGCACTGTCTTGCCATCCACAACACGGTGTTGAGGTCGTGCGAAGGAGAATGGTTGACCTTTCTCCAGTATCCCTGTAGATCTGCTTCGGCCCAATCAAAAATCAGGAAGAAGCGATCAAATTGTTCATATGTGGCAAGAAGAGAGATCAGATGATCATGCGTATTGCCGCTGAGCTTGTTGAGCATCTCGACCTCCCTTTCGAAGGCTTGCTTATTTTGAGAGTGAAGTCCCTTGACTGCAAAGAATGCCAACTTAGTTCCGTCCAGCAAGGTGTGGAAGTTGTGGTGCTGAGGATGGATAGCGACTTGGAAGACGCTAGCAAAGCCACCCTCGAGCTCTGTCCTGTGAGAGAAATGCGGCTTATGTTCCCGACTATCCTTGATGAATGGCGGTATTCTCTGCTCCTGCAGACGATAATGGTTGACCTCTCCATGCCCCGTGGGCCGAGTGAAATCAACAGGCAGGGTCGTCCACTGCCATTCATCGAAGTTTCGGATATTGAGTTGGTTCCATCTCTTCAGGAAGGACCTCAAAACCTTGTTGGGTTCTCTGCTGACCCTAAGGTCGAACAATTTCTCATCGTTGGGCCGGGAAACCTTGATCAACGGTAAGTCGGAGTCGTTCACATCCTCCTCCAGGAGCTTGATGATGGAGTTCGTCTTCTCTATGATGATGAGAATAGCCAAGACTTTTATGAAAGTCTTCTTGCCAGGTTGCCCGTCGCACTCTGAGCTGTCATTCGGAGTCATGGGTCCGTGACATATAGTTTTTGCGTATTTGGCAATTGTTTCTTCAGTGAGTGAGTCCTCGAAGTGTCTTGCGAGCTCATTTCGAACACGGTCTTCTGTCAAGATTTTGGAGAGTTGGTCTTTGGCAAAGAATCCTCGGTTCTCTTGGTGAGTTGGTATGAGCGCCGAAAATAGCTTATCTTGCAAACATTGCGTTTCCTGGCCGGACACCCTATGTGTCGATTGTGCTGGAGAGACGATACCTTCATCCATGTCAATGGCTGAGTCACGGGAGTTCCTGTGGTTACTTGTAGATCTCGGTCCGGGGTTAGTGATTGGAACACCACCTTCTTCGCTTGGACGCTTAGAATCCACGCCACGATACGCCACCGAACGAATTGTAGCCATTCTGACGCTGGAAATCAGGCTTTCTTGAACGGGCGGTTCAGGTGTGAAGACGAGTCGTGGCTATGGTAAACCGAAAAAGAAAGACAAGAATGAAGGTGGAAGGGGGGAAGGAGGCAAAATATATGGGAAAATTGTTATGTGTAATTTAAAGGAATTAGCTTAGCCACATAGGAGCCGCTGCGACAAAATTCAATTTCAGCCTGCGCTGATAGCTGCGGTAGCAGGGCGAAGCGCCTGGCCCTCAATAGTGTCAGGTTGAGCCCGGGGCTGACTGTTGTCAGCTAACTAGACATTAGTCCGCCTAGTGGTCAGTCTGCTGAGCAACACGTACACATTCTCAGCCGCAACTGTCCTTTTCAAACTTCGTACAAATTTCATTTAGGGTGAAGAATTAATTTCCAGTGAGCGAAAGGTTTTGTGGAAAGGAGATTTGTGAGACCTCAAATGAATGATATGGCGACTATTGGTTGAGATTCCGCGCGGGACCGTCCCAAAAGCAACTTCCGACTTCGTGGCCACGTTTTGGCCTTTTGTGGAACCTAGCGCCACACAAACGCCCCTGTGGCTGCAAATGGCGTAATTGTTAATAATGCAGACGGCTGCCTGCCAAGACAGCCATACGAGGACCAACGTGTTTGTCGCCGTCGACGAAGCTTTCCGGCAGTCCGGTGCCACTGACCGTCCAGGTTTCATAGCGCAAGTGTTGACAGAAAATTGATTTCGTCTTTGGAATAGCTAACAAATGGTTGTGATGGTGACGATCTTTGCATACGAGCTTTACTTGTCACAGCACACTTGAGAAATCTACACGCAACCGTTATATTCACTGCTGACGACAACCCCAGTGCTCTCCACCAGGAGGTCTGATCCCACAGAACGTTGTTAGGTTGGCCTTTGGGGACCCCTAAGGAGAAGACAGAGATTCACACCAGTAAAAATGGAGGGTACACCGGTACAAACAGGCCCCAGTGCACAAATAACGCCCGCCAGCAAGATTACTATGCACAACATTAAAACCGCTTAATATTATTCTGCGCTATTACTAGTAACATTATACTTCGGATGGTAATAAGTTGGCTCAGTGAATTTCGTGATGTTTAAGGGCGCTTTTTGCTTTTGGGGCGAATGGCTGGGTGAGAGGCTTAGTCAGCAGAATTGAGGTTCCGCCCTCCGGTCTTACCGGTGCGAAATCTCCGTCTTCCCTAAGTAAGGCCGGGTACAGTACCCAAGATGTCCCTTTTCTGGAGTACTCAAGACTGAATCTCGATGCCGAAGGATGCAAGAACAGAGATTACTGGCGGCAGGGATTAATCGGTGAAAGCTGTCGCCCGGGAGGTGTGGTATACCAGTTTCACATGCCACCCACCACTCCGCATAGAGGGGTCTCTCGCGCGGAGCTGATTAAGAGGTCGGGCGGGTAAGATAGCGAACGGCATGCAGGTAACACCGGTGAGCCTTGCTATTTCGAATCTGGAGGGTGTGGGTGACAGCTGACCACCACAACCAGCGGATTTGGTGGAGTGGTGTCCAATAGGAAGGCTAATATTCAAGGCAGGCTGGCAGCCAGCGCCCTCAACCAATTGCACAGACAGCTCAACGCACATTGATATCAGGGGGCTTGAAGGCACGGTCAGCAATGGCGCCATCAAGATGCTTGTGCCCGCGCAGATGGTACCCAACCTCACTTCTGAGAGGATAGTTGACCTATCATACTCCAGTCCAGATGGTAGCGAGCTGCGCGTGTTTCTCCGCAACGGGAACAATTATCTCGTCCCTTTGTGTTGCACAATGCGGCTCTGCTGGAGGGTCATCTGTTCCCCTCATGTATTTAATCCACTTCCACTAGTAGCTCGCAAGGCAGACTGGATCCATGGATCTTTCCAATGACAACACCAAAATGAATGCGCGAGGCATAGACGACAATGATTCGGAAAGCATGGATTCCGATTCTATCACTCCCGGTGAAGAACTGGTCGATCGCTTGTTCAGAAAGCTGGAGACGAGCTCTTTCGACAAGGGCAAAGAATTCTGGCCCCGTGGATGTATCGAAGAAATCGTCACACCCGAGACAATAAGCGAGGAACTCAAGTCGAGGAGCGTCCTTGTGTCACATGGGGCCAAGCAAGCCCTTGTGGACTTCTTCGCGAACGGGAGCCAGACGACATTTGCGATTGTACTCTGCTGCGACTTCCGTGGAGACCGGCTCCTACGGGCGATGAGACAGTTCAAAGAACTCAAATTCAAAGATTCCATGTTACCTATTGTGGGAGATGATGTCAAGCGCATCTTCCATTCTTCAACAGGGGAAGCATTCAAGAACCCGTGGAATGTTACCTCGGAGCGGAGCTTCTGTTTGTACCAGTGGAAAACTCTCGCACCCGTCTTTGACAACATGAATTGGGAGTTGAAGCTGTATAGCGAGGACATTTTCCCCTTCATTGGAGCAAGCCAACGTGGAAGCTCGGGGACCTTTGGTGAAGTGCACAAGGTCACCATACACTCGAACCATCATGGTAATGGTGCCCACGTGAGTTGTTCCAGATCTTGCCCACATCTCTCTAGGACGTGCTGACATGGGTTCATGAATGGAAGGCCACCGTTGCCATGAAGAAACTGCACCGCACCTCCAGCGACGATGCAGAAACCCACCGCAAACTTCAAGAAGGATGGGACAGAGAAGTCAAGGCACACAAAGCGATCACCAGATTGAACAATCCCAACATCATTGAATTTATCGCCGCGGTGACCAGAGGCCACGAGCGGTATCTCATGTTCGAGTGGGCCGACGGAGGGAATTTGCGGGAATTCTGGGACAACAAGCCACATCTCAGCAAAACCCTGGTCAGAGACGTGCTTGTTCAGCTTCGTGGGCTTGCCTGTGCACTGGAGAAGATGCATTCTCTGAACTACCGTCATGGCGATCTGAAGCCAGACAACATCCTTCGAGTCAAAACCCCTGCAAAGCATGGTCCTGCAATGGTTGATATCGGAACACTAAAGATCTGTGACATGGGCTTGAGCAAACAACACATCACGGAGACTCGATTACGAGATGTGGGAACAAACACGTAAGTGTTCATTGTTACCGTCAGGCTGACTGGACCTGCGCGTCCTTCAACTCAAGCTGATGCGGACCTATTATAGCCAATTCACAACCTGGAGATATGAACCACCGGAAGCAGCTGAGAAGAACAGCACCTGGTCGCGCAGGTACGACACATGGTCCTTCGGCTGCATCACCCTGGAGTTTATCGTATGGTTGGTGTCCGGAAGCAATGGACTTGATGAATTCAACAAGAAGATTGTGGATCATCTACGCCGTGGTTGTCATTACTTTGAGGCCGGGCGGAATGGGAAAGTCAAGGTCCACTCAGAAGTGATTGCCACGATGAAGACTCTCTCGGAAACTGCCCAGTTCAGATGCGGAGAGACTGCTTTGGGCGACCTCCTGGGACTGGTCTCAACGAGATTACTGGTTGTTCAGTTGGAGGACAAGAAGCTCGGGGGAGGAGTGGCCAATAACAAGCATGCTAACAAACAGGGTCAGGCCCGTGCGGAGGCCACGGAACTTAGGGAGGAGCTTGACTCTATCATCGGACGTGGGGACAAGAAGCAAGCCTACTGGCTAAAAGGTGAGAGCAACGATGGCCTACCGAGTCTACGTGCACTACAGATGGCCACGTCTGAGCCCGATCGCCAGAGCTCCCTGGTTCTGGCTAGGGATCGCCCTTCTGGGAGTGCCGGAGGACTGCTTACGACTGGCAGCTCGTCTCTCGTTGTCCCAATACTGACAGGAATTGTGGGAGTAGGTTGAGCCCCGAAACCTCGGCAATGCATTGAGATTGTCCGAAATCGCCATCCATGGCTAATTCTTCTGAACTAATAGACTGTATGTGTCCCCGGACAGTGGAAAAGCTTTGAGATTCTACGTTTTGTGCTGGTGCTGACACGATGGCCATGGGTCGGAGCAGGAAGTAAGTACCACCACTCAAATGAGGTCCACTTCACTCCAAATCGATTGTGATTGACATTTTGTGAAATCATAGTATGTGAGTGGCTCCTCCGCCCTGCAGTTGAATTCGCGACATAAAACACTGAACGAAAATACTGCTCTAGCGTGTAAGCTCCATGCTAAAGCTTTAATCCTGTGACCATTGGCTAATAACATTTCTTCATAGAACGTAAACATTCTACCATCACCCGCCATCAAACTTCACCTCAGTTACTAACAATCACGCTCCTACAGATTCAGGTATGTTGCTCCTGTAGTACTTGTTCCGATGTCCACATATGGCTGAGAAGGCTTCAGCTGAATGACATCTGGGAGTTCCCCGTGGATAACAAATTTGCTGCCAACATCGTCAAGCAGATCCTCACAGCGGTACCTACCGCTAAAGTAACTAGCTCACGTGAATACTGTATCGCGTGTCACAAGCTGGAATTCTGGACTCAACATTTCAGCATTGTCGACGATTGGGACGAGCTGGAAAGTAGTCGACGCACTTGCGACTTTTGCAGAATGCGATGGGAGATCTGCAGCCAGTTAGATCGAGAAGAGTTTCCAGTTCTCAGTTTCGATCGCGATAAATCCATGCTGAAGCTGAGCGGGAGGTACCCGCCTGTGCTCTCTATACGTCGAGGTCGAGGTGAGACGTACAACAAAAGTTATCCTCGTTGACGACCATTCTGATGTTGAAAATTTAGAGCCACAAAACAGCAGAGCGAGTCACATCCAGATTGGATATCCACTGCTTCCCGATCGTGCGAGACAGCCGCAATTCCATGTTCTCTGCCAGTGCCTAAGTGACTGCGATACTTATCATCCTGAATGTCGGCCTCATAAACTCGGACCGTTGCCTACAAGGTTGATTCATGTTGGTGTCAACGACTATGACAACATCAAACTCTGCAAAACTCAACCTGAGGATAAATTTCCGTATATTGCCTTGTCTCACCCGTGGGGCCAAGGTCCACACTTCTGTACTACCTTGGAGAACGTTGAGACGTACCAGAAGAAGATCGACTTCAAAGAGCTTCCCACCATGTTCCAAGACGCTGTTCTCACTACGCGAAAACTTGACCTGAAGTACCTCTGGATCGACTCAATATGCATCATCCAAGGAGAAGGGGGCGATTTCGACCAAGAAGCCAAGAAAATGGAAGATGTGTTTAGCTCTGCATTCTGCGTGATTGCTGCAAGCAGCGCGACGGGGCAGAATGATGGCTTCCTGAATCAACAAAGGCAGCACCGCGATTGCTTGAAATTTGAACAAGAGGGACTGCCCCCACTGTATGTGAGCCGCTTCATGGACGACTTCAACAAAGACGTGCTTGAGTCACCACTTAGCAAGCGTGGCTGGGTATTGCAGGAGAGGGCTCTGGCACGGAGGACGATCTATTTCACCAGCCGCCAGACGTACTGGGAATGTGGAAAAGGGGTTAGGTGCACTGAGACCCTTACCAAAATGAACAAGTGAGCCTTCCGCCCCTCCCCCCTCCCAGCCCATATCCGCCGAGTTCGTGACTAACCCGTCAATCTTCTCGTTAAAATAGCAAACTGGCGTCCTTCCTCGGTGATCCCAACTTTCCGTCCAAGGTGTCCAACGACGCAACAATCCGCGGCGTTAAGATTCTTCTCTACGAGGACCTCTACCGGCAATACACCCGCCTCCAGTTTACACGCATTTCAGACCGACCCATTGCCATCGCTGGGCTCGAGAAGAGGCTCATACGTGACCTCAAGGCACAGGGCGGCTTCGGGATCTTTGACGACGGACGGAGTCTCTTCCACCATAGCCTCCTGTGGCAGCGTGGCCGCGAGATTCCGCCCATGGCCAAAATCCCGTCGGTTCCGTCCATCCCCGTGCCAAGCTGGTCATGGATGGGATACGATGGCGGCATCGACTTCGTCAACCTTCCACTAGGGGGAGTACACTGGTCCACGGATGCAATCAAGAGTCCCTGGGCGACTGAGGGGCCAGATACATGGCATACTGGAGATGGGAAAGATTTTGTGGAGCTGAAAGCCTGGGCAAGGTCTTTCGCACCAGGGAGTGTGGGACTGTTACCCACTGACGAGATTGAGCTTGTGTGTGACTGTCAAGATACGGTTGATCTGGATAACAAGGATCTGATGTGCGTGGTGGTGGGCAGGGAGAAGAGAAGCAGCTGCGACATCGAGGAAATGGCGCACTTTATTCTCGTCATTACAAGGTCCAAGGAGACGTTGCGATCAAAAGAAGGGAGCCCTGTGTGTGAAAGAGTTGGGGTGGGCCGCGTGAAGGGCAAGTATCTCAACTTACAGTCCTCGCCCGAGGCTGTCGTCATTCGCTAGTCAATTCCAAGATTGCATTTCACACTGACGCAAGCCTGTCACCCATATGTTGAGTTGGCATAACACGATATCCGGAATGACTGAACCCTGAGAATGGATCGGAAGCCGGTGGCAGGGACTTTGAGGCCAATTGCAGACCAGCAGTCCCTGATCTACGGCTCTGATAGGCCTATTGTAGATGGGCAACCCGTCCCGAGTGCCTGGACCATGTCACATAGCTTGCAATTAGCGCTGACCGTTAGTTCGATATTGACGCTGAAAGGGACCTAAGTGGGGTAAAGCCACCACTCGTCAGAATGCCAGAAGGGCTTGCATGCGTGTTGTGCTAAAAAGGCTTGAGCTAAAAAAAAAAAAAAGTCAGAGTCTGGAATTCTTGAAACAATAAAATGGAGAATGCAAACACATTACGCTAGTTCAAAGAAGACAAAGAAAAAGAAATTGGTGCAAAAGGGACGAAAGCCCCCCTGGCGGATCCCATGCACACTGCCCCGGTCCAGGCTGAAAGCCCCAAATGGCAGTTGGTGTGATCCTTCGAGCAACCAACAGGCCTGTTGGCGCCGACTGCCTTGGCTCCCGACTATTCCCCGGCAACTGGAGGGACTATAGCTTGGAAGCCTGACTCCCACCAGGGTTGATCTCCCCGGTTTCCTAGTTTTCTCATGTATGTTCACCTTACATTGAAGGACAAGTCTTTTCAATTTATAATGCCGTCTGAGTACGATATCCTGATTGTAGGCGGCGGCCCAGCTGGGCTGAGTGCCGCTGCATCTATTGTGCGCCAAGACCACAAGACGGCGCTCTTCGACTCAGGAAAATACCGGAACGCTGAGTCCAAGCACATGCATACTCTACCCGCGTGGGACCATCGTGATCCAGCAGAGTTCCGCAGTGCCTCGCTGGCCGGCTTAGAGCGTTATGGCTCTATTACTGTTGAAAACGTCGAAATTGAGACTATTAAGCAGAATGATGACGGGAATTTTGAGGCTTCGGGGGCCGGAAAGACTTGGACGGGGAAGAAAGTTATCCTGGCCACTGGGGTCGAGGACATCTTTCCTGATATTCCGGGCTAC
Source organism: Diaporthe citrichinensis (assembly GCA_014872995.1). Lineage (NCBI taxonomy): Eukaryota > Fungi > Ascomycota > Sordariomycetes > Diaporthales > Diaporthaceae > Diaporthe > Diaporthe citrichinensis. The sequence goes on along the minus strand of JADAZR010000047.1, from coordinate 369,794 downwards.
GCTGAATGCTGGGTCTCGGCAATGTGAGTTTACCCTTGTCACTAACCCACATTGATCTTCCACTTTGAACACCGGGCTGACGCTGACAAAGTGACTGAATCTCAGTTTTCACTGCCTTTATTGTCATGGGTGGGAGGAGAAAGACACCCCATCTGCAGGAATGCTTGCCGAGGGCGACACAGGCAACGTCGTCGTCGCTCTGCACTTTGCCCGCCAGGCCCTCCGGATTTCGAAGCAGGTGACGCTGTACACGAACGGAAACGAAGAGCTAGCTAAGCAACTAGAAGACGCCCTCGCCAAAGCTCCAGCTCCGATGACGGTAGAGCCCAAGAAGATCGAAAAGCTTGTCAAGGGCCCAGAGCGGTCCCAGATCGTGCTGCACTTCGAGGATGGCACCAGCAAGACGGAGGCCTTCCTGGCCCACAAACCCAAGACCAAACTAAGGGGGGCGCTGCATTCGCAACTCGGGCTTGAGGTGGCGCCGCAGGGCAATATCAAGGTCAGCCCGCCGTTCAACCAGACTACAGTCAAGGGTGTCTTTGCTGCAGGTAACTGTTCCTCCCCTATGCAGACCGTCACGGCCGCTCTTCATTCGGGAACGTGTGCCGGTGGCGGCGCACCGTTGCAGATACAGGCCGAGACCTTCAATCAGCCGGCACTGTTCTGAGCCATTTCCACCTCAAATGATCTAGGTCACCAGGGGCAGTCCGAGTTTGCGCTGGTGCTCAGGTTCAGGTGCGTGATGGTGAAATTTATTAGATCATGGCTAGAGGTGTTATTGCGCAGCTGTCTAGACACTATTCGAGGTCTCAAAGACACTTTATACCAAAAACGTTGCTTAAACTTTATGTTATCGGTGAATCCATCGTACATTGCACGATTCTCACCGTCGTGTTGACGATCTCAACTCATTGCGGCTAGCAAGGGTGAATCATATGGCCATCGCTAGCTGCCTGTATGCAAACATTTGAACTTGTACCCCTGTTGGGAGTCTGTTCTTCATACTGTACTGGCAAAGCTATGTCATTATCACCAATACTGGTTTCAGAAGGTCAATACCAGGATGTGACTTGATCCGATGTAGCCATCTGGGTCACCCTGAGCTGTCAGATCAGGCCTAAAGCAACTGTACACATTCCACAGTCCGTCCTGGCTTTTGGTGCCCAGAGCAGGGGCAATAGACACATGCAGCATTAGTCATGGTCTTGGGTTGGCAAATGGGATGGAATCATGCCTGCAGAAATAAGACCACCTAGGCAGCATCGGACGGGAAGCATCTGTCCAGGCCCGCTGCACTATGTTCATCAGAATTGCATCCTAACTCGCAGGGGCCCGAGGCTGTCTCCACATACAACTATACATCTACAGCTATATCCCTACTATCATGATCTTGTCCATTTGCTGAACACCTGGCGCTAGTTTTGAATCCTTCATAGCTCAAATGTGTGCGTTTGCCAGGCAAAGGCCCTTTCAAATAGTATGTACGATCTATTCAAAGTTGAAGCATACCGCAAAATTTGCAATTGTTGGGTCGTATCGCTCTACTAGTAGACATATTTGCTGATTTTGGCTTCTCAAGTGTTTCTGTAGCCTTTTGTACGTGGCGCTCATGCCTATAGCACTGTTCTATTCACACAAGGGGCACACAATCTCAAAACAGGACAATTACATCCAACATCTCTAAAACTATTTGTACTGTCAATTCCCATTTTGGAATCACAGCTTTTTTGCAAGATTTCTCTGTCTTCAAAGTTGGATACATTTGCATGACGGCTGCTGCCAAATCCGAAGGGATTCCACCCGGAAAATTGATATTACCAATATGTCTGCTGCTGTATTCAAGCTACAGTGGGCCCCAAAAAAGTCGCTATATGCTATGTACATCTTCATCGACGGCTTTGATCCCTGCGTCATTAACAGCCGACACATCAGAACCGTGTTTAATAAGCAGTTTAGCCACCATGAGAGGCGTTCTATTCAGTTGGGTAGCTTTGTGCAATGGCGTGTACCCGTTGATATCAACCGCCGACACATTGGCACCGTGGCTAATAAGCAGCGTGGCTACCTCGAGCCTATCCCAATAGGACGCTTCATGCAATGGCGTGGTACCGCGGTTGTTAGCAGCTAATACATTGGCACCATGATCAACAAGCAGCTTAGCTACCTCAAGCTTCTGTTTGGATGACGCTTGATGCAATGGCGTGTCGCCGTCGTTGTTAACAGCCGATACATTGGCACCATGGTTAATAAGCAGCCTAGCTACCTCAAGCTTCTGATTTGATGATGCTCGATGCAATGGCGTATCGCCGCGCTTGTTGATAGCTGATACATTAGCATCGTGGCTAATAAGCAGCTTAGCTACCTCGAAATATCCATTCCAGGATACTTCATGCAATGGTGTGCCGCCGTAGTTGTCAGCAGCCGATGTATTAGCATCGTGGCTAGTAAGCAGCTTAGCTACCTCGAAATTTCCTCGCCTGGATGCTTGATGCAATGGTGTCTCTCCGCTATTGTTCACAACTGATACGTTGACGCCGTGGTCAAGGAGCGCCTTGGCCGCCTCGACTCGCCCTCCAGCGGAAGCTAGGTGCAACAGTGTGTCACCGTTCGGGTTCACGTAAGACGAGTCAGCACGCAATTGCAAAAGCCTGTTCGCCAGAGCGCCGAAACCATTGACAACCGCGAGCGTCAGAATTGTCTTGCCTTGCTTATTCCTCCCATGAATGTCGCAATGCTGTGTGTCAAGCCAGAACAGGGACACGAGCTCATTCCCGTGTTCAACGAGTTGAGGAAATAGATCTGTGTTCCTTTTGAAAGTAAAATTTCGGCTTGGGGCATACGACACGCTGAGATCTAGTGGCAATCTCTGTCGAAAGTTTGAGAAAGAGAAGTTTGGAAGTTGCTTGGCCTGAAGTTCTAACATGACCTCGACAGTAGTGTTATTCTTTGCGGCTGCTGCTGCGAGGATTGGACACCCGTAACGCTCATCTTCGACTTGGAAACAAGATTGACGAAGTGAATGGGCTCGAACAAGTGCTGGCATTCCAGCCTCGGCCAAGATATACAGGAGGGTAACTTTGAGCGTGTAACGGCGCACAACATGCTTTTGAAGGACGTTGTGGTGCTTTACCCAAGCAGGTTGGGGAAACTCCGTCAGAAAGTCGTCCTGTCGTATTCCATGGTTGTGTGCTTGATCAGCATGGTACAGAACTCCGTTGTTGGCGTACTCTAACAAGGGGAATCTTGCAATAGATTCATCACGGGCAGACCCCTGAAGCTTGAGCAATTCATCCATGCTCATATATGTAAGGCAGCATTTCTTGATCGCCTCATGGCTCCACCCGTAAATATTTGCATCAAGGTCGGGAAAAACTTTGCTCAGCCCGTCTTCCTTGAGAAGGAAGTCCCTTACTGACTCGTGTATAAATTGAATGGTTGGAATTTGGGACTTGGTGGATTCGGCTAGGCCTTTCGAGGTGCTCAGAACGTATTTTCGCACGACGTCCTCTGAATATTCGTCAGAGTGACATCCAGGTAAATGATCGGGTTCCGAGCCAGACAAGATAGCAAGGTATAACTGTTTTGGCGTCAGTGGGTGTTTGGCGAACAAGACCCACTGAATGCAGAGAAGAAGGTCCCTCTGATTTTTGAGATCGCGCGTTAGAATGTCCTGGAAAAGTGCATGGAGATCTCCAGGAAGTTGCTGGAGCCGTTCGGGAAGGCTATGTTTCCGGCCGGCGTCGTACTCTTGATTCAGTATGTCCACGACCAACACCACCCACATGAAGACGCCGCACGCTTTCTTTTGAAGTTCGGCACTTATTTGCTCCGCAAGCTTGCCCTGTCCAATTTGCAGCGCACTACTCAAGTATGTCGTTATGTCGTGCTGATGTTCGTTTCGCTTCTCCAGGATAATGCTGAGGCCGGTCTCGACAGTGATATGTGGATAGTGTCTGCTAGCGAAACAAACAGATAGACGACTTCCCGTCTCGATAAGCCCGCTCAGAAATCGGATCATGTCGCGAATCTCGTTTTCGTCACATTCATCCAGCGCATCAATGATGCAGACAACCGAAGTGTCCTTCAGCTCTTGTATACTTTCTTCGAAGACTGACTTGAGAGATTCAACAGTCCATTGATGGCTTGATGGGAGGTTGTCCAAGAGATGCCCCACCTCGGGTGATCGGTCGAGCAGCTGGAACAGTAGAGAACGGTACATTCCGACGATCGACTGTTCCAAATCATTGCCTCGAGCATTGAAGAAGAAAGATATGAGCCGGATGTGACTTCTCATCTTGCGGATCCGTGACTCTTTCTGGCCGAGCAGAAACTTCATAAGTGTCGACTTTCCAGCTCCCGGCTTCCCCTTGATCCATAAGAACTTGCTTTTTGGCGAGGCCTGCTCTTCCCATTGCTTGTATGATTCGGTTTGCACAACCCAAGCGCAAGTGTTTGCATGAGCTTTCTTGATACTCAAGTGTCGCGCATCCATCTGGTCAAATTTCAATGACTGGAACAGCATCGATCTGGCGTTACCAATGTCGGTTTCTCTCGGGGGAAGGCTGTTGTTATTCACCACAAGATCACCATTGACACGAAAATCTCCGTTTGAATTCGAAACACCGGTACCTTCGAAATGGCTCCACATGTGAGAACGAGGTTCGCCAGGACGCACTTCACTCGAGAATCCGGTCTCGCGAGTTGTAGTGGTCGCGTCCAGTCTTTGTCTCTTTGGTTGGGGCTCCATGCTTCCCAAGGATGACTTGATGCGGTTAAGCAGTATGCAGTGGTCGCCCGGCGGACTGCACCACACCTCGAATCTGGCTTTCTTAGAAATGCTGAATAATGACGTAATTGCGGTAGAAGAATTGTGTATGACTACTAACAACAGCTCTACCTGAGCAAAATATGGTCAACATTGATTGGGCAATGGATAGGGCAGAGCTGCTGTCACGATTGCGAGTGTGGTGTGTCGAATAAAGCAAGTTGACTGGTTTCTAGTGCTGGTGACAAAAGAGCGTAGAACGATCCTATTAAATAGAATGGAGAAGCACAAAAGTCCCGCGTAAGATTCGGGAGAGCTGCGTGTATCGTGTGACCCACCTCAATTCAAAAGATCGCGAGCGGTGTCGCAATGGGTAGTGACACCGGCACCTGAATTACAGGGATTTGTGTGGCTGCCTGATGTAAATAGCTGCACGTCAGAAATGCCTAGGCGTAATGTGCAATTTCGTCACTGCCTGGTTCCTCAGACCATTAAGGCCGACACCCCCTCCAGCCTTTTGATCGATCGATGGGGTGGGCTATGCTGTTCAATGGAGATACCCAGCCCCCGGGCTTTCACAGTGGGATACGATACAGCATGCAGGAGCGCTTGGCTACTCGGGCGGTGGCGCAGGTGTGACTTCTCACTACCTAGGTAGTACCAAGTAATGAAAATTTTGATCGTGTAAGTCGAATAGAGTCAAAGCTGTAGCAGGCCAACACGTAAGCCTGCGTTTGTTACCTTAAGGTAGGTAGCTGACTTCGTGCTCCAGCCATGAGGAAGTCATTGCAACCAAATCCGAAATACTGAGGAACGCAAGATGTGAGAATCGGAAATTTCAGTCACCCTTTGGACCTCTGGGGAGATAAGTAAGCTGCAAGGCTTTGTATCTGTGTGATCAGAAGGCTCCAATTTCCGAGTGCTCTGGATGAGCCAAGGAGGCGGGTTGTGAGGCTGCCATGGAGGGAAGTATGCAGTGACAGGGCGGACCAAAGAGTCGGTTTGCGAAGATGTTCCGCCAAATCCCGAAACTATTGATGTCGTGTAACCAACCTTTACCCCCGACCAGCCAGCCTCATAACTTGGTTGTCGCCGAGAGAGAATGTTATATCCCGGTTGATGAGGTGTATACCACGAATTAGACTGTCCCAAGTCATTCATCAAGACCTGCATCAGGGCTGAGCACCCCTTAGATGCAGGTCTAGCCGTCTAGCAAAGGTTTAGCAGCTATTCACCCACTCGCATGTGCCTCGATGCATTAGAAACCGTGCGAGCGTCAGCAGCGGCGCTTACTGTGCAGTATGTCCTCTCTCAAAAAGTTCTCTCAAATTCCGCAGCAGTCAGGCTAGCTTTGCCAGCAGGCCTTCTGCAGGCCCCGCAATCAAAACGGTTCTCCTACTTGGCTCCTCCCGACTCTACACAAAATATCAACAAGCCTCTTCACAGAATAGCAACAGACACGTCAAGCAATCATGACGCCGAGCGGGTCCGAAAGCCCGCGCGTATACGAGCAGTACACCGTGGCTGTGATCTGCGCAATGAGCTTTGAAATGAGCGCCGTCCGCTACATGTTAGACAAAGAGCATCCTCGCTCAAGGAACATGGATGGGGATTCGAACAGCTACGTCGTCGGCGAGCTTGCTGGCCACAACGTTGCGCTAGCATGCCTCCCCGGCACCCAGGGCAAAGGTGCCGCTGCCATCGTTGCCACGAACATGGCCCGCACATTTCCCTCGATCAAGTATCGATTTCTTGTGGGAATCGGTGGTGGCCTTCCCAGCGACAAGCACCATATTCGTCTTGGCGACGTGGTTGTGGCCATGCCCGAGGGTACGCACGGCGGCGTGGTTCAATATGACCTGGGACGAGACACGGAGAATGGGTTTGAGCTCAAAGGCTTCCTCCTGCCTCCGCCGTCCATTGTCCGCGGCGCCGTTGAGCTGATGCGATCTGACCATCTTGTGGAGGAGAACAAAGCTGAGCATTTTGTCTCGGCGATGCTGCAAAGGAGCTCGAGACTATCCATCTACCAACGCCCATCGACTGGATCTGATCTCCTCTTCGAGGCAAACTATACTCACGCCCCCGGAAGCTCCACATGCGAGAATTGTGACTCAACGAAAGTTGTTGTTAGAAGCCCTCGCGGTTTCGAGGGCCCGGTGATACATTACGGATTGATCGCGTCAGGAGATCGTGTTATCAAGAGTGCTGTGAACGCGAGAGATATCGTAGGTCTCGTTGGTGATTTACTATGTTTCGAGATGGAGGCGGCAGGTATTGCGTCTGAGTTTCCTTGCGCTGTCATCCGAGGCATCTCTGATTATGCAGATTCTCATAAGAACGATGGCTGGCAACATTATGCGGCTGCAACAGCTGCTGCTTGCGCAAGGGAGCTTCTTTCTTATTTGGACCCAGTCCAAGTTTGTGCAGATGCATCGTCCTCGGTGGCCGCTGGCTCGGACGGCTATCATGATCGGATTATGTCGTCTGTGTTCCAAGGTCAGGGCGTGCAAAACACCGGCTCTGGAAACGTCTCAATCGGTGGTAAACTTCATATTCAGGGACAATAGCCATGATAACCACCTTCTATATCTGATCAATTAATTGAGAATATCCCCGTGAAACGACTCTGAGTAGTGAAAAACATCAAATGTTCAAAGCGGAGAATACATAGTAAACTGCCTACCTGAAAAACACTATATTTCGATCCCAGGTTATGTAAAGGAAAAAAGCGAACTTTTTTCGAACAGAAGAAAGTGGATCATAAGGGAAGAGCTAGAGGAAAACATCGGGCGAGCGAGGGCCTTTCTGGCATCTGCTTGTTATTCAGCTCGACAGCCTAGTGCCCAGAGTGAGGAGTGAGGGGGAGCGTTGGACTGAGGAAGATTTATACACGGAGTAACCATACGAACACAAGGGGGTCTTGTCTTGTAGTCAAACTGCTAGGGGTATACTGTTGTCGACCACGACTCCGTTGCTGTTTTTTTAAAGAGAACCAGGAAAATACGACCTTGGTGTATCACCCCACATGAAAATTTGTATGACGCCCAAAAGGACACCTATAATCTGTTACAGTTAAAGCCATGCCAGCCTTGAGTATGATCCCTTGCTTTTCCCCGATCGCTGTCGGTCTAGAGACCCGCGTTCTGTGGGAGATTGTTGAAGCTTTCCAGATCGGTCATTAGGAAGTATTCCAGCCAGGCCCGGCATTGTTACGCAATGAGTTCTGCTGACCTCATACAACTCAAACATCCTTGTTGGCACAGCTCATGAGCTCTTCTGTTGATTGATATCCTTGGTTCTCTCCATGAGCACCCCTTAGTCGCCTTCGACTCGGAGTTTGTTCGTCTTCTTGGGCAGGTGTGTCTTCGGACTCGGTAGTCTGGGCATTATCTTGTGATCTGCCCCACAGGTAGAGAAGGCAAATGATTATGAGTTCAAAGTACAAGCAGATCCGAAGAGTCTGTTCAATGATCTCGAAGATGCTGTCGTTCTCTTTGAACCAAGGACGTCCGCCACTAAAATGGCTCATTTTCGTAGGGTTATTGAAATTCTGATGCGGCAAAAGCAGCAGTGCAAACTTTCATCCGATGAATTTGGAGTAGGAGCGGACCGGTCGAGGTACGAAAGGTGTAAAATGGCCGAGCATGGTCCTTCGTACAGCAGAGACGTCTGGAGCTTTGCCTGGAGATTATATATTCAAGCCACCTCGAACCCGGCCGCTGCACTCCCATTCCATTGGCTGTCGATTTCAAACCCCACACCTGCCGAATTGCTTACTCGGTTACTGTTCTGAGCTGTCAACTGCAGCTCTGTGCATGGAGTGTGGCCCCGTGAGGCCAGTTTTGAAGATAAGTACCTGCAAGATGGACGGCTGTTGGCGCTAGCTTTGTCTGCATGTTGGCTCCAAAGGTGGAAAACTAGATCCCCACTGGACTGAGTAAGAATGGAAAACAGAAGATCAAGCTTATCAGTCATAACTCCAAAGAGGAATAAATTAGACGCCCCTTTCTTGGCCAACGGTCTACTGTGGCTACTGGACGGAACAGTAGGGCTGCAGTAGGACTTTGATACACATCCATCTACTCTATATATTCTCTTCGGATAATAGTTCCATCCGTTTCTGGCCAAGCAGGCACATTTCTCCGAGCCTCGCGACGATATGCGCAATATCCTTGTCTTGACTCTTTTCGTTATAATTGCCGTAGACTTCTATCAACGATTGGCACACACCAGGTATGTCTTTAGCCTCATCTCTTTCGACAAGAAATCGGAACTTGGGTGAAGACAGGCACCCAAGCCTCAGCTGCGTATATAGCACCGACTGACTAACTTGGCGATATTCGACGGGAACTGCTTGTGTCCTTTTTGCTTCACTTGCCCAGGTCATTATGTCTCGCGTGAACGGCTTCATCGCCCGCAATATCTCGGCTGCCCCGGCAGGAAGTCGATCGAGTTCAGGGTTGGATTTTCTTCGCAGCACAGGGAGATAGTCTGATTCCTCGCCGCTCAATTTTTCGAAGTCGATGAGGACCTTGTCCAGGTCCACCATACCGTTAGAAAATAAGAAAATCAGGTTCTGCGTCAGAAAGCCTTCAAGCAAAGTCCAAACTCTACTCTTCCAGGCTGAATAGCGGATCCTGACCAAGGCCTCCTCGGGAGAGCCGTAAGGCCACTGGAATAGAGGCGGGTCCACGACTAGGACATGTTGGGCACGGGAGAATATTACCGGTTGCAGCAAAAAGGCTTGTTTGCGAAGCTCTCGTGTTACTGGCAGGCAAAGGCTGTCAATCCAAAAGAACGTGCCGTTGGCGGTGTCATTAGGTTGAAGCTGGTTGACGAGTGACTGAAGAGCTGACAACTGACACAAGGGGAGTTTGTTGTCTTGGCCATTTCCCAGCCCATGCCTCCTGACATGGCTGATCGCCACGAACGGAGGCCATATTTCCTCAAACACTTGAACCTCCGCTCTTTCAAGGTAGTAAGAAGATGAGCCACGTCGGCGTACGGTGAAGAAGATCACGCTTTCTTGTTGCGCGCTGTTGTCGACGCTTGAGTTTGAGGGCCCGATTAGCCCGCAGTAACAGCCCGCTTCGGTGTGCACTGGTTGTATAGCCTTCTCTTCCTTGTCGTGCTGTGGATCATCACCGGGGATTGACTCCTGGGGCGGGACACGATAAAAGCTAAGATGATACCGGAACGAGACATCCAGGGGGAGCTTCCGTATCTCTTTGACTTCCCAGTTTGACTGCCTGAGGAGTTGGTCAACTATTCCTAGAGATTCTTCCGTCCAAGTGAGAGCTTCATCCGTACTGGCGGGCATCAACTTTGAATCAAGGACGTGATCGAGCAAAGCTTGACACAACAGCTGACAGCAGAGGAGCGTGCCAGGTAGAATGCGGAGGGTGTCATCGGCATTCATTATCTCCTCAGTAGACATTCGATGTTCCTGCATGAAATTGCGAAGAAATTTCATCGCAATCCCAATGTTTTGTCGCATCCGTTTGCGATGCCACGTCGCGAATTGAGCATCCTGATATTTATGCCTCATCCAAGCAATCAAATTCACCAAGCGGGTACTGCAGAGATAGTGCTGGCCCTCAACCTGGACAACAAACTCTTCTATTCCTGGTGGGTCTCTCTTGTCAGGCTCAGGTTGCTGCATCGAGACCGTGGGTGGTTTTGGGCTGCCTGCACCGGGGCCGTCCACAAGGGCCTCGGATATGAGGCCGAACCAAATCCAGGCTTGAATGAAAGGATTTGAGTCCTTCAGCCTTAGAAGCGGTAGGCTGTCTTCACTAAAACGGGGCGTATCTACCCCTGCCCGCGCCGGATACCTGAGAAATCCCAGACCGTCGTATGTAAATTCGTCATTGCAGACACACGGAATGTGGAATATCGGATGTGCCGGGCTGCCGCCACAGGGCTTGATGTGTTCCATGTGTGACGAAATTCAGGCAGCTAAGTTCAGACCTGTTGATGGTTTGAACTCGTAGGCCCGGTAGGGTTTCTCTGGTTAAGGACCGGCGCAGCGAGGAGGCTTCATTGCCTTTACCGATGAACGAACATGTATTCCAAGGCAGGGGAACGGAATCGGTGAAGAAGTGCTTCTGACGTTTGATGAGGCTCGCTCCGAGATGAACTCGTGCATAATCACAAGGTGGGGTCGCGCGAGGGGACAATAGGACGCCACACATGCATGTAGTCGGACCGACCCTTGGCTGAATAAAGATGGCGCCGACCTGAGCCGCCAACCAGAGAAAGCTGAGAAATTCTCAAGCTTGACCAGAGATACCGTCAACACCAACATTGTCTGTTTTCGCTAGAAACTTTCAGCCAATTCGAAACGCCCTCAAAGTTGAAGCTGGTCTGAATTGGATGGCAATTTGACAGAAGTATTATGATTGATGTATTTCTTGTCAGTGAGGGCGCACCACTTGGCCGCTGGTTTTCAGCGACTGCTGTAACACGACGATTGCGGCAGGCTGAGCCACTGGAAGTAAATCACAGTAACACAGCATATGAATATGCAGTCAGACAATCACCCACACCCAGGCAGTGGCGCCACGTCATTGCAGTATTTGTATCCATTTAACTATCGTTGTACTCGGGGCGTAAGACTTGCCCCAGAAACCCTGCTGATGGATGCACTTACTCCCTCCCAGTATTAATATGAATATTCCCCACCCTTGGCTAGCGTTTCTCTCCTACGAATTATTTCTCTGCACTGGTCTGAGCACATCAAAGGACCGGTGCCATATAAACTTTCGTCGCCTTGAATGGTCCCTTGCCGCCGCTAAAGTTTGAGTTCAACGTAGACTCCAAATTTCAATATTCGAGATCTACTTTACACCAAACCCAGATGTCTCTGCTTCGCTCTACATCAATTCTCATACAGCTTTTCGCCTCGTGCGCACGAGCGATCCCTCTTTCGGATGACAGGGTTGCAAATCACACAAGCTTTGAGTCGAGCGACGATGTCGAGAAATACTTCCGACAACAAGGAACCAACCCATATGGTGTCGTAGCGGTGCTTCTACTTGTTGGTGGAGACGTCATCCAGAAGGCAATGGCACAGCAGACAGGCAGTAAGAACACCTGGTTCACGCCGGTAGCTTTCAGCTTCGGTTGGGTGTCATACGCCTTCCAGTGTCTCGCATCTGCCATGGGAACCCATGTTTATATGCCACCACCGGAGCACAGCAGTTGGGTCGTCAATATCGAGTCGGGGGACAGGCGCGAAAATCGTTCATGGTTGCTTGGACGACTTTTGCGAGATCTGGAATTGGAAAACGCCAAAGCCGAGGGCGCAAATGGTCCTTTACTCGTCACAGTATATCAATTGTCAACGGGGCCAGGAAAGCCAAAACCAAAACATCCCAAAAGGGACTGGCTGTGGAGTAGCTACTGGTTTGTGGTTGCCGTGCAGTTCTTCGTTGCCAGCATTCCCATCTGGGTCCACGGCTGGAATGACTACTCGATTTTGGTCATCGTCGGTGCCGGAAACTTGTTGGCTCTGATTTCAGCATCGCTTTCCACGATGCGCATGGAGAAATTTCAAGGAAGCCACAAAGGATCAAATTCATCGTATGCTCTGATGCGGGGAAATGGACATCCGCATGTTTTCATCATCCTGCCCAACGACATCGGCGAAAGCAATCCTACCGAGGACTACACTCGCTCAAAGCGTTTCTCAAAGATGCCATACCTTGACCAAATGGCGACAGCCAGATATCAAGCAGGAAATTGGCGTTACTTGTTAACAGACTTCCCACTGGCCATTCTTTGGGTGTTCCTCCTCATCTTTGTGGGGAACCTGAACAGCCACGCCTGGGTCCTCGTTGGAGCTGGCATTCTAGGGACTATACACAACGTGTTGGTGTCCGCTTGGCCACGTGATTCTGCAGCCCATGGGATACCTCTTGAGGAATACTCCAAGAGAGACCCCAGATTCCGGGGAGATTCGGTCATGGAAGTCTTGAGAGATGTGGAACGGGAGTTCCCCGGTGCGGGTCATTCTCTGAGACCCATTTTCTTTCCGGGGCGAGAAACAAAGGCGAATAGAGACCTTTGGAAAGCAGACGACGTCAAGTTTTCAAACTTGACACAAAGAAGGATCGCGAAGCGGATAGAAATTTATGATAATGGTGAGAAAGTGCGAGGAGAAAACCCTGGAGCAGAACATTGCTGTTGTGCACAGGAGTGTAGTTGTCTTCCAGCGTCGCAACTTCCAGCGCCACCACAACCCGGCGCAGCGACGTCCGGGGGCGTGCTATCTAGTATTCGAGGGGCGGAGAGGATTGAAGGGGAGGGGAGTATTCGAGGGGAGGATAGTCTTCGAGGGAGGGAGAGTACTCGAGGGGAGGATAGCAGAGCTGCAAGCAGACAGACCAGATCGAGGGCTGACAACGAATCGGCTGCCAACAAGGAATAGAAAGAGGTCTTGAAGCGTCAAATAGGAAATAACAATTTACCCCTCAGGATTTGTTAAAGGAGAATCTAACGACTCAATTAGATATCGTCCTCAAATTTCAATATAATAAGTAGGAGTACTCAACTAAAGGCGATAAGCCATGCGGTCAAGCACTCTGCGTCTCAGGCTCGCAGAAAGCCGTGCCAGCCTTTACGATGCAGTCTAGTGCTTTCGCCCGGTGACTTGCAAGGAGCTCGACCCCGCAGAGCCGCAAGATCGCACCCGCGGCCCCTTCCCCGCTCACTTTCGGATAAAAGTATTACCTCCCCGTTTAGGAGCTCGTTATAACGTCAGAGGAGAGTTCGTGCAGTCTCATAGTAGCTACTTCCACTCATCTTTGTTGCCTGAAAATATTCAAAAACAAAACGCGTGACAGTCTGGTCCTCCCATGTTGATCCTCAAATCTACGGACAACCTGCAGAATGCGGATCTACACAAGATCCTCGGCGATATCCAGAAATTAGCTGACCAAGTTTGTTGGTGCTGCAAAGATGTGGAAAGCATTTGTGACCGGACAGATTTAAAGAGATTACCTCGGGATCTTCACCCTAGAGAAATCCGGAAACTACATGATTTACTTCATCATGATACAATTTTGGTATGTATATTATTCAAAAGTATATAAGCTAGTACTGATAAATCTAAAGCAGGCCGTCAGACAACGTTTGGTTGGTATAAGGGACTTGAAAATTGAAAGTTTAGGTAATCCAACCATGCTTTGGATGCAAGGTGGGGCCATATCAACAAAGAATGATCGACTTTCATTCTTCACCGTTGTGCGGCGGCCACAACATGAACGTGAACCGTTCAATGGAAAGGGCATGGCCCAAGAAGAACTACCTGCTGAAGGCATAATCGATAGACCTATCGCCGAAAACCAATTTGTTCAGTCAACCTTCATGTGCCAAGCTGGGGATATCATTGTTCTCGAAGGGGGAGAAAGGATTAGGGTGCGCAATGATCGCGGTAGCCATCGTCGCGGTCTTTGTGTGCTTGCAACCTTGAACAGAACCAGGCGGGAGAGTTGATTAGCCTAGGGATACTAAATGACAAGTGTGTTATGCATTTCATAGAATCACGAGTATCAGTCTAGTGGTCCTTATCTAGGAAAATGTTGACTGTGACGTTGCCACTTGTATATCTGCTATCGCTACCTCAACTAGATGCTAGATCTTTCGTTCAGTTCTCTCGATAAATGGAGGCTGTTGCAAACAACCAGGTATCTGTGGTGATAGGTGCCAGCTATTTAAGGTGGGATTCTATCGTCTCAAAGTTTTCATGCAGTTTCACGTCATCACTTCATCAGTTCATATTTGAATCTGAGTAACTTCTCATGTGTTTACCTCTGTCTTTGCTCTTCAATTTTGCAAATATCAGAGTTGTCTTCATATTCACATAATGTCTACAAGCACAACGATAGCATCATCCAAGTCAAAGCTAGGTAATCTTAGTGGTCTTGATTGGAATGCGTCAAATGCTACTCGCTCACGGTTGACCAATGCCACGACGTTTATGAAAAGCATAACAAGTGGACTTCACCATCTCGTGTGATGCACTCACGCTGGAGTCGGTAGCTGTTGTATTATTAAGCGTGCCCGTGATTCCATTGCGTCATTGCATAGGGAATACTGCCAGTGGGTGAAACTGTGACTCTACGTCTACCTCAGAACTGAGTATAGCACCTGGAATATCAACACATCTCAAAGCTCTACCTTCATGTCTTTCCTTGTACAATTGCACGCAGTGTAATCATATGTATAGCACTTTCACATTCATGTGCATGCCAGTAGAGGCGTTAGACGTTTCATGGCATGAAAGGCTTCACTTGAATCACTAATTAGATGCCTGCTATTTAGGTAAGCGTGCGGCATGCAGGTTTTCAGTTGTACTAAGCGAAGCCACTACAGTGATGTCAGTTTATTGAGTTCATGAGTTTTGTTTGCCGAGGACACATAGGTTGACTGAAAGGCATATTGAGGGTGACTTGAGTCTTACACAGTGGCTTGATAGAAGTGCATGTCATGGAGATGGCAAGAGTCACCAGAGGGGTATAGACTCACCTCAACTTCGCCTAGCTCGCAGTGGATATTACTACGGACTTCAAACAGAAATACGTGATTAGTACTTCAAAGAGACATGAAACTTCTTCAATATGATGAAATACAATTGGAAAACTCGTCTACTCAGTACACATGGGCAGGGTGAAACGGGTATCACGTCTAGCAGGCAACTGGAGGCGGGTTGGTTTAGGTTGATATTGGAATTCAAAGCTTCATGACTCTCACCCTTTTCGAAGAAGTGCAGTCAATAAAGCTATTTGTGATGTGAAGGTGTTGGTGACGAGTCTGAGAATAAGTACTGCAGTGCTGTGACTCACTGGGCGTGCAACCAACAGACACCAACACCAGGCGCCAAGGAAAGCCTAAAGTTCTGCCTACCCATCCTCTCTCCAACGGTGTACACTCGGAACTTGATCTGTTCAACCCTCCGCCATGTGACTCAACAAATTGCAATAAGCATTGAATACCTATCGCTGCGTTTGAATTCTCACGAGTTCATTTCCGCACCGTTCACTTTTCGCAGCATCACAATAATTCCCGCAAGATGGACATTCCCTTTGAAGCCTCAGAGTTGCCGGTCCGTGCAACCCCGCCTCAGCTGAAAACCCCAAAGGGAACACTGGACTTTATTGGCACGGAGATGAAGTTACGAAAGTACATCTTGTAAGTTCCCCATACTCTTTCATGCTACACCTCGAAGTATAACTCTCTAATTGAACCCTTAACTTGAGTCGAACCCTCAGCGATGTCTTCGAACGTCACGGCGGCCAGGAGCTCGACACGCCCATCTTCGAACTCAAGGAAATCCTCTCAGGAAAGTATGGCGAAGATTCGAAGCTCATCTATGACCTGCAAGATCAAGGTGGCGAGCTATGTTCTCTACGATACGACCTCACCGTTCCCTTTGCTCGCTGGTTGGCCATGAACAGCAACTACAGGCAGGTGAGCCGGTACCAGATCGCAAAGGTTTACCGTCGTGATCAACCTGTCGTGTCGCGTGGCAGATACCGAGAGTTCTACCAATGTGACTTTGACATTGCGGGCGAGTACGAGCCCATGACCACCGACGCCGAGATTCTCTTGATCATTGTCGAAGCATTTGAGGCGCTGCAAATGGAGATCACGATCAAGATCAATCACAGGAGGATTCTGGACGGCATGTTCGCCGTTGCAGGGGTGCCGGAGGAAAAGATCCGAGCCATCAGCTCAGCTGTGGATAAGCTCGACAAGTCACCATGGGTCGAGGTGAAGCAGGAGATGGTTGAACAGAAGGGCCTCGCAGAGTCCGTGGCCGACAAGATCAGTCAATTTGTCCTGAACCGTGGTAGCTTCGCCGAGATCCTGGCTCAGGTGAAAGACAATGAGAAACTGGCAGCCAACAAGGAGGTTAAAGCTGGAATTGAGGACATGGCCCTGCTTCTCACTTACTTGGATGCATACGACATTGCCGACAAAGTCTCGTTCGACCTATCCCTAGCCCGTGGGCTCGACTACTACACGGGTGTCATCTTCGAAGTGGTCACTTCTCTACCCAATGCCAAAGACGCCGGCACAAGCAAAGAGCCCCAGGTCGGCAGTATAGCTGCAGGTGGACGCTACGATAAGCTGGTGGGCATGTACTGTGACCGAGAGGTTCCAAACGTCGGCGTATCGTTCGGCGTAGAGCGCATCTACACGATCCTCAACGCGCGGAGACCCAAGAAGAAGGGGGAGTCGGTGATTTCTCAGGAATTTGACGTCTACGTCGTCGCGGCCGGAGGTGGCGGCCTTTTGGTCGAGCGGATGGCAATCTGTGGCCAGCTGACGAGGGCCGGTATCAGGGCAGGCTTCTTGAGAAAAGCGAAGCCGAGCCTGCGCTCGCAGTTCAATGCGGCTGACAAGGTACCTGTCACCGTCATTTTAGGTCCGGATGAGCTGGCTGCTGGTAACGTGAGGCTGAAGGCATCCACAGGCAAGGATTCAGACATCAGTACGCAGGGCAAGGGTGAGAAAGATCGCGGTCAACTGGTCGCCAGAGATGATCTTGTGGTGGAGGTCAAGAAATTGTTGCAGAGAATATCTGGAGATACAGAGCCTAGCCGCTAGAGTCAGGGCAAACGGGTTGCCGATGCGAATTGTAGCTTCTGAACTGTATATATTTTTCGGCTTTTGATTCTAGAATTCAGAGGGACTTCTCCGGGCATGTTTAAAGTAACGCTTTTGGCTATCTCACCCAGTTACCGCTCTTACAAAGTGAGATCATTGGTCAGCAGAAAATAGTGAGTATAACTTTCTTTCTGCATTTTCATAAAAAGGCCCACCCCAGAACGCCACTAATGGGGAATGAATACGACGAGATCCGGTATACCTGAGAACAACCCCCTCCACATGCATCATGTGGACAGTGGGGCTCTTGGCTTCTTCCCCTCCTGGACGATGTACGGATACCACGCTGAGCAAGGTCTGGCTGTTCGGCTGACGCTATACCGAAGCTATATTGCGGCACAATTCCTACCTCGCAATGTACCTGCAGATCCACCCGCGCCAACCCGCTTCTGGGGTTCTTGGCATCACCGCCGTCACGCTCTGTGGGTACAGTCTTGCGTGCCGAGAAGATAGCGGGACTTGGGACCGCAATGGACATGCGCGCACCGGAAATTCGATGGCGACATGGCATCGCCATACCTCATACCGAGGTCTGCCTGGCAGGTCATAAATGACAAGATGCAGGTACAAAATGGCCCGCAGATGCTCGCTGGATGCAGGCCCTCCATGACGGGTGCTGCTCCAACCCTTCCACTCTTTTCAACATGTTGAGATCTGTGCTTGGCTTGTACGGCCTGCTCAGCACGGTGGCTGCCGCCTCAGACTCGGTCAAGGTCAAGTGGCTCGAAGGCACCCCCAATTACCTCGGGGGAGTGACCTTTGGTCTGCCATGGCCCCGTGGACAGCACCTGGCGGACGCCACGACCTTCAGCGCTTCGGGCGATGCTCAGCTGCAATCATGGGTCACCGCCGTCTGGCCTGATGGCTCATTGAAATGGACGGGACACGCTCTCGGTGCCAGTGACTCACCCGCCGACGAGTACACCATCACTGCATCTGGCCCGGCAAATACGACTTCATCCCGTGTGAGACGGCAGAGCAGCAACAGCACTTCGGGCGTGGAAGTCAGCGACTCTGACGACGAGATCGTTGTGAACACTGGCAAGGTCACGGCAACGTTCCCCAAGTCGGGCGATGTTCTGGTGTCATCCATTGAGGCAGGCGGAAAAGTCGTTGGAAACAACGGTCGTCTTGTCTTGAGATCTCAGAGCGGAACTCCTGATGATGACGAGGACGGGAAACCGACTGGTATCGAGTACTTCAGCTTTGCCAGCAAGATCTATAACGCCACTGTCTCGGAGGACAGCACAGCTCGTGCACTTGTGACCGTGCAAGGAATCCACTCCGCAGTTGATGGAGGAGGCGCACATGACGACTGGCTCCCATTCACTCTGCGATTCTACCTCTACTCCAACTCCGAGGCCATTCGCATCATTCACACCATCATCTACGACGGCGAGGCCAAGACAGACTTCATCTCAGGGCTTGGTGTCCGATTCGACGTGCCTCTTGCCGAGGAAGAGCAGTACAACCGTCATGTCCGCATTGCGGGTGTCGATGGTGGCCTGTTGCACGAAGCGGTCCAGGGAATCACAGGTCTCCGTCGTGACCCAGGTGCCGACGTCAGGTCCGCACAATTCAACGGTACTGAGACGCCTGACAAGACGACCTGGGACCAGAGGGTCACTACTCGCCTACAGTGGATTCCCACGTGGAGCGACTACAGACTCACCCAGCTTTCACCAGATGGTTTCAACCTGAAGAAGCGGACCAAGTCTGGACAGAGTTGGGTGACCATCCCTGGAGGTACCCGCTCTGGAGGTCTTGCTTACCTGGGTGGCTCCTCCGTTGGAGGCCTTGCCCTTGGGCTGCGTGACTTCTGGAAGAAGTACCCTACTAGCTTGGATATCTCCAATGCTGCTACAGATACCGGCTCTATAACACTGTGGCTTTACAGTCCCCAAGCTGAGCCGCTCGACTTGAGGCCCTACCATGACGGGCTGGGCCAAGATACATACGCCAAGCAGCTGGATGCACTCGAGATCACTTACGAAGACTACGAAGGCGGGTACAACACGCCCTATGGAGTGGGCCGTACCAACGAGCTGTTTCTGTACGCCTTTGCCAGCACTCCATCTGCTGACACGCTTTCGGCTCTCACCAACCACACCAACAACCCACCAGTCTTGATCCCCGAGTCGGAATACATCCGTGATACCAAGGCTATCGGGAGTTACTGGGATGTGCCAGGCTCGCCGGTGGACTCTGCAGAGGGCCAGACGATTGAAAACAACATGGACTTCCTCATCAAATTCTACGAAGGCCAAGTTGAGCAGCGCCGTTGGTACGGATTCTGGGACCACGGGGACATCATCCACACCTACGATGATGACCGTCACCAGTGGCGCTACGATATCGGTGGCTACGCCTGGGACAACTCGGAGCTTTCGCCTGACCTGTTCTTCTGGGGCCACTTCCTTCGCACTGGCCGCGCAGACGCATACAAGCTAGCCCACGACCAAGCACGTCACGGTGGGGAGGTCGACTCTTACCATCTCGGAAACTTCACCGGCCTCGGAACGAGGCACGGCGTCCAGCACTGGAGCGACAGCGCAAAGCAGGCTCGTATCTCTACGCCGGTGTACAGGAAGACCTTCTTCTACATCTCCGGCGGTGACGAGCGCACCGGTGATCTCGTACGCGAGGTTCAAGAGGCGGCCAAGGCTTTTGTCCTCGTCGACGCCCGCCGCAAGGTCCGCGCGCCCGACGTCGTCTACAAGCCCGACCCAACAGCGCTATACCTCAACTTCGGCACCGACTGGGCCGGCCTCGCGCAGGCGTACCTGATCGAGTGGGAGCGGCGCGGTCCGGGCTGGGAGGAGGCCCGCGACAAGATCACCGAGGCGCTGAGGACGTACCCCAAGCTCAAGAACGGCTTCGTGACCGGCGAGGCTCTGTACAACTCATACACCGGCGCCTGGGCGCCCCCGCCCACCGACCCGTCCAACAGCGGCAACATCACCGTCAGCCACCTCTCGGGCGTCTTCGGCGTGCTCGAGACCATCGACCAGATCGTCGAGCACTTCGGCCCCGAAGGGCGCAACATCACGCAGCCCTTCTACGACGCCTTCCTCGACTACTGCTACTACTACGGCGCCCCCAAGGCCGAGCAGGCCGCGCGGTACGGCAAGGACTTTGGGAACCTCAACCTCAAGCAGGGCCACTCGCGCTTCACCGCCTACGTCGCCAACAGGCGCCAGAACGCCACCCTGGTCCCGCGGGTCTGGTCCGAGTACCTGGGCGACGGCAGCAAGGATGGCCTCGCGCCCGACGCGCCGTGGAAGACGGAGCGGTTCGACGGCAGTGATGTCCTTGTTCCTGTCGATGAGGCCAAGTGGGTTAGCACGAATGCTGCTGCTCTCTATGGTGTGGCTGGTTTTGAGAACTTGGCTCTGGTGGGTACGCCCGATGTTCCGAGCATTGGGAATTCAACTGCCTGATTGAGGATTTAGTGTATTGGACGATCACAATTGGTGATCATCTGGAAAGTTTCTTTGTACATAGCAACTAACTTACCATAATTATTGTATAATCAGAAATTCAACTGGATCTGGTCTTGGTCCCTACCGCCTGAACCCTGTACGGATTCTAGCGAACTTCATACCTAGGTACCTTAGATGACTCAATTCTAAGATTGGTAGTGAGACAAAGCTCGTGCTGGCGGCTCCAACGCAAATTCTACCAACGATTTCGCCGTCGCCGGCCTCATTATCGGCAGCGGCAGCGGCATTTCCACGTACCTGTGCGGTGACCAGACCTCCATCAACTCGGACCATCTTTCCGGCTTCACCTCCACCGCAACCAACGACCAGGATAGGATGGCCCCCGTGTCTCTGCAACTCTTACCTTCAAATTCACAGACGTCCGATGTTTCGCATACTCTGCTCTCGTAACCGGCCGTGTGGGCGACCAACAACACCATGGGGGACTGTACGTCGTTCTGTCTGCTGACGTATCCGTATTTTCGCGTGGTGAACAGCCACTTATGCCGCTGCAGAACCGGCGTTGGCGAGGCGACGGTGCCCCGAGACACACTGCATCCAGGTAGAGAATCTAGATTTATTTCACCTTTGGCCATTGTTATGACACATCCCCCTTCGTTACTGCTTACAATTATTATCCGTGCACCCTTAGTTGATCTGCTGACGATAGCAATCCCTTTAATCTTAGACATGTCCTCAGAGAGCCGCCTCCGCCAGCTGAGCGTGCTGGCGGACCCAAATCCAGGCTTTAAGTTCAGGATGAAGAGCCCACCGCAGTAGCCAACTGCATGACAATCCTCGCCCAGGAATCGTCCCACCAGGGATGATTCCGCCACAGAGCTTCAGGCCGCCATCGCATACCATCACATCCTCACCGGTACCGATGAATAGGCTGTACCCGGGCAGAGGAGGATCCCAAAAAAGCCCTGATGAGGCTTAAGACGCCCGGTGACTATACTGCAGCCACACACAGCCGCATTGCAACAAGCGCCGTTACAACATGCTTTCACTGTATTACAGCTTCAAACGCCACAGAAACCCTGGCTGCCGGCCTACAGGGCGGCAGCGTCATACAGCACAGCAGCGTCATACAGCACAGTGGCAGCATCCGGACGTGGAATCACACTTGGATGCTGGAAATTACCCTCCCCCTACGCTGTTCGCTGTCTGAGTCAAGGTTTCTGCCTTTCTATTGTGGGCAGTTCTGTCTACCATCTGCAGTGTCTTTCTATGTCTGTCAGATACCCAGGTACCATAGCTTCCGCATGTTTGGCACGGCAAGTTTATGGCGCTTGTCTGGATAGTGCGTTCCATATACTTCACTATCGCTGGTGAAGGCTCAATAATGGTGGTGGCGAGAGCTGTCCTTTTGATTCCCTTGACAGTCTGGGGGTTGTCTGTGGGTTGTTGGGCAAGCCCAAGCTGTGTGGCAGCGTGCACTGCAGTGTGGTTGGCATGTAGAGATGATGCAAGCAAGTTGCAACAACGCGCACTCTCTAAGCCAAGAATCATGGGAAAAGTATCACTACCACATTTAGTGTGAATAATAAATTGTTACCAATACAACGTGCAGCGTGTGTTGCATATGAGATGGGGTCATGACATGGAGGTCAACAGGTGCCCAACACAAAGAAGACTTTGAGTCACAGACAGACAAAGTGGAAAGAGATCTATTCATTTCAATGAAATTTGCCAACGTATGTCAGTGAGGTGGTCCTGTTATATGATGGAGGGCCAACAGGCGTCTGAGATGGCAAGTCTTCCGAGTCACAGAAGGTGACAAAGGAGTATGAACATCTATTCATGTCTGTGAATTACTTGTGACAAACATTCAGATCATGACTGGAGCGCAGGAGCCTGACACAAAAGGCTTTCATATCACAGGCAACAAAGAAGTATAAATACCTGTCCTGTTAGCCCATAATTCCAATATTTCTTTTCCACCAAGTACTCAGAGTTAATTCGCTATTCATTCCTCCATCAAAACCAAAACCCTAAACGCCTCGCAAATCAAACATCATGGATGCAACAATTGATCGCGAGGCCCATGAGATCGAGCGTTCGTGCCAGGACCATTGTGTAGCTTGCGATCCAAATACCGAACCAAGCGCTTCCATTTCAAATCAAATCAGGGGTTTGTGGGCGCGTGCTCCCGACTGGCCGACTATGATAGAGCTCAACCGGAGATACCTTGAACGCAGACTGCCCGTTTGCGCAGGATACCAACAGCCCCCTGAAGGGGAGACTGATTCTTTCACAAACCTCCTTCGCCTGCACGACTACGGAATTATTTCCACGAACTCGTGCCCAGGATGGGAGATGCGGCTCGGTACCTCCTCGGCCTTTGCTCGCCAACGCGCCTTCTTGACCTTCAGCATCCCGACTCGTATCTGGGGGGCATATACTCCCAGTACATTGCGTAATTTCGTTCAGCAGTTGCTGACCTCCCAAGAGCTGTACGCCTTCGTCCGCTTCAAATACAAAAACGCGCCGGATGGAGTTCAACGAGATCCAGAGCTTCTTCGCCGGATGGAATACGGATACTGTTGTTCTTTTCCAGATTTTGGGGACAAGCAGTGGGATGCGGAGGACTGGGACTTGGCCCATAATCCCCGCGATGAAGTCATCGGCTTCTACATCTCCCAAGAACAAAGGCGTCAAAATTCTAGGAGATGGACTCATTATGGAGTCAGCGGTATCTATCTGTTTGGCTCAGACTTCAACGACAACAATACCCCCTTTCCAGCCAGCCATGCAGCTGATCCTCTGCAAATCTCTGTATACGCCAAAGACTGGAATTACAGAGAGATTGGGCAGTTGATCGAACGGCTTTTAATCGGCTCAGGGATCGTGCCGGGATTTGTGGCCCACGGTTAACGGCGCAAAAAGAATCAGCTCCATCTATGAAGGCAAAGCGGACGACGAAAGGCAAGATATGGAACTCTGGCGGTACCTTGGCAGAACTAAGGCGCACAGTGGTTTCACCACAAGTGGAAAGATCCCGGCGCTGAAATATGTCAGCCGCATAGATCTGGTCACCACACGGGCGGCGAGGCGATAAGCTAACTTAGAAGAGCCAGCACATCACCCAGGGGACTTTTTGGAGTGTTATTTTTTTGGGATGGGGTAATTTTGGAAGGAGATGATTTTGGAAGGAGATAATTTGGTACTGCAGCGATTTTGGAAGCAGTCTTTTCTAGTTTTTAGAATGAGATATCTTCAATTAACACCTTCCATACACCACACACTGACTGTGAACTAACTTCTATATGTCCTACAATATGGAGAGTGTCCACAGCGTAGAAGATGTGAGTCTACAGGTCCTGTTAGCGTTGGCGAGCTGAACTGGGCCGGTGATGCCCAAGTGTTGTTTGTCTACTTGCAGGCCAGCTCATTGATCGAGCCACCGCCCTTCGCGGCCGACTACCCGTCGTCCCGGACCTGTTGGTCAAGCCGCTGCTGAAAGTCAGCTATACACGCCGCGGCATCGGCCTCGTCGGTGTCTGCTGGGGAGTTCGCACGACAACCTGAGCTCCCTAACTTTATCAGCGCGGCGCAGGTCTAATCATTGTTCCTGGATGCCTCGCTATTGGACGGCCGAAACAGAAAGGATCTGGCCAGGTTGGAACCAGCCAAACGTTGTCGCTGTGCTAGCTGTATAAAGGGGGCCCGAGTGCCGAACAGGTTAGACCAAACGGTCGATTTCCGAGCTTCCCCCCAACGTCACACTCGTGCCGCATTCATCTTCCATGTACAAATAGACGAGAAGGCGCCAAGTCAAAAATCACCAACATGGCCTCAATGCCAGAGGTTATTTGACCAAAATGCCTCGGAAAAGCAAAATCGCCCTACCAGACGTCATCCACCACCTGGACGAGATACTGGAACTGAGAGTACTCGAAGTCATCCAAGATGGCGAGGGGAAACGTTCGAGTGTCTACTTGATCGAGTGTCGGCGGAGACAACCGAAACAGTCCACCACAGCCTCAGTCGATCAGTCAAGCACATGCATCCTGAAAACTGTAAGCTCCCCAGAGAGGGTTGTGCTCGCGTTAGCTGACCACCGCAGTTCCCACCGAACGAGTTCCACGAGAGGCTCTTCCAGAGAGAGGTTGCAGCATACACGGAGCTACAGCGGTCAACTGCCGCAGCTGACCCAAAAGGCGCCTGGGCTGTCCTATCATCTTACGACGCGCAGCCGTCCTCGTGGCCATTCTGCTTCGGACAGCTGCAATTGTCAAACACCGTAGAACCACTACAGGCTGGTGGAGGGTGGATCCGTCCGAGCCGCTATGCTTCGGCGCCGTCTGGAGCAAAGCAGCGCCGGGGCCTTCTCCTAGAATACATGCCTGATTTCGCGCCTCTTACGGTGGACAAGCTCAACGACGAGCTAGTCGCGGAGATCCTACGCATCATAAAGGAGCTGCATGCGCGCAACGTGGTGCACGGAGACTTTGTCGACCATGCTTCGTGGCCACGCGTTGGCTTTGGAAATATTTTTCTTCGAAAACGGAAAGACTCAGGAGCGGAAGAGGTGTTTGTGATGGATTTTAACCGGTCCAGGATCGTTACGACTCATCCGAGGGACCAGGCCATGGCACGGGAAGAAGAAGAGCAGATGGTTGATCTACTTGGACGTGCACTCAGGAACGAAATGGCTGTTGACGAAATTCCGAAGGAAGTGAGGAAGCTCTTAGGGTAGAGGGTCCACAAATGATCCAAATTGCGTCGAACGTCCATCGTGCATCCACAGGCTGAGCTTCCAGTGACGGCTTGACTTCTATGGTATACACATTTGAACCTATTACAAATTCGAAATAATACTAATACAGTTAAGGAATTTCTAAATATCCTTCCAATCTTTACTGATCCGGCGCTAGAGGTGTGGGGGATTCACCGTGTCGGCGGACACGGGACGACAGTAATTTCGATCCTTGAAGCGCGGTCAGAGATAATAGTAGAACTCCCTGGCTAGACTCCCGTAAGTACCTAGGTGGGTAGGCAGAGAAGTCACGGCGGATTTGGAGAGCCGTAGACCGGGAGTTGAACCAACACGCATCGACATGTGCCTAGTCGAGACTTGGCAATTACATCGTTGCATCCATATGGTTCTACTTGTTGGTTCTGCCAACAGAGCTGCTCAAGTGCTGACTGCAACCCTGCGAGCCCCTCTTCAGCCGCATCCTTCCATCACAGTTTGCCTGTTTCTGGTAATCACTCGTTATGCCGCATATGACGACAGCACCACTGTAATCTTGCACACCTCTCACTTCCTTCCTTCGTGTCATTACTCAGAAAACAAGCCCATTTATTGTGACGCACACCATCGCCAACATGTCAGACGCCCAGATCACAACTGCATTGACCGGTGCTCTGAGCGAGTCGGTGGTCCTGCGCCCCGGTACCGACGAGTATGAGACGGACAACGGGTCCTACTTCAGCGCCTTTGAGAATGAGATCAAGCCCTCCTTCATCGCCAAGCCGACCACTGTGAAGCAGATCCAAGATCTGGTCCTGGCCCTTCGTCCCTACCTTCTCGACGGATCCTGCCAAGTGGCCGTTCGCGGAACCGGTTGTACCCCATTTGCTGGCAGCGCCAACATTCAGAACGGAGTCACTATCGACACCAGAGGTCTGAAAGGCATCGCCGTCCGGGATGATGTTGTCGAGGTCGGTGCCGGTGAGCCCTGGGAGACCGTGTACAAGGAGCTGGAGAAGCACGGGTTGACAACAGCGGGCGGGCGAGTCGGTCGCGTTGGCGTTGCCGGACTAGTACTCGGCGGTGAGTTCTCGCAGTGCAGCTACACGTGGTCATCGATGCTAAATCGATACTAAGGGGGCCTGTCTATGTTCTCTGGCAGGACTGGCTTTGCCTGTGATTCGGTGCTGGAGTTCGAGGTTGTGCTCGCATCTGGCCAAGTAGTTCGGGCAAGTGCGGAAGCCAACCCAGACCTTTGGGTCGCCCTGCGAGGTGGTATCAACAACTTCGGCATCGTAACCTCTCTGAAGCTGCGCACTTTCAAAGCCGGCGACATCTGGGGTGGGGTCATGTACTACATGCCCGAGACCTTCTCCCAACTTGCCCGGGCTGCTTGCGATTTTGCCTTGAACGAGAAGGACCAGGACGCCCATGTCATGGCCAGTGCTGGGTACGGGTTCGGTCATCAGGTCGTGACGTGCGTAATGTACCATGTACAGGGCAAGGAGAATGCGCCTTCATTGCAGCGCTTCACCACGATGGAACCACAGATCAAGCAAATGAGTACGATGCGGACTTCAACGCACCTCGGCTTCTGCGACGAGCTTTCTAAGTTTTCCAGCGATGGCTTACGGTTAGTATCCCTACTTTCTGACTGGTGAGATGGCTAACTGGGGCCCAGACAGTATTGGGCTTCGATCACGATCAAGCCTGACGTCGAACTTATGGAGTCCTTCTACGAGAAGTGGCAGAGCACACTGTCAAAGGTGAAGGACGCAGAAGGTTTCATCTTTTCGTTCGGATTCCATCCCATCACTACGGCCCTGCTCGAAGCATCACAGAGGGCCGGCGGAAATGCGATGGATATCCCTCCGTCTAATGGTCCACTATTTGTCGTCCTCATCAATCCTGCGTGGAAGCTGGCCGAGGATGACGCACGCATATTTGCAGAAGTCGAGGGCTTTGTTGCGGAGCTGAGGAGCCTCGCACGCGACAAGGGTCTGCTACATCGCTATATCTTTACCAACTACGGATACGCAAAGGACAATGTTGTAGCAGGCTACGGAGAGGAGAGTGTATTCAAACTGCGGGCAGCAAGCAAGAAGTATGACCCTGAGGGTATCTTTCAAAAGGCGGTTCCGGGTGGATTTAAACTGCAGGCCTGAAATATTTTCTTGTCGAACGATGTCCCGCTCGCCGAGATGGAGGAGCAGGATTTTGACGCAGCCAACACGCATACCTGCGTACCAAGAGCCCACAGGTCAACTCAACGTGTCCGACTGCCTTGGACGAGCGATTCGGAATTTGAAATCCTAGAAAAATGCGAAACTCAGAATTGAATGATTCTGGTGCCTGTATCGCCCCCTTCGAACAGTGACTGTGGGCGTGAAACAATGATGCGGAGTCTCCAGTATTCCTCCTAGAGTAGTATTCTTTCACCCTTTCTCCGCCTGCTGTAAGAAGGTGGGAGGGGAGAATGGGACTCTATTGTGCGCGCTGAAGAGTCGCAGTATGGGTCTGAAAGTTGACATTGCTGTGGGACAGTGACAAGCATCCATCACAGGGAGGGAAGTCTTGTGACCACACTTGCTTCCAATGCCACTAAAGGATATAAATTGTGACATAACAGGCTTACTGTACGTGATTAATAAGACCTTGATGGTTCCAATGTTAACTCCGTCCAGGTGCATATGTATTCTATGCTGTTAGAATTTAATACAGTATTTGTATACATGTGTCTCCACTGAATGTCTGTTCAAGCCCACTTATTTTTATTTTCTCAATTCTAGCTGCTGTTGCATCTACAAACTAGTCCGGCATAAATTGCCACGTGGTAATCTACTTGTTTAATTTTCATCAAGTGTTGCCTGGCGGGAAAGAAACTCTTGATGAAGACCTACGGTGCTCAGGCTAACAAGATAAGTTTATAGGCAAGGGACCTGCTGACCTGCTGAGCGTACGTGCAGCCCTTCCAATCGATATGAATTTCATAGCATATGACTTCCCCCTTGATGGCTTTGACTTTGATGGAAGAGCCCGGCTTGTTGTCAAGCTCAAGTGCTCCGCAGCTGCTGAACAGTGCCAGCCCAAATGGCCACGCCCAGCGCTAAGACTTTTAGTGCAAGATAGTAGCCTCTGACACAACACGAGCATGATTGTTAAAATTCATAGACAAGCTCATTCAAGGGCATTTGGAAGGTCTCCAACCTTGGTTCAAAGTAGGGTATGGACTACTGAGTTGTTAGAGAGTGGTCTACTAAGTCCGACTGCGGACGTGATCAATCATATAGAGATCTGTCCTCGTATTGTGCCCCGAAGAGTATCCGTAGGTGCTGGATGCTGTTCTTGCGGCGTAGAATGAAAGTAGTGCATAGCTAAAACTCTGGAAGCCACCTTGTGGCATACTATAAATGGCATTGCACACTCTCACAGTTTGGACATCATATGGCGTAATTTGCACTAAGAGGATATGCTGAAGTTCAAGCAAACCTGTAAATTAAATCATACCCTGCACCGGTCAGTAATTTCTTTTCTCTTCTTAACACCCATCATTTCACACACAGAACAACCATTCTTGGTGTCCTTCATTCAAATCTTCACATTTCTGTGCAAAGGTTGCCCAATACTATCAACTTCAAACTCAACATCAAATACCCCACCGAACAGCCAAAACAAAACATAGACTACTACAGTCTGAACAGGCATCATGCGTGTCCTCTGTATCCTTGTTGTATTCGCAGCCGCGGTGGTAGCTCTGCCCACCTTCGCCTTTCCTAGCAAGAGTGAGATGCAGGACATTGTAAGTTCTATTGGTTGGCCAGGCTGATGGTATCTGGGGTCTGTATTCCGAGATTTCAAAAGATTAACAACACTAGAACTTGAACGACGCGGAGGCACCAAGAAAGGCCGAAGAAGAAAGACTTGGGAAGAGAGACGAAGAACATGACACGTTGGGTGCATGGGCCGCGTATAGTGGGTTTGGAATGGGCGGCTGAATTCCATGAGGAATTCCCAACTTGGCACAGCAGGCACTCCAGTCTGACATTAGTTACACACAGAACGTTGCCGACCTAGTTATGCCACTGGATTGAAGAGCTGATAGTCACCAGGGCAAACTTTTAAGTTATCTCGACAGTTCAAGAAAGCTATTTCATACTATTTCTCAAATCTGACCGTGCTCTTACATTCCAAGACCACCAAAAATGTTTCCAGAGCGCATTAAGCTTATGGATATGTCCATCACGTTAATTGTCCTGTTCACCAAGGGACCCCAAGAATAGGCCACCACTGCTGCGATTCTAATGTGCAAAGGCACTGCAAGGCTTGGTACATTAGGGTCAAGTGTCGTCGCCGATTTTGATGCCCTTCCAACGCAGCCAGCGTCGACCTGCCCATGGTTTTCTGTACGCCCACCCAATACAAAAGCATAGCTGCTCGTGCAGGATCGGTAATGAGCCTCGGCACTACCAGAGCTCTCTTTCCGATGACGATGGAGGAACACAGGGCCGCGATGCCGCACCACCGTCACGACCATGGCATGGACGGATCTCCGTGTCAAGCATAGCCCTCTCCATATTCTGCGTCCTCTTTCTTGGTCTCTCCGTCGCTCAGGCCTGGCTGATTATGAAGATCGAGCGGCGTCTGGTTTACCCTCACAGTCGGACATCCCAAGACCCATCATGCTCATCCTTCACTAACGTCCAGAGCCGGGCTCACCCGTGAGTATAAGATTCCCCTTCTCGCAAACAACCACTCACCCTTCGACTCACCTTCCGAAGACATCGCAGGGCC
Organism: Diaporthe citrichinensis; assembly: GCA_014872995.1. Classification (NCBI taxonomy): domain Eukaryota; kingdom Fungi; phylum Ascomycota; class Sordariomycetes; order Diaporthales; family Diaporthaceae; genus Diaporthe; species Diaporthe citrichinensis. The sequence goes on along the minus strand of JADAZR010000047.1, from coordinate 339,379 downwards.
TCCCAATCGATAGGTCCCTCCTGCCCTACACCTGCAGCCCAGAGGACCCATGCCGTTTGGGTGTATTCGTTGGAAGTGCTAACCCAATTCCCCGGCCCCGCTTTTCCGGGGAAAAGTGGTGGCGCGTTGAACACCCTCTATACACTTCGACTTAGATCAACCGGAATTATTGTAGGGATTGCAAGAATGCTAACTGTCGCCGAAACAGCAGGCACCATTGTTATCATCGAGGCGCTGACCACGGGGTCAAACCAAATCATTGGCTCGTAAGGATCATGAGGCGGGGGGACCGTCGACCCATTGTACGAGTATCTGCCCAGGCTCGCATCCGGAAGCGGGCTCGCTTCAACCGGTTCGATCGTGGCAACAGGGACTAACTCGGCCGTGTCGTTCCCTGGGGCCATTCTCTTGATATCCGGGACACCCATGGCCACGCACGAAATCTTGGGTCCACCTGCTGATGCGATGGCGCGCTCCACGCAGCCGTCTTTGATGAAGAAGGGGAGGTAGAACCAAGCGGAGGCGCCAGTCGTCCCATCTCGGGCGTTCCATTCCCACTGCGATAGCCAAACATCTCAGATTAGCCAGCGTGTTCGTATTAAGGTTGAGAGAAAAGGAGATTTGCCTCGTCCATGAAAGAGAACTGGTCAGGGATGCCACTTACTCCTGTCAAGGCACCACAGCCTCTCTCATTATCGAGTAGGCCCTTTCCGCCATTGTCCTCCCCCAGGTCGTCGCCCCAATTGGCAATGTTGTAGACCTGGAAATGCCAGCCCAGCAGCTCGTCCCAGAACGCACAATCGGCTGACGGTGTGGTCGGAACTGGCGCAGGAGCCGTTGTTGGTGCTGGTGTATTCGCCACAGGCGGTGTTGTGGTGGCGGCAGGAGGTGGGCTCGAGCTAGTAGTAGGGTCATAAGTGTCAGAATCATCCGCAGCGTTGTCCTCGCACTGGACACCAGGCAGAGCACAGTCGTCGCCGTTGGCGTTGCCGCAGCCCAGATACTGAAACGCACTCGCGTCTAGGAAGCTGCCCGAAGCAGCTCGCTTCGTGGAGATGCGATGTTTTTCTGGGCCCGTGATATTGCTGTCTTGAGGCTCCGAGACAGGCCCGAACACCTCATCGGAGATGCCCGAGAGGTCTGGCCCATCATCCTGGTCGTCGTCTTCGCCAAATTCATCTTCGTCAAGATGATCTCCGTCGAACAGATCTTCGCCAACATCATCGAAAACGCCAATGCTGCCGTCAGAAATGGTGATGTTGACTCCAGCTTCGTGCAGCTCTTGGATCTCATCGGTGGTCATGTCCACGATCGAGCGACGCCCACGTCCTCTCCTTCTCATCATCGCCGGACCGCTGTAGCCGGGATAGTTATCACAAGAGTAATACCTATTGCCCCTTTTGCGGTCCCATGAAGTTGCTGGCAAGCGCTGTTCCCATTTGTTGTTCGCTGGGTTCCAAATCTTCTTCCCCGGAGATGGAAACTTGCAGTAATGGCTGACTGTCTTGGACTCAACCGTCTTGGTGGTTTCACCCTTTCCATTCGTGTACAGGCCCATCGTCTTGTCGAAAAGCTTGTTATCCCACCACGGATCGTACCTTCGCTCGCCCGCATCGACGGCTGCGGCATGGACAAATAGGAACTCGATGCCGTAGGGGATCGCACAGATGTTCATGGCTTCTGCCTCGGCCCTCTTGGAAGGGTCGATCCAGAAATCAGCGTCTGAGGTCCCTTTGGGAAGGTTTTTGTTGCCAACGAAAGACACGGAGAAAATCAAGCCCTTGGCTTGTGCGATATTGCCGTTGCCTTTCTGAGTGAGCCATGTCTGCAAGAACTTGCCGTGTTTTTTGTTCTCCTCTTCGGGAATCAAGCGCAGGACCGACTGATCGTTCCATTTCTTACGATTTGGATTTCGATTTGGCGCCGAACTTCCCCAAGGATATTCCTCTACCTCGCAGCCTGTAAGGGCCCAACCATCGAGCTCCGTGATACCGGTTTTCTTGTTTTTCTGAGGCTTGGGCCCGGAGTGATATTTGTTGGCGTACCAGGGGAATGTGACTTCCTCCATGGGACCAGTCCGCATATTCGGACCTGCATAGGTCATGAGTGGACTCTTGCCCCTGCTGACGATGGCTGATTGGGCATTCGCACACACGTTGGCCCACTCATCGTAGTCGCACAAGAAGACTTCGTGGTGGTCCTGGCCCGCAGGAGGCGGGTTGTTGGGATAGTCAGGATCCGGGCCACAAGGAGCTTGTCTCGGGCCCAGCAGCCCAAAGATGTCAAACACGGAACGCTTCGAGCCAGGGCAGCAAGATTGGGACTGCCCAGCCTCACTCACGCTCTCATCCAAGTTCTCGTCGATTTCCTCTTGGCACGCGGTGATGACGTCTGGAACCTGTTCGGCCGGAAAGTCACAGGAGACAGAGGCGGTGTCGGGCATCCATATTGGGTAATTGCCGTTGGGGCATAGTCCAGTTGTTGTAACCACATCCTTCTGGCATGGATCATTGCCCTCCTCGTCGAAGTCTTCACCGTTCTTGGGACAACTCGGGCCGACACAGCCACCATCTTGGGTTCCACCACCGCCCTCGCTCCAGCCCCCTCCACAGCCTGGACAGATTGCGCCGCAGCCAAAGAAGCCGCAAGTGCCGCAGTTGACTAGACACAGATCTCCACAGTCTCCTGGGATAAGACTGGTGCAGGTTGGGCCGGGCGGCGTGGTGCTGGTGAAAGACACACCTCTAGGCGTGCTGCTTATTTGCGGGTATGTCTTAGTCCCGCCGTCTGGAGTTGACGTGATGGTAATCGGAATCGGTGTTTTGTCGTCGTACACGGTGATTTTGGTGGTGGGCAAGATGGATGGAGTCACCGTGTAAATTATGTGGTCGACGCTCGATGCAGTGATATTGAGATTGAAGACAGGAATCCTGGTGGTGGTGACGAGCGGGAAGGACACCGTGACGACAGTAGTCGAGGTAGATACGCCCTTCACTGTGAAAGTGGTGGTGATCGGGGGGAAACTGATTGTGGTGGGCGTGGGCAAGGAATAAGGGGGCAAGACGAAGACGCAAGGCGGTATGCACGAGACCATAGGGACCGGCTGTTTCCAAATGGTGGGATCGATGATCACCGGAGCCCCATCACGACCAGGGCCACCAGATCCAGGATCCGAGCTCTGCGAGCATGTGTCTGGAGGACAGTATCCTCGAGAGCAGGCGAAAGTACAAAGTCCATAGTCGTTGAGCCCTCCTTTTGGATTACCGGTAATGGTGGCATCTGCTTCAGGTGGCACATGGAGTGGGCCTTGCGTCAAGCAGGTGCAGATAGCTCTGGGACAGAAGCCGAAGTTGCAGGCGTAGCTGCAAAGACCGTTGAAGGGGCTGCTGCCCGTTCCTGATGTACAAGCATCTGGCGTGAAAGGAGACACTGTCGGTGTGGTGAGAGGTGGCTTGCTGCCGGTGACGCAAACGCCTGCTGGGCAGTATCCGTAGTTGCAAGCGAATGCGCATAGTCCACCGTAATTGTCGTCGAGGCCAGCGGCTGGATAACCGTCCACATTCTGGGCTTTTGGAAGGGACTTTTGCTTGCCCATGCTGGCGTCGGACCCCAAGGGGCATCGTCAGCTGATGATACCACAGGAAAGAAGTAAGTTGGATCGGGATGACACTCACGCAGTACACTGGCAAGCGCCGACAGGACAATAGCCAAGGTTGCAGCTAAACTTGCAAAGACCCACAAAGTTGCCCACCGAGGTGCCTGCAACACACACCTCCTTGCCTAAGTCCGTGGGCGTCGCGGAGATGGAAGTAGAGCCGCCAGCAGAGCCAACCCACATATTCCAATTTTGCATGCCACCCGCAGCGCAGGATGTGCTGATCGAAACACCGGTTCCAGACATCACGGTCTGGCCACGTCGCGAAATAGTCACCACGACCGGCCCAGTCTTGCCTCCAAACTCGACACTTCCGTGGTAGTGACCGATGTTATTATCCGGAACGTCTGTCCATGTCGCCGCTACTGACGCGCCACCGATGCTGACAGTAACGTCCGCATTGGAGGCTAAAACAGCAGAGAAGAACACGCGATCCTGAACGACTTCAACCGGGGAAAACTCTAACTGCAATTGCCAGGCCGTATTTCCTGTCGTGCCGCCGCTGTTGCACAATGCTGCCGGTGTTTTTCGATACCAGTAGACAAGCGTCTCTTGGGTGATAGTAGTCGTATTTTTAACGTACATGTCGGCTTGATAGGGGAGCAGTGCTCGGAATCCGTCGTGAGGCATATTCGAAACATAGTCATACGGTGCTCTCCCGATCGTCATGGCCCCCATGGCTTTGTCTTTGATGGGTCCAATGTAGTGAGATTCGCCGTAGTCGTTCCACGAGATGATCTCCACCCACTCAGGTTGGAGGTAGTTTACTTGAGTCCAACGGTCTGCCCACAGTGAATCACCACGCTGCATATTGTCAGATGTTAGTATACACCTTATGATGTTGGAAAACCTCTGGGTGGTCAACCTGTGAAGGTGCTAATGAACAGATGTGACTTACCCAGAGCCAGTTCTTATTGAAACCAGGAAGGTTAGTATAAAACATTGGGGACACTGGCATCATGTACGGTTTCTTCTGAAGGTATGTGAGATATGACGCGTCAACAAACGTATCCATATCGCGGTTTCCCCACGGCCAGGCTGACCACGCAAACAAGCCATCTGCAACACCGAATTCAAGCTCCAGAGCAGCTTTCGCTCCGAGGGAGGACCAATCAGGGACAAAGAAGCAGTTCACGGATGATTTGATGGTGACCCAATCCTTGGCGCTCGCAGGTCCTTCGAATGTCGAAACGAAGGCCTTGCCATTGTATTGGTAATGGGCGCCATTGGATCCATACTTCTGTAGCAGGCTGATGACTTGTGACATTGGCCATGCGCCATTTCCTGCATAATCGAAAGAGAAAAAGAGCTTGAAGCCGGCTGAGGCAGCAGCCTGGAAGGCGAGATCGTATTGTGGACCATCATTCTGATTATACGCTGTGTTGAGCGCAAATGCATCGACATGTGCCGCCTGGGCGAGGCGAATATCGTCAGCCCAGTCAGCAAGTGAGTAATTCTGTGCATTCGACACCTGAGGTTTAACTTTGTCAGTTCTTTGCCATCTCAACAATTTGACAACCTATCTGGCGTGTTGAAAACACCGAGCGACATCTTGCCCACAAAAAGAAACAATTTCTAATTTGATGGAAGATTAGAACATACCATGAAGTGAGCAAAGACGGCCTTTGCTCGCACTTCATACGCCCATAGCAGTGCTAGTTGCAAGAAGATCAGGAGCCTCATCCTGTATGTGGAAATAATTGGATGAAAGGAGTGGAAAGCACCGAGGCCAGCAAAGTCAGAGACAATGCCACGACAAGCAACACGGTGATGCAGGATTTCCCGGGGCTGTTCAGTTTACTCTACCAAGCTGGCGTACTGTGGTAGAGGACGTCCCTACTTAATATGCAAAGATCGCAGTAGAGCTAGAATTTGAAGGAACCCTATGATCAATCTACGAACTCCGACCATGCCTGCCAAACATCACATTATTTTCACCGACTCTTCAGAGTCCATCGTCCTTTCACAACGGACCCTCGGCAAGTGGCCCACTTTGCAGACTTTGCTCTGAAAGGAAGGAATGTAAAAGGCGACGGCCAAGACACACGATGCTTCGTTGCGAAATCCTTCTCAAGACGAAGCTGCAAAGTTGCTAGGATTTTCCCATTTTAGAAACCAGGCGGCTATGTTCGACGGAATAGATCCCAGAGACTCCGGACACGACCAGACAGTCTGAAAGAGCTTATCAAGTTAGCGGGACTTGGCACGGGTGCTAAGTACTATGTACCAGGGGAAACCACGTTACGTCTTAGAGGACTAACCAGCAACGAGATCTAGTCCGAGATCCCACCATTCCGAATCCAGACTACTCAATATTCCAATCGTGCCCAGAGGCTGGAGGGGAGGAAAGCTTATTATCGACGACCGAAAAAGAATTCTTCAATAAAATTACCATACGCAAGGCGCGGCCTGGACGGCTAATGTCCAAGATCTTTGCTTTCTTGACAGATATAATTTATATTAACTATAAGACTAGAGGAGTACTGTGAAGAATCCAAAGTCATGCTAGACACATTCATCACAGTACGCTCCTAGTTTGGAAGCCGGGCAAGCCGGTACTCGTTCTGCCACTCTTCCAAGGTTACACGCCCGCGTCGAAAGCGGGATGCACGATGCCATGTCGATTCTCCAGCAATCTTTGGAATAGATAGTGACAAATCCATTGAGACGTATCAAAGTCCGGTCCAATCAAATATTGCTGCATTTCGGTTCCGCTTCCGTCTTCGTACCATTAGCCGGAGCATCACTTAGTCCAGGCCGGTCGAGACTCCAGGATTTTCTGGGAGAAGCATGCAGTATTGAGGCACAGCTCATACTACAACCAAAATAGCAATCAGCACATGGAACGGAACAAACCTGCCTGGACCCGTGAGTCGACTGGTGACCTTCACAATGCCCACGTGGACAGCTCTCACCGAGCTTCCAACAAGTTGTTGTGGACACTAGAGGGAGCGGCATTGTGCACCCTTCACGGCACAGTGCGCTTGATTCTACGGACGCACCAGGTTTCGTTCACAGGTATCGTTATGTACTGATATCTACGGACGAGAAGAAGCTGCCAGCGACAGGCAAAAGTATTCACACGCCAGACATGCTATCATCATGCGAAGGATGAGCCCTGAGTATGCATTGTAACACGACCCTATTAGACCTGCATACCTTCAACTACTGTAGCCCATCTCGTACAACCCCAAAATTGCGAACAGAAGCACAAGTCGTCCTCCACATGGCCTGGCAGCCCCGATAGCATAGTACGCCAAGCAGTGACTGTAGACAAGTATAGAGCTTGTTGTGACCTGAGAAATCAGAGGGCGGCGTTTTGGCAGTGGAGGGGGCCTCATAACAGGGTTTTGAACCATCTTGCCGACAGATCTCTGTTGTCTGCAAAGCCTTCCAATATGTGCGAGGATGAAGAGGACGAAGACGATGAATTCAAAAGCCCGTGTCGTCGCGCCAGCTTTTGCGTCTCGATTGAGCAGTATCTTGGGGACGTCAAGTGCGTCACCATATAACCTTCGCATGTTATGAAGAGATAACACACCTCTGATAATGCGGTAGCCTCTGATGAAAATATCTCGCATGTAAGCTGGTGGAGCTAGCCAGCCTGCTGCGCCGTTATTCACAGGCCGCCGCGTCCCTGTAAAACCGGTCAGATTCTCTTGTGCTCTCTTTAGATATTCACGCATGCATACCCTCGATTACAAACAGAGTTGAGGCCTGCTTCGAGGCAGCTCTAGTGCATGTGGCCTCGACAAGCTGATGGATGTGCGTGCTGACGGTATCGTTTCCCAGATCGCCATCCCAGTCAGGATACGATCGAAAGCTGGACGCTAGGTAACAACCCTGGACAAGGTTGAACAGGCGAAATCCATTGTCCAAGCCGGGACTGTACTCAATCCGCCATGTGGTGTTGAGGGACCGTTCCTTTTGCCCACTTGATGGCGTGCCGTCAGCACAATTGAAGGCGCCAAATTGGAATCTCTATTTTGGAACTCACCCTACTTGTAAACGCGCAAATGATTCGTCGTGATATTCAATTCCCATTTCCTGATCAATGACAGACTTTTGATCGCCAGCCACTCCGAGGTAATGATGGGTGACGAGGCTTCGAACGTGGACAACCTCGCCTGACCAAAGATGACTCGTAATATAGTCGTCGTGCAAATCGGTGTTGGTGTCATCTGGAGGCGAATCTTGCTCAAATAACCACGGGTGGCGCCTTGCGATTGGATCTGAGTAGTATGCTCGGTAGAGAGGAGCTTCTTGCGTTGGAAACTCCTCGACATCCTGACCGGCCGGGTGGGTCTGATGACTGTCGGAGAGCTCCCAGTCCGCACCAAAGACTCCCAGATGCGGCAGCCACACGGCATCATCCTGCCAAAGAAAACCTGCCTGGGGTAGATAGAGCGAGACCGGAACGTATGGCACAATTGCGTGTTGAGGAATGGTGTGGTTTCCCGAGTTTGGGGAGATCGTGTCCTCCTTGCCAAGTGGAGATAAGGCTCGTCTTGCCTCTGGTGACAAAAAGCGAAGATTATAATTACCACCAGCTGCAATCTCTGAGTTGGGAAAACCCGCCCCGAGAAGCAACGCGAACCATAGGAATGGCTGAAGAAGGCTAAGTGCTGTATTGGCCGTGATTTGGAAGATCACGACTGCCTATGCGGGAGGTACTTGATCATTAGTATTCTTCGATGGTGTCGACTTGTGATGATAGCTAGTCTCACCTCTGATCCGAGTCCGTGATCTTTGGTTCGCCCTAGTATACTCGCGGTAGATGCGACGTACACAACCACCGAGCTGGAGACTAAGTCGCTAAGATTACCACCAAGGCTCCAGGCGAATAGCAGGAGACATTGCGAGAGACCAGCCTGGAGAACTTTCGAGCTCGATACACCGGCATCCGGCGAAGTAGTGAGAAGTAGAACAAGGGTGGTGATAAGTTCACTGATATGGCAACAGTCCTCCACGGGGTCTCTTTGGTGTCTACCGATGCTCGTATACAATTGTAGTGCACTACAATAGCACAAAGTCGTGAACAAGAGGAGGAGGAGATGGGATCGGCTGAATTGCCGCGCATAACGGCCAACAATCAAGGTGCTGATTGCTGCCCAACAAGTAACTCCAATGCATGCGAGCAACCACTGCGGGATAGTAGAACGAGCCCAGAGGGACAAGAGAGGGAGCGTTTCAAGGGTAAGTTGTCCTTTCGATAAAAACATGCTGACGGTTTGGTGCAGCTCCTGGACCTCAACATCCGCTGCATATCTCAGGGAGCCGCAGAGTCCCACCAACGACAACAGAAAAGAGACATGAAGGGCGTCCATGGAGGATGAGAGACGCGGAACAAATATGTGTGGACTCGCACATCCCAGGTGATCTTGCAGGTAGTGAGACGATGCCAGCTGTTAAAAGAACGTAGGAGCCAGCTTGTCAGTGCAAAGTAAGATTGTGTATTCAGACCCTACAGAACATAATCTCACATCCAGTTTTTAAATTCCTTCCTTTACCACAGTATCTCGCACAGGCTACCTAGGTAGGACTCGGTGACCTGGTCAGATAACAAATTTTCAATTACTGCAAAGCACACCAAGGCTCAATCCTTCTCCGTCCAGGGTGGCATTGACAGACATTAAGTTAGGCTGTTCCAGACTTCCGGCCGTACGGTACTGTTAATGCAGGGACCACGTTAGCCTCTCAAAGTCAACGACGATGTCAGGTACGCCAATATAGCGCCGCTAATAATCCTTCGGGCCTTCGGCGTCCTCCGTGCCGCAGCGCGTTTGGCGCGCCTATCAGCTGGGACACCTCAAGTAATGGGGAAATTAGAACAACAGTCGTGACTCTTGGGTATCCATGCGACCTGATGTCTTTGAAGATCTAGGCTGGAGAGCCTGTAAACTTCTGCATATACTGATCGCATCCAGAAAAAAAGAAAAAAGAAAACAGTTCGGAACCAGGACAACCAGGATCCAGTGCAAGACCCTTGGGTGCTCGTTCTGCATTTTCTACTCTCCTTTCTGCCAAATAGCGCAGACGAATAAGTCGTGACAAAGCACACAAGTCTTACGATCACAACACAATGAGATCCACTGCAGTCGAAATTGAGGCTGCGCTCGCCGAATGGCGCTCGACAAACGCCTCGCGCAACAAACAGCGCCTGAAAATATACGTCGATGCCATCATGAACGCCGAGGATGAGGAGGCTGATGAGGAGGACCTGAACAAAGACCGCTTGGACTCTCTGGCCACACTCCTCGAAGACACCTCGGAGTCGCTCGCCGCAGACGGCATCGGCACGCCGGCCGAGTTCCTGGAGCGCTTCGACGAGCTGGCGCACAAGTACCGGCTCGACGGCACCCAGGGCGGGGACTGCACCCCACAAGAACGCGCCGACATCAGCGTTAGGGAATTTGCAGAGCTCGAGACAGTGCTGAAAGAGCGGGCACCGGAGGGTGTTGTTCGGGATACAATTACTGTGCCGGAGGAGTTCCGCGTACTGGCGCGGCATGTGTTGGGCATCTGCGGTCCCCACTTGCCCAATGACCAAAACATAATCGGCATGAACTTCTGGGCGGACGACGTGACCCAAAGTCTCGCGTCGCGTGTCCACAGGCCTTCTGACATCCCTTTCGGAGGTGGCAACTTGGCTGGCTCTGCCGGACTTGAGGTTGCGCTGGGGTGGTGCTCGGGCCGGTGCACAGACGCAGATTTTGTATGTGTTTACAGCCGCGAGCTGGACGGGGACGAATGGGCTTGGAGGTTTGTGTTTGTTGGGCCCGGCGACCTGTACGTATGCGATACGATCCCGGAGTTGTTCAAATGGATGCTTGATGACATGGCGAACGACCAGCTGCCAGATCTTGAAGGCATGTCGGATGGCGATATCTTGGGAGGCATGTGGGCTGGAGTTTGAGAAGTAAATTGGCAGACCAGAACGCGAATTGTTTCTGCGCCTACTGAGCGTTACTCGCCAAGATAGAATCTTAATTGCTTGGCTAGATTCATGTGTGGAAGAGAAATCCGTCTATCAACACAAGCCCTTAGAAGGCTTTGAATTCCTCATAATCCGAGCCCCCTTGTGATAACATCTCTTCCATCTACTCATCACGCACCCATCACCATAGGAGTTTGGAACTGCCTTACTGGCTCCTCATCGCTCCGAGTCCTGGCTCGCCACCGTCGTGAGAACCAATTTGTGATTCACTCATATGAATCGACACCTCTTAAGGTTGCAGTACATAGAAGAGATGGTTAAGCAGGGTCTGGTGTGATTTAAATGCACTCATTATATTGCTTTTAGTTGTGCTGCGAGAAACCGCGTAAATACCTGGATGCTAATCTTTTCCTGTTTCTGTCCCCGCTCCGCACACCTCGTTCATCCAGAGCAGAGGTGAAAAGGTATGAAACTCATCTCGAGGCTTCGCACCCAACTCTCTCGCTGCACGCGGGAATGAGTATTTTCCAGTTGTTCGCCTGGCAGCCAAGTTGCAACTGTGTAGACTCACAACCAATGAAATGAGTCAACCATCATCTCATGCCCAGTTATTGCACACGCGAAGTATTACTCACTAGGAGGACGGATCACATGCAGATGCTGTTGTTTCTTGCTTTGCTACCAGCCGAGTGCTACGGGGTAACTAACATCAAAAGTGTGGATGGTGGACAAAGACGGACAAGCATTCGAATCGCAGGGGTTCAACTGGATTGGCACCGCTGTTCGCATGCAAATGCATGTCTGTCACTGCCGGGCGACAATCTGCCTAGCTAGTTAGCCCTACGGGCGGGGAGAAATAGACAAAAGCAACGTCCACGGAAGCTAAATGACTGATGGGTTTCCTATTCCGTCCATACGCGTGATGGGATGGACTCGGCGCACCCAAAGATCGGATTACACGCCTAACTAGACTGCACCGTCGCTGATCTTTCTACCAGGACGGCTTTGAGTTTATCCCCTGTCTATCTTGCAACCCCTCTTCCATTTTGCTTTCATTCGTGAGCCCAAATCCTATAACAGTACAGTATAGGCCCACACACGAATAGCAGCGCGCATACCACTGTGCATTGACTTGTGCATCCTCCAATGTCTCTTTGATTTGACGTCGGTGCTACTGCATGTGCTGGCAGGGTTCCAGGGGCAAGGAGTGAGGCCGGAGTCGTAGATAGAATGACGATGTGCCCCCCCCCCCAGACACTTCCACTCTGGACGCCTACACAAACAGGAAATGATCCAAATGGAAGACTGTCGGGATATTCTTCCGGGGAGATAACCGCGGTGCCCACGTCATTCATGTGCTGGCTCCCAAAATCTATAAAGCCACCCACGATGGACGGCTTTGCCCTAGAAGGCCGCTCCTAGAATTAAAGCAGAGAGTCGGAGAAGGACACTTCATCACGTTATTCAAGATGCACTGCTTGGGTATCATTGCGTACTTCCTCTCTTTATGTGTCTTGCTACACGCGGCACCGGTTCCTGCTCCTGGCCACATAAGCGCCGGCCTACATGCCAGGCAGGCCGAACTCCCCGGCTCTCTAGCCGGAGCGCAAAAGGGTGACCCACCCAGCTCAGTCGAAGATGCCAAAGCCAAATTGATAGCTATCTTTGGCAATGGGAAACAGCCATCCAATGTGTTCGACTGCGCCGCCAGCTTGGTGTCGAGCGGCATGGTCACCGAATCAGTCGGCGCCATCACCGACCTAGTCCTCGGCGTGCTTACTGGGGAAAACAGTCACGACAACCAGAACCCGGACCCGCCGACCCCCATCTTTCCTCAAAAGGGAGGGTCAGATGCACCGTACAGCCTGGATGAGGAGACGCTGCGTAAGGCCATCTTCATACCCGACGACTTCAACGCCAAGGACACGGCCGGTCAGCAACCCATCGTCCTCCTACCCGGCACCGGCAACACTGGCTTCATCACCTTCCAGGGTAACTACATCAAGCTCCTTCAGGCTGACAATCGTTTCAACCCCGTGTGGGTCAACATACCCGGCTATCTTCTCGACGACGCCCAGACCAACGCCGAGTACGCCGCCTACGCTATCAACTACATCGGCGCGGTGACTGGAAAGGAGCTCGGCGTGATCGCGTGGTCGCAGGGCAACATCGACGCTCGTATGTACATCCCATGATTCTAGCCCACCCCCCCTCCCCAGTCTTAAGAGGTTTCAAGCCAGCGTCAGTCCGGCAGACGTCGTGTCAGTTAACTAAAATATCACAGAATGGGCTTACAAATACTGGCCGTCGACTACGAACGTGACCGCCGACCACATCGCCTTCTCGGCCGACTACCACGGCACAGTTGAAGCAAACCTCATCTACCCGCTGGCGCTCCTCAACTCCCAGTCAGTACTACAGCAGAAATACAACAGCGACTTCATCACAACCCTACGCGCCGACGGCGGCGACTCGGCGTACGTGCCCACCACTAGCATCTACTCGGGCTTCATCGACGAGATCGTCGAGCCGCAGTCGGGCGAGTCCGCGTCGGCCTTCATCCAGGACGCCCGCGGCGTCGGCGTCTCCAACAATGAGGTCCAGGTGCTCTGCAAGGGCACCGAGGCCGATGCCCTCTACACCCACGAGGGCACCCTGTACAACCCCATCGGCTATGCTCTTGCCATTGACGCCCTGACACACGACGGCCCCGGAGATTTCAGCAGGGTCGGCACCGCCGCCTGCAGCACCTACCTCGCCCAGGGGCTCGACCAGGGTGACCTCGTTGTCACAGAGACCAGCGTCCTGGTTGCGGCCGTCGCTCTGGTGTTTGATAGTCCCAAGCAGTTCAATGAACCAGCCATCAAGTCGTACGCGACGTAGAATAGGGCGTCGATAGAGGTCTAGTGTAAGTAGCGGATTATTAACTGTTTGGGTTGGATAAATTGCATAACTCAGTTGTGAAAATCTTCTTCATGTATATTATTTATTGACGCGGGTACTACGTAAAGAATTGTCATCTCAATACGGAACGGGTTTCTGTAGCCAATCCACACATCGTGTTGTCCTTTAGAACCGGTGTTACAGTCTGGTTGCACTGTCTTCTTGTTGGCTAAACCTATAGTATGGCATATGATTGTATCATCTTCTCCTCCCACCGAGCTGCTGTTGTCGGGTCTATTCACCGCGTGCAATTCCTGTATCCAGTCCACTGATCGCTTACTTAGCAGACGACTCGTGAAGCAAAGTCACGAGATAATCATCAACTAGCTTTCCTTCCGGCCACAGTGGACTTCTCTGTACACTGAAGGTATGACGGCCGAAAGCCTATTCAAGTAGTCTATCACTCCGGTTTGACTGTTATCAGTCGCTATTTCAGACTTTCACAACGTGCTGCCACTGGGACGCATCGCTAGAGGTTGCAACAGTCAACCTTTGCGGTCCGGAAGCGAGAAAATAAAGTCCAGCGAATCGTCCCCAAGCCACTGGAACCCATTAGAAGCATCCATGCCAAATGGCACCATGGACGGGTCCAAGGGCAGCGTGAGCCAGCTGTCATCCCCATCATCCATCATCCCACCCATCGCCTCACACTCCAGCCCGGGAAGCTGGCCCAGCTCGCCCTGGAAGTCTACACCGCCGTTGGGGTCCGCCTCGGCACCCGACGCCGCGGTGCCCTCCCTCTCCGCCGACGGCGGGCGCGTGGCGAAGCTCGGGGGCCGCGACGAGGGGACGAAGCTGTCGTGGAGGCGGTTGAGGCTCGTCTCCAGGAGCGTGGCGTAGCGCCCGCAGAGGTGAAGGTCATCCGGTGCGCTGCCGCGGAGGGCGGATATCGCCCGCGTCAGCGTGTCCAGCGAGCGGCGGAGCCGGGTGGTGCTGACGCCGACTGCGAGCGCCTTGAGTAGGAAGACCGAGGCGGTGGTTATCCGCAGGAAGACGCCGACGGGAGCGTACTTTAGTACGTTTCTCTGGGCGAGTGCTGCTGTGATCTTTAGTGTCTCGAGGCAGCCGTCGACGACGGCCTGGATGAAGTTGTAGTCTGTCGGGCTGATCTCGATCTGGCCCGCCGGGGAGCCGGCGTCTGAGCCGGCTAGGGTTCTCTGTACTACGGCTTGGAGACCCAGAGAATTGGCGTAGACCTGTGTGTTCTGGTACTCGACGGTCAGGAGGTCATAGAAATATGTCTTGGGCCCTGGCGATAAGCTTGGTCAATTTTGCTGAATGGCTCTCTATGGACGGCCCTGGCATGGAATTTAGACCTACCGAAACTTTTCAGGTGCTTCTCTTCCCAGGCGGAGAGCAATAGCCTGAAATGCTCAATTATGCTGATGTAGCGGCCGCTGCGGAGCAGCTGGCTTGTGATGGCCTGGGATGGGAATAGCACGTCAGATATGGACCGCACCATTTTGGTGAGCTCCGTCCAGGCAATTATGAACGAGTTCCAGTCCTCCCCACGCTTCGCAAACAACATCCTCAACGTGCTGGACGACGTTATCCCGTGACTGACGCTCTCGGGCATCAGTGACTTGCAGCCAAGCCTCGACGACAGCTGCTCCTGGTACAGAAATAGTAGCTTGGCCAGTGCCTTGCGCCTGTGGTACTGCCGGAGCTCATACTGGGACATTTTCTCTGTATCCACGTCCTCTTGTTGGTCGAACACTCCCAGTTCATTAGCAAGAGTCATGGCCATGCCCAGGACTGTCCGCGACATCCTGTCTGACCGCTGTGCAGGCTGGATGACGTCCTCAAGCCACCTGTCGCGTGACGGATTGTCGACAACCGCACCGTTCTGGTCGCGCACATCCGGGAATGACATGATCATGTCCGAGTCCCATCCGTCAGAGACTGGAGGGACCTGCAAAGCCCGCGGGTGCCATTCGGTCAGGAGTATCAGCGCCTCTATGGATCCCAAGGTCCGCGTCCTGGCCTTGGAACTCTTCTCTTGGCCTAAAAGAATCCGCATTAGGATGTGCTGGCAGTGCTCCCAGAGTCGCTGATGAAGTAGATATCCTCTCGAGTGGCCACCGGTGGTCGACATTGTATGATATCGAGATGATATAGTCAGTATCATACACCCAAGTAGCGGCTCGCGGGTAACCAGGTCAAAATGGTGGGCGTGGTCAGCGTAGAAGTCATCCAACACAGGCGACAGAGGAGACATGTTTTGAAAGAATCTGCGATCATCGATGGGTTAGTTAATGGCTAAGTGACAAGGGCGGCGGGATTTATACACTCACAAATCAACAAAGTTAACTGCCTCCTGCGCGGACAGCCATCCCATCCTGACGAACCGGAATGCACTCCAGACCTCCAAGACGTCCGCTTTGGGGTCCGACGCCATGCCGCTCGGTGCAGTATTCATGCTCACGGGCACTGGGCCGGCAGGACTACTCGTGCAGGCAGCTGCAGAGTAGTTTCCGGTGGTTGAAAGCGGTGTACGCCCGGCCCCATGCGGGAACCGTGAACCCGGGCTCTGACTGTCGGACTGGCCATCTTGGTTGGCCGCTTCGAAGAGGAGGTTCAGAGCGTCATGTCCATTCGACACCACTGTCCGCATCACGGAGTCAGCCAAAAGGCCGGAGGACGCTGGCTGGATCCCCTGGTGTGATCCATCAGGGGGTGTACCGTTGCCCTGCTGATTGGGCGCGGATGATATTGAGAGACGAGTCGTGGGAGGCGGCGATGCGTATCCCCCATGAGAGACTTGCTCAATGTCATCTGACATGAACCGGTGGCTGCCTCCTGCACTTGACCGTCGAGGAGGTCCTCTGGCTGCGCGAGAAGGCCCGAGGGATAATGTCAGAGACAGGCTGGCCCATGAGTCTGTGTGGTGATGCGAAGAGGGTATGCACTCACGTCGACTGCCCCCAATTGACTGTCTTCTACCATGCCTTTGAGCAGGGAAGACACACTCGCGCATCTCACGGCGGCAGCGCGCACATGGTGAGCCGGAGGAGTACTCTTCCGCGGTGATGTTGCACTTGGTCTTGCGCTTCCGGCAGGGAATGCATGCTATTGGTCTCTTGTCAGCCGCAAATCATCCGCGGAATATTACCAATCGCCCCAGTGGACCGGGGCTCGCACGCAGACCTGCCTTTGTAGGCCCGTTGGAAAGCCGTGGACGCGGAGCCGTCACTCGGCCGGGTAGAGGCGACGCTATCCGTTTGTGGCATTATCAACAACCCTGGCCGCGGATGGGTCTGGAGGCTGTGTGGGCGATGGATGGTCGGTATGTCTTGTACTTTTGTCGTCCTGGGACACAGAACAGAGTTCCTGATCGCCAGTCACTTCGTGGCGGTTGTTCGACAATGTTGCTTTGCTGGCTTTACCAGGCGTCACCGGCGTTACTTGCCGGGCACTACACTCCAAGCGTCGTAGAGTCGCGCACACGACTCATCAAGTTTCGGCCAGAGGGGACGTGGACAGACTGTATTGTGGGTGCAGTAGCCGGCAATTGTCGGAAACCCTCGGAAAGCTGCCTCCTGCAACATTCTCCGACGGTTTCCCCACAGCCGTAACTCGTGTCTCCTTTTTCTCTTTTCTTGGCAGGCTTCCTGCACACAGCAAGTTGTTTCATGAGACTCGTTTACTAGGGATTCTACAAATGCCGCACTTTACGTGCCACCCTAAAGAAAGAAACAAGGGTGGTGACTTTGCCTTGTGTTCACATGTCTCGGCGAATCGTATAGCTGAACAAAGTAACATACACTCCAGCTTTCCTATCCAGCTCTACAAGAACTCAGGCCGATCCACTGAGGCAAGTTGCAAGCAATGGCAGTGGCAAGCAGCCCCCAAAATTGACTTTTGGTGGTAGTATTGCCTAGTCGAGGCATTCTGGAATTTATTTACAAGCCGAACAAGTTTGAACCAGACAGAATCATTGGCACTGAGATTGTGTTCGGTATTCATATATCTTCACATCATGTAGTGCAGGCTGCTGCCCGCTGCTCTTTGCTCTGTATTTTCGATTCATGTTCTCCGCGTATTGAATGAGAGACTTCAGGACGTTTACAAGATTTCGCTTGTCCAACGCCAACATGCGAACCTGCACATGCCAATAGCTCAAAGACTCTACGGAAATTACCTTTACCTGGCGACCAGCGTACCAAGGTAAACGACTATGTAAAATAGCGAAATGACGTGTTGCTATCCCCACCTTGAGTGACATCCACACGGGTATTCTCATCAACATGTCCGTACAGCCGATCCCGCTTCTTGTTCTCATGTGCCAGCTTGAAGTGCAATCCAATGGCAAGGATTGTGATCATGCCACTCAGGCCACACCCTGTTGCTGTGCCCCGGACGTAAAATGGGCTTCTCCAAGTCAGCCACTGTCGGTACATAAGGGAATGTGGAAAAGTTGGAAGAAATTGCGTCAAAACTTACCCATCGGTGCTGGGGAACAGAGCACTGCTCACGAAGGATGAGGTCTGGCCGAAGGTAGCCAAGATTCCCAGACCTGCGCCCCTCTTGGAGTCCCCACCTTGGTTGTTGAGGAGCCAGGTCATGTTAATGCAGAGTGCTGGAAAGATGCCACAGGCGGCCAGCCAGAGCCCAGCGTAGCGCACGCCAGTCTTCGTCTCGTCCTGGACGGCAGCAAGGAGGAGATAGCCCACAGCTCCAATGGAGGAAAATGCAGCGACTATCCAGCCTCTCCTGCTGTACCTGTCCGACAGCCACGCCGCGAGCATGCAGCAAAGGAAAGAGGCGAAGTAGGCGGGAGCAACGAGCCCTTGCGCTGAGATGTGGTCGTAGCCCATGTCCTTTACGATTGTGGGAGCGAAGTTCGAGAGACCAGCGAATGAGTAGTTGCAGCTGAAGTGGATCAGTGCGTGGACATAATTCTGGTAATCCATGAGGCCGGCAGCAATCTGGCTCCAGTTCACTTTCGCCTTGGCTGTCCGATCCCTGGTCTCCAGTCTCGTAATAGAATTGGCCCTCTCTTCCGCGGACAGGAACTTGGCTGTGTCGGGAGAATCGCACATGAAGAAGTAAACAACAGCGGAGAATGCAACAGTAGGGGCCCCCTCTTCAAGAAAGAATGTGGTTAGCTCGGACCAAATTTGGTATTAGTCAGAGGAAGGACTGACCGATAATGAACAGTAATCTCCAGGGGGACACCGAGCTGCGGATCTGTACTATGCCGTATGCAAGAGCGGACGCAAAACAGTTCGCTAGGGGCGACATCCCCAGGAGGAAAGAGACACGCTTTCCCAGTTCCTGCCTCTGGTAAAATAGCGATAAGAAGTAAGGGGCGCCGGCACCGAAGGAAGCCTCGAATATTCCAAGCAGAACACGGACAGCGACCAGGCTGGCCAAGTTGTGAGTGGCTCCGGACACCATAGCTGCCGTGCCCCAACTGTGATCCGTCAGCTTTGAGACCAGATAATACTAACACATAAAGATGAGAGGGGCGGGTAGGGGGTGGGGGCAATCGAAGCATGGCAACTGACAGGAAGCACAATATTGCCACGTAGATGTGGGCCGGGAATAGCTTCCAGAAGAGTTGGGTCCACTCAAAGAGGACGTAAGAAATATAGAATCCCTGCAGAACCCATGTCCAATCCTGATCATCAAGGCTCAGCTCCTCTTGAATACCAGAAGTCTTTGCGTTTCCAATATTGCCGCGGTCAAGATACGAGAGGACGTAGAGGATGCAGACAATAGGCAGCATATGTCTGTCGAACTGTATGCCGATCTTGTTAGTACAATGTGTGAAGACAGAAAAGCCACTCCGGGTCTGAAGGAGATTTTCAGCTCTGATACTGACCTTCCTGACAATACGTGCCTGTCCCTGAGCGTTGACAAGTATGGGTGACTGAGGAATCTCGGGGTCACCAGTCTTGCGAGCGACATCCAGTGTCGACATTGTGCTGGGAACGAGCTCCAACTCTTGAGCCGTTTTCATATCCGGACTGTTGTTCATTATGCTGATATGGGACCCGCCTGGCACTATTAATGTAAATATCAAATGGATTTGCGACTTGCTCAGCCGGAACCCAAGTCCACTCGTCGTGACCGCGTATTTATGAAAAGCTGCTATACACAAAGATGGGCTGTCAAGAAAGACTCCAGCTACGAAGCCAGCATCAACTCAGAGATCTGCCTTCGTACACGTACATCGAAACACAGGTTGGCCCCATTTTTATAGCCTTTTCAGGAAGTGAAAAACAAATAAACCTCGTCCGAAACCCCGCACTGATGCTGTACCCCAGATTTAGGGAACTTCCGCGACTAATCCTGATGCAGTTTTCCGATTGATGTTAGATCTACCCGCGAGGTTCCTGAGATATCCGAGCCGACAGCCAAGTAGGGCCGAAGTAAACATTCATGTGTTTCCGCGAATATTAAAAGGCGCCAAGGTTGCCGTGTGCGGCTTCACTCTGGCATAATATCTTGGATTAATTCAAGAACAGCTAGAACGGCCGATCATACACCACCAATTCCAACCATCAGACCAAACCCCCATTCAGGTAACCCCCAACACTGCATGAAACCATGACCGAATCCATCGTCAACAGCGTCCCGTACCCCTTCAAGTTCGACACTCCGCAGATCACCAAGTCCGGGAAACCTGGCCAGCTCGAGGATGTCACCTTGTCGTTGAGCGTCCGAGGCAAGATCCCCTCCCTCCAGGCCTCACGACTTCGGTCCATGATGCTCGAAGCGTCAAAAGACCCGACCAAGATCATCGCACACGCCTGCTCGTACGACGGCCTGTCCTCTCGACTGGTAGAGGAAGCCGGCTTCCCGATCGTCTTCCTTGCTGGCTACGCGGTGGCCAGCGCCTACGGCCTCCCCGACACCGGATACATCGCCCTACAAGAAGTGTGTGACAAGATCCAGGAGACAGTGAGGCAGGTCAGCATACCGGTCTTTGCGGACGGAGACACGGGCTATGGCAGCCCCATGAACGTCAAGCGGACGGTGCAGAGCTTCGCCGAGGCCGGCGCGGCCGGCGTCATGATCGAGGATCAGACCTGGCCGAAGCGTAAGAACATACTATTCATAGCATCTTCATAATTCCCGCGCATCACTCTGGCCTCATGCTTACACTCGTAACAGGATGCGGCCACACCAAGGGCAAGGCAGTCGTCTCGAGGGGCGAGGCATACGCCCGCATCCAGGCAGCCTGCGACGCCAGGAACGAGGGCAAGGACATCTTCGTGCTGGCGCGCACCGACGCCCTCATCCACGGGTGGGAGGAGGCCCTGGCACGCGCCTTGGAGTTCAAGCGCATCGGGGTCGACGCCGTCTTCGTCGAGGCGCTGCCGGACCGCGAGTCCATGGAGCGCTGCGTGCGGGAGCTGGACATGCCCGTCTTCGCGAACAGTACGTTAGCCCCCGCCAACGCCCCCCCCCCCCCCTTACCCCCAGAATATCCCTGTTTGTTATTTGTCGAAGACGCTGAGACCTGATTGTGGTAGTCATCGAAGGAGGGAAGACGGAGAACCTGTCCGCCAAGGACCTGGCCGAGCTGGGATTTTGCGCTGTCGCTTACCCGTGGACGTTGGTGGCTGCCAAGCTCAAGAGCATCCGTGAAGCTCTCGAGGGTCTGAAGAAGAGCATGACAGTCGGAGCGCCGCCAATGATCTTGTCTTATGGCGAGGTTTGCAAGGGTGTAGGGTTCAACAAGTATTGGGTAAGAATTCAAACCCATGATAGACTCACAAATAACAGTCAGCTAAGCATTCAATAGGACGAGGAAGAGCGGTACAAATTTACGGAGTCAGGGCTGGTAAATTCAACGAACGGGACCAATTAGGTTCAAAAAAGAAACAAGGACGGTTGCTACCTTGTTCAATTTGATGCGCAACATGCACATACAGAAATGGGCTGCTAGCTGGGTTCATTACCGGTTAGATTCTATAGGTGGTTTAATTATCTGAATAAATCATGTCCAATATGCACCGTGTTTCAAAACCGCCGGCATGAGAGCAGGCGACTTATTCAGAACCTGTCGGAGTACGGAACCCGTCTCCTTTTAGCTAGGATATCTTGGAAGAACTCCCGAAAAGTAGTCGGCTTCATATCAGGGTAGAGGTCCGTGGCAATGACATAGCCCAGACTCTTTGCCCCCTCTGGACTATTGTCGCCATCAATGAAGGACGAGTAGTAGTATTCCAGCCAAAACTTGCCGACAAGAAGGAAGTAGTTCCCTGGATCGCTTTGTACCTTGGAGCTCATATCGGCAATCATTTCTCTGAGCGAATCCGCCGAAGCCTGCCAAATAAATATGAATAATCAGCCCCCTGGTTCTGAACGGTCAGGGTACTGGATGACCTACGTGTTTGCGGACAGGCGTTTCACCCGTCAGCTCCTCGGCGATGCCGAACATCTCGTTGAAAGACAAGCTCGCTCCTGCGGTCATGATCTTTTTATTGAGAGTTCTTGGGTCTGCAATGATACGAGCGACAAATCTGCCAATGTCTTCGTTATCGACCACATATGTCTTCATCTCCCCGTCCCCGGGAACCAGGTTCTGGATGAAATCAGGGAGAGCAACGGCGTGGTCCGTCTTTCCCGAGGGCAATCTAGGGATGAATCCGTTGTACCACCAGCCGACATCGATGATCGTGTAGGGAAGTCCGGATGCCATGAGCTCAGCGTAAATCTTCTCTTTCTGCGATCATGTCAGCGACTGTGTGCACAGCACAAAGAAAATAAAGAGGGTTCTTGTATCCGTGGGGGCGAAGACTTACACCCATTTGGACGGTACTGACGCCGTTCGGGGCAATAGCCATGGCGAAAGCGCTGGGTATGAAGCGCTTGACCTTGGCGAGCTTCGCAGCGCGGATCAAAGGCAGTTGGGACTCCAACACATTGGGGGGGACCGACGCGATGACTGCATCTTGACCCTGCAACGCTTTTACTAGTTCAGACTCCGGGCCATCCAAGTCGACGGTGACGACCTTGACGCCTCGGGCGATCAAGTTCGTGTAGGCTGGCTTCGAGGCAGATGCAGACCGCGCTAAAGCAGTGGCTTCCTACACCATTTGCAGTGGTATCAGTGTAAGTTCAATCGGCAGGAAGGTTATCCCTGTGCTGCTGCTGTAGTCACCCACATGGATAGGTTTCCTTGAAACCTACATATGTGGGAGTCTTCGATTCGAGCAGCCCGTTCAGAATTTGCCCGGCAGACTCGCCGGCGGCACCGAGGATTGCGACTTTGATATTTTCGACCGACATATTGACGTGTGCGAGAGATCGAACTGATCGCAATGCTAGAGCGGAATGATGCACGTGGTTGGTGGGACTGATACCAGAGGCCCTTGAATGGGCCTCTCGTTTTTATAGAGGCCTTCTATGCATGGCGTGCAAGCGGTATCGAAGGCTCTCGCTATAATGCAGGACCTCTCTTGCGTGAGGATTGTCTGTCCAACAATTACTCAGTATTGCGTCTTGATATTGGCCGTTCATTGCGGTATGACAGAGTCGGAATAAGGACCCTTTGTCTTAATCGTTCCGGGCACGGAGCTTAGAAGCTAGCGGCCAGAGCAGTCGGGGCGCCGGGTTACGGAACAACCCAAAGCGGAGGGATATGCAGCCGATTCCAAACCGGACCGCGGCTCAGGGCCCGGATCACCGCACTATCCATCCACCTTACAACTACGTGCAAAGCCACCAGAGCCGAACCTTAAGACCGTTATGAATTTCTAATTCCTTTCTCAATATATCAGTCCACACTTTCTGTATGAACATTGGCAGATAGTCATGGGCCTCGGTGGGCGAAGACAACATATGCCAGATATGACTGTCAAGCGGAGCGCCGGAACATGTGTGGGGTATTTGGCGCATAAATGTTGTCTGGTCTTCTCTAACATCATTATTAAGCGCATCGGAGCCCAGACAACCTGGAATACCGGAACAATCCCATGCCAACCCGCCCCCAAACCCCAAACCCGATGGCATCTGAAGCAATAAGAGCGGACGATGGGCAGCGGTCGGAGGCCATCGGAGAACGGCCCCGATGGGCTTGTACTCCTTGTCGAACGAGAAAGGTTGTGCCTCAAACCACCAGATTCCGGGCGTCCCCGCTAAGGGGAACATAGGTCAAATGTGATTCAGGGCTGCCTGAGTGCTCGCCATGTTCGTCACGAGGCTTGAAGTGCGTGTATTCACACCTCAGACTGCGTGCAGCCACCAATCGGCAGTAAGTCTTTGTGTGCCCGTAATTTCGCAACTGACCCTGGAGCTCATCTGTTGGCTAGATCTCGCCGTGGAATGATTCGGACTTTGGAGCGAGTTGAGTCGACGGTTGACAATCTGCTGTCAAACACCACGATAGCCAGCCCACCGCCTCACAACCCCCTTCACTCAACTCCCTTGGCCCATCTTGGGTTTGAGAATCCGTTTGAGGAGTCCTACATAACCCATCCACATCTTCTTTATCATTTGATCCGCCGTGACTCCATGCCCATAGCAAGAGTGTCGATGCCGAGTCCACACACCCCTATATTCAAATTCCAAAGTGAGTGAACTTCTAGAGCACATCCTGTCGAATCTCCACGGAAGCTTGCCGTTAATCAGTCCAAGGCTCCTGCAACATCTTTGCTCCCAAACACACCAAGTGCATCGATTATATGCTTGGGAGCCATAATTTTAGTAAAATGTGTGCCGAGCAGCCATCCACGTACTCACCAACGACAATGGCCGCCGACTGTCCCGACTATCCACTTCCTGCTGCCGACGCTAGGATGCAGTGTCTGAGAGGTAAGTGCCTACGTCTCATCTTGTTACACAATCTAATTAAGGCAATGCAGCCTTTCTCAAACGATTCAACATGTTCGGAATTTTTCAGGCCTGTGAGATAATGGATGTATTCCAACACCATGTTCATGAAACACAGTCCTCTAGGCCGGCCTCGTATGCCGCTGTGAGCATGGTTTGTGCATGCGCATTATGGACCACAGAGTGTGCGGGAACCACGGTTTCGGAGCGACTCTTCCAGAACGCTTTTCGGGCTCTGCCAGGTATCTTGACGGAAGCGCCGAGCACTATTAGCATTGGCGCTTTGCTCTTGATGGTACGCACCTTTCAATCAATAAGCCTTTGTTGGGTTTAACGTTTCTTTCCAGGTCACATATCTCGTATCAACATCCAGGAGTTCCGCAGCAGGTATTGTGTTGGGATCGGCAGCACAAATGATTCTACTGGCCGGGTACCACACGACTCCTTCTAGCCCTGGGCATAGGTCCACACAAGAGGTGCAAAAGAGCCGACTCTTGTATCTTGCCTATATTTTGGAACAAGACCTCTCTTTGAGGCTAGGAAAGCCACCTCTTCTAACGAAAGTATGATCGCCTGCTTGCCTAACGAGCGTCCGGAAGATTGCCAAGGAATTATCTGCTCGCCGGAAGGCACCACGGTTAACTACTTGCGAGAGCGAGTTATCCTGGCAAGGATACAGAACAGAGCGTGGGAGGCATTTCGATCACCATTGTCTTCCTCGAAGTCGAGCACAGAGCTTCTGGAAAGCACCAGTCAACTGCTTGGGGAGCTCCAACAGTGGAATGAGAGCCTGCCCAAGTCAATAAGACCGCCGGCCTTACCCGCAGAGCCTGGTGATCTCCAAAAGATGCAAGTCACGGATATACACTGGAGCTACTTCCACACCCTAGTTTCCATTCAGTCCGCCATCTTCTCTCACCCCCCGCTCTTCAGCGATCCTGCGGTACGCGACCAGGCATGGATAGCAGTGGGCGAGTGTGCATGTGCAGTCAGAGAGATGCTCGCCTTAGCCAAGCGCCTTGACCAAAATCATCCATTGCTGCCGTGAGTACTCACCCCATTTCTCAACATTATCCCAGTTATTGGTGTGCTAATATACGAAAAAGATATCCCCTCGCTCAAGTTGGCTGGAGTGTGGACAGTCTACTCATACACATCCTGCTGAACAAGCGAACTTTAAGGGCTCAAGAGGACGTTCAGCTTTTGAAGAGCACTCTAGAGCACTTTGAGAGAACCGAACCCCACCATGAAGGGAAGTTGGTCTCTGACGCAATGGCGATCATGTACAAAGTTGCCAAGGAAGCCGTTGCACTGCCGCACGGGCTTTTGCAAGAGTAACGTCGACGAGCAAGGAAAAGGGAGCCATTCATCCTTCCAATGGATAGGATGTGGCGCGGTTTATTTCTAAAATCGATGAGATTGCTATAGTAGCAGTGAACTCGGAGGTTCTTGTATCTCATTTCTACGTGAACGTAGTCCATAACTCTCGTTTCGGTCGATCTGCTGTAGGCTGATCATCACATCGTGTCCCCCATTTTCTGCTTATTTCATGCTTGTTTATGTGTGTAGTCTGATTCAATATTGTGGAGCCTTCGCTCAAACAATCGAGTATTGTCAGTATAGGCTCACTCGAAAACAAAAATGGAAGAGTAGAGACCACGCAAAAGAATTCCTGAGACTCTGGACTGAAGTCTGCCAAGGTAATAAATGCACGTGCGCCTTTCCCATCGTTGCATTTCTTAACTTTGCATTCCTTCTCAGCTGTCAAATAACGAGGATCTCGTGAACTAAAATTATTCATGGTGGGTTTGACCATTTATATCATACAAAGCTTTAGTCAATTGATTGAAAAAGCCTCACACAGGTCATTTGCAAGATTCAACTACATCCATTGCAAAGTCTACCAGAGCAATCATACCTGGGCAACAGAATTTGATTAATCGAGCAGGCTTTGACTAACTTAACTCAAAAATATCAGCCTATCTCTTGTCGTCCACAACATTGGCGTTTACGTCACTCGACCGGAGAGATTTCACCGGATGCATACTGTAGCAGCAGGACCAGAGACGGAAGTGTGCATTACCCGAAGCCTAGTAAAGACGAGACTTGTGAACAAAGAGCGGTGTATTATTAGAACCTGCTAGCCCTCGACGCTCTCAAATCCTGGTTCGGCGCGGCCATCCCGCCCCGGAAACACCCACGAGCGGCTCTTGATGAACCGAGGCTCCTGAACCCGCTCCTAAGAATGCCGTCGGCCGGACTGCTCAAGAGTGCCAGTGTGTATGTATCATTGCCACTGGCACCTCGTGTTGCGGGGGCGCAAGGCAATAGTGAAGGCCCGAATCAGAGTCGCAGTCCCGCGTGCACAGAACACACACACCGTTGAGGGAGACTAGTCCCCTAGTCCAGTTACCACGATAGCCGCCCGCACGCGGGATGCCGGGACTGGCTACACGCGATGGCCATGCAGGAGCGCTAGGCGAACCAGACTTCCCCAAAAGGGGTGTCTGGTCTGCTTTGGGGCAAGTCTTGCCTGGTGGTCTGCTTCCCAAGCGTCGTGATGACTTGTAATAGCGCCCAATTTCCTCGAAAACTGGTTGGACCTATCCCATACTCAGGCTTCACCGAGGGTAGGGTGGCCATTTAGGGGTGTTATCAACTGTCAAGCATGCAGCCACCTGCAGGCTAATGCAACCCCCTCTTGGCGAGATAGCAACAGCTGACTCTGCAGTCTTTGCAAGTCAGGCAGTCAGTCAGTGGGATACGGGGGGAAGTGAAGACGAAGACTCCTCTGGCTCTGCGGTGAGCTGCAGCTCTCCAGAATCACAAGGCCGCGGGTGCGATATGTGCGCCTGCAGGAACAGATGCGTCCAGATGCACCGGGTTTGTTGGCAAAAGGTGATGCGTGGGGTGTTTTCCCCCGCTGCATGTTGGTCTCCGCACAACATGTTGCTTCTGCTGCGTCATGCCTTGATCTCCAAGGCAGACAGCCGATTGTGAGTGAAAGCCACGAAGCCACGGTGAGGAAAAAGCAGGGGCGTTCATCAAAAAGGAGGGGGCGGCGGTTCCATGTTGACAAGCGGAGAGAGGAGGCGGGTCACGCTTGGAGGAATCGGTTTTCTTGGAGTCGGCCGCAGACGGGAATCTGCGCCGGAGGACGGCAGGACACGGCTAACCCCTGAGCATCTGGGCAGCGGCTACTTGCTTTCATCTCCTGAGCTCATCAGCTTTTTTCTGGAGCCTGACCAACCGCCGTCGGCACATCGATCAAAGATCACAACTGGCGCTTGAGTGACGGAGTTCTAGTTTTTCTACTGGGCTGGATTGCCACCGCCTAAGATCATCATAATGATGTCCGGGGCGTTCTTTTGATCCGCGGTTGGTCTTTTCTAGTCGCGACTAGTCGGCCGCATTTTAGTACGGAACCCGAATCTATCTAGGACCCCGGATAGTCGGTTCCTCCTCGGTTCCTATCATCTATTGTGGGAGCAGATGCGGGACAAATCTTGGATAGATAGATTCCTCTCATTGCTCGCATCGCACATGCAAGCCTGCAGGTTTGTTGTATTACTATGAACAATGTGGTACAGGCTCAATGGGTCGGAGCCAAGGCCGAGGGCCAGTGGAAAAAAAAATCCTTCCCCAGAGTGTACCACGCCATTATTGCGCTGTTAAGCTTATGATGAAGGGTCTCGTGCATGAAGCGTGACCAACCTTTCGATATGAGGCGCGTGCCTATCCGCGCCGCTAGTCCCGAGTTGGTGCTCCCACCCCAGACGGCCAAGGATCGTGGGACACACGACCCAGGCCCCAGCGGAGATTGCAACCCAAACCTTAGTACCAACTGATTGGCCCCAAGCCATGGCATTCGTATCAGTCGTTGCAGTCACCCTCCATGAGGGATTGCCCGTTTCTTTCCTTCTGTGTCGACTGTGGTACCCAAGGGCCATGGATCTAGTGTGATACATCGACCCTCGTATCTTGGGTAACCATGCCAGCAATGCTGGGCTTATTCGTCTCATTTGCGCTTAACCTTCTTTTCCAGTCCCCCTGATATAACGGCGGCGGGCCCAAGATGATCTCCTCGCGTGCTCATCTGGTCCTCCTCCCTCTGCCGGGTTGTATCTTATCACTGCTCCTCGGAAGCCAAACTATTCACTCGCTATCTTCAGTCGCTCGCTATCGCAAATAGTTCACAACTCTCATCACTAGTCACCTATCTAATTACTCCCGCCTTATCTTCAACGCCTCAGTAATTACCACATTGCTCAACTCGTCAATATGAAGATCTCAACATTGGCTTATTTCGGCCTCGCCTCCACCGCCACGTGTGAAATCACCTGCGGTCTCTCCAGCGGCTATGACCGAGGCGAGAAGGCTTATTTCTTCAGTGGTGACGGCAGCCTCGCCACCTTCGATTCCTGCTCGGCCCGCTGCCAGTCAGACTCCAAGTGCCAGAGCTTCGCCTTCGACAGCTCCCAATGCCTCCTCTACTCATCACCGCTGTAAGTGGACTTGTATACCTCAACAAAAACCGAGTGAGCAAAGCCCCGACTGACCATAACCAACAGAGACTCCAACTTCCGCGAACAGTCTAACAGCCCATTCCTGTTCTACGACCGCAACTGCGTGGACGTCAAGGCAACCTCCAGCTTCACCACTACCCTGCCTTCGACTACCGCTCCCGCAGCTGGAGGTGCTGCAACTCCACCTCCTGCCTCGGGGGCCACGACCACGGCCGGTAGCGGTGGTAGTGGAGGTAGTGGAGGCAACGGCGGGAGCAACGGCGGCAGTGGCGGCGACAGCAGTGAGTCAAGCGCCCCGACCGCCCAGGCCGTGTCGACCACGGATGGGACCCACACCGCGCTGCCCGGCAGCGGCGGCGCCCCGGGAGGACAGCTCGGCGCGTCGAACACCGCTTCGTCCGGCTTCTCGACTGCCACCGCGACAGGAACAGGCGCATCGGCAGGCTCATCAGCCACTGGCACCTCCTCGTCTGGATCCGGATCCGGCTCGGGATCAGGCTCGTCGACTGCGTCGTCATCTTCTTCGGGATCATCCTCTTCGGGATCAACCACGTCCAGCGCCGCGGCCACAGCAGCTGAGAGCTTCCGCGTGGTGGTGCTGGGATCTTTGTGCGTCTTGGCCGTGTTGATCTAGGTCGCGAGGCGTTGAGTTCGCCACGCTCGAGATAATTGGTGGCAAGAAATTGAGTCGAATGATGAGGAGACGACCGACACTGCGCTGTCACATTCACGATTTATGCGACATGTACCACCCACGCCGTACGCACGAGTGACATATCGTGAGAGTCTATACCATGTCATCCATGATAACCGCCGTCTCGTGATATCATGTTGATGGCGCGGGCTACTACCTAATGAGGACCAAAGAAGTAATGGGGAATTCAATTCACTCGGCCGCGGCTGCGGCATTGGGATGATGATTTGATGAAGACAACATCCAAGGAGGAGTTTTGGGGCAAGAGGAGAATGGCAGTGCCCTCTCCGATGCGTCAGTCATGCCTGAGATGCATACAACCCCAACAAAATTGAAGACGAGGGCGTCGGTCACAGGAACACAACCAAAGAGTTCTGCGTCTCACGACAAGCCAAGGCAGGCCAAGGGGGCAGGGCGGCACGAGATTCAGGATAGCTAGCTATGGGCGGCTGTGGAGATACCCATAACTATGCAGCGAACAAAATAATCAATATTGACAAGTTGACCGCCTAGTGAATCTGTCTATCTATCTACCTTTGCTCGGTGCTTCAGTAATCAAACCATGCAATACAAGAAGCGCGCACACGAGTAATGTCTGCAAGGCATATTCCAGGGTTCACACAGAAGCGCAGAATGCGACCTTGGAGAGCCAGGAGTCCGGCATCAATTTAACCTCAGACTAGCTTTGACCTCGGGGTCGCTCCCGACACGACGTTACTCTGACCATGGCGTTGCACCCGGCACAACGCGATCTCACGTCGAGGACTCGAGGTCCCCTTGAGGGATGTGTCATAAAAATCTCCCGAGCACCCCAAAAATACTCCTGTCTCCCGAGGTTAGTGGCCTAGTAGCCTACTTTTTTCTCACCCACTCGCCCGGCCAGCCTGGTAACCGTCACACCGGTGCCACCCCCTCCCCCCGCAAATTAATTGTGATTTCCTTTTCCTGCTTTTCCTCACTCTTTTCTGTTGGGTATGTGTCCCAGGGACGCACTGACGCCCGAGCGATCACCACCGGTATTGTAATTGCTGTAATGCTATTCGCGGCAGCGCATAGCTACGCCCACCCCTGTCGGGAGATCTCCCCAACACGGCTCGGCTACACTGATAACGCAAGTTTTTTGAATGTGTCTGTGTGTCGTTCCCGCGCCCACGAGAGGGGAGAAACTAATTCACCCAACGGCTGGCCCGTTCGCAAAGCGGCTGGCTAGCGCTCATTTCCAGGGTCGCCGGGTGGCGGCTATCCGTTGCTGTGTCTGTTCCGTCGGTGTTTTGTCGTTATCTGGGGTGAAAAGGCAGCACGGGACGGGGACCCGTGTGCGGCTATGTTTGAATGATGTTATGGCGTATCGGAGCCTCTGGATCTTGGATGCGTAGATTAAAGGTGGGGGACGAGCGTATAGCATAGGCGTTATTGGGGGTGGGTACACAGCAGATGCAGGTTGATATTGACGTCGAGAATTCGTCGCCCTGCTGTTTGCGCATGCGCATCGACGTGGGAGGCGATGTGACTGCGTCCGAACATGGGCTGAGATGCGATCCCCAGTATAATACAGTTTGTGCTCACCAAGATTTGCCAAAGCTTAATCGATCGACATACTTAATTCGACGAGTGCTCTCAACAGATTAGTACTCACGCACAGATTCCATGTACCATGGTACACAACCTTGGAAACCTCTGCTCCCACATGCCCGTGACGATAAGCAGCACCATTGAAGCACCCGAGCACATGGCACAGGGCTTCACACGTGGCACGAAGCACGGATTCATTGTCCTCCTGCACAATGTCCCAGCGACGGAACCGACGTAAGAAATGGGCCTGGAAGGAAAAATAAAAAACGAGCCATGGCGCCACGGGATGTCTAGCCCTATAAGACGTGCGGGATCGTGTCTCAGCCCCCTCATCTAGCCACGAAATCCTACAAAGACCAAAAGCAAAGACAAGGAGGCAGCGCATGTCTCAGAAAGAAGTCACCCGAGACATCATATCTATTGCCCGCCCGCGCCACGTTCCACCAAAGGCGAGCCACGAAAGAAGTAACTGAAGCCAGGGCGAGAGATCACCTGGCCCTGGATGGTTGGCCGGCGATGAGGCACCTGAGCGCGCCACTCTGGACCGCCACAGAGGACAATATCCTGACACCCTGACCAACAACCCGGCGGGGACCGCGGGGGCCGCGAGACGCACGTACAGAGAAGATCTACGTGTGCACGCGAGAGCAGGTCGCGTGGATCGCCTCTACCCCAGGTTAAGAGATGTGGCGGCCAACGGGGGCGCAGCCTGCCGTTGCCCGTGTCTGTGCGGGAATCTGAGGGCGTTCCCTTCCACCCCTGGAGTGGAGGTTGGAGGATGGGCTGGTGGAAAGTGCTCCCGTGCCAGGTATAGTCTGCTCAACGCGTCTGATTGAGAGAGCATGTCGCCATCACCAATGACTGAGGCTGAGTGAGTGATTGATAGAAGCACGAAAATGCCTGGTCGAAGGCCCCGATGGCGATGGGTTCTTCCCGGCAAAATTCCTGTGCTGTTTCCGCACCAGTTGTGACATGGAGCACAGACATATCTTCCCCTCTCGAGCTTCACAAATCGCAGTCACCTAGTCGGGTGCGCCGACATTTCCATCAAAAAGCAGGAGTAATCCTGCCTGCTAGCCCACAGCCGGCCACGAGCGGAATATCCGCGGGACAACTCCCTCCCCATACGGACTATAGCCCGGCCCGCGGTCGTTGCTATTGCTGTTATTGGTGCCGCTGTCACCACACACGGAGGTGGCCGGGTGTACGACCGTACCATTGGTTTCATCCGGACGGGAGAAGCGGCCCCGTCCTCAAGATCCCGTGTGCTCGCCCGCGCACGTGTGCGCATTATTGAGAGTCCGTGAGCGTCTTGGCGCACCCGACACGCCGGTAGCTACTCTCGCGCTCGCCAACGACTCAAATTGGGAACGTCGCCGATATCTGGGCCCAAGATGGAGCGCCGAGCGCCGTCGTTCGTCGGGGGATAGCTTCGCGGCGAGTATCGTTCACATCTGTCAACAATGCTTGGGATGCTCACATCCCTGGTGCCTAGGGGCAAATCGGCCTCCTGGGTAAGCAACCTTCCTTTTCCAGCGTCTGAATTCAGCGGGTCTGAGAGTTCGTCTCGTGCGCCTGCATCCAGGTGAACAGGACGTTTCGTCGCAATTGATCCAAGTCGGAAGAGCTGTCGAAGCTTCTGACGCCGTTAGCACCCGATATCTTCATAGACCACATCGTGAGTAGACAAGAGTTGTCCAACACCCCAATCTGGACACACCGTGACGGCACACGCTGAAGACCGCCAGGTTGACAGAATACGCTCGAGGCTTTGAATTTCCATTACCGCTGCGAGACTCCAGTCTCAGCACCAAAATCAGCTGTGACAGCCTCCCATATACACATGCGCGGTATATATATGTGGTTCCCGTCATACAGGGCGCACCGTCTTGCTCTGAACGATCACTTCACTGCAGCCCAAAGCAGATTCTCCCAAAACCGATACACACAATTCCCAAGCACGGACGATAATGTGTCCGGAAGCGCAGGGGAGATAAAAAGACGCCCAACTCCTGCCTCACCAACGCCCGCCCAAACATCCTTGATGCCATGCCATGCCATGCCATGTACAGTGAATTCGAATGACCCATTGGAAACCGCCCTCGCACAAAGTCCTTATTGAATTGCCTTCGGATCCCACAAGAACTCAATCACCTCGTCCGTGGTCTCGCCGCTCTTCCAGTCGGCCTTGTACACGTAGATCTGCCTGAGGCTGCCGTCCTTGAGCCACTCGGTGTCCTTCAGCCGGTAGCTCCTCTTCTCGTTCTTTTTCAGGGCCGGCCGGAGCGGGCCGATGCTGAAGTCGAACTCAGGCCCGTGCTGATTCCAGGTCGCTTCCACCCAGTCGAGGTTCAGGCCCTGCACGCCCTTGCGGTACATCGCAATCGAGTAGCCGTTGGAGAAGAGGGTGTCCTCGTCGAACTGGAACCGCTGCAGGAAGCAGTCGCCGCACACCTTGGTGATCTGCGCCATCTTGTCGACGGGCTCGACGTACCAGCTCTTCCAGTGATGCAGCGACAGTGCCCGGAAGCCGGCCTCGAAAAAGCCGGACAGGTCGCCTCGCATGTCCTGCTGGTACAGGCCCGGCACTAGCGTCAGCTTGGTCTTGGAGTGGTAGTACACGCAGTCGCGCAGCATGCCGTCACCCGAAGGCAGGGCCGCTTCTTCGAGACACTGTTCCATAAAAGGTTCCAGCTTCTTGGCCAATGGAACCGAGAGGAAGACGCCCGCGCCGCCAAAGGCCATGAAGCCCCACGAGCGCACAGAGTAGAAATCCTCCGACAACTGGCCGAGCCACAGCTCCTTGGTATGGTCTTGTTGTTCAAGAGTCTTGCTAAGCGCGTGCAGAGAAGGGAAGAACGTGTCGTCGTCGAGGATTCCAACCCATTTCGTCTCGGGACTGATGTTCTGCACGGTGGGCCGCAGCATGACAAAATGGTTCTGGTCGATTGTAAGGTTGGGATCGCCGTTGGCGGTGGCCATTTTTATGCCGTGTTGGCCAAAGAGTTGCTGAAGGGCACCGAGGTCGTTGCCCTCGTGGTCCACGATGACTGCCACGAGGAGCGCATCAGTCCCTGCTAGCCAGTGCTCGAAGGCAGGCAGCCCCTGTACCATGCGCTCGTAGTATGTGGCGACACCGAAGACGAAATGGGCGTATTTCTCCGGGGGAGGAGGCGGGGTTACGGTGATGGACAGCTCGTCGCAGGGCAGGGTTTCGAGGTGTGAACACGAGGTGAGGTTGATGTTGGCCTTCTGGGTGATGACGGGCCCCTCGAGCTTGGGGATAACAGCTCGGTCGACGTCATCGGAGAATTTGGGCTTGATGCATCGCCTCGAGTAGACGATGTTGTCGCTTAGCTGCAGCTCCTCGCGCCTCAGGAACTCGATCTCCGGGATGCACTGGCCGGGCTCCAGAGGCGGCCGCGGTGTTGGAGTGGTGGGCGGTGTGCTAAACTTTGCCTCCTCCTCCAGTGCTGCGTCAGACTTGGGCTTGTCCGCCTTGTGCACGCCGGCGATCTGGTGGGATATTGAGTCGACGATGGCGGCATCCCGGAACCTGCTGGAGGAAAGGATGAATATGCAGAGGACGAGGACGACGAGGACTGGCACGACTCGTTGGAAGCGCTGTGGTATGAGCATGGCGCTACCTTCTCATGTCGGACGCCAACTAGGCAACGTCTTTCCGTGGACCGGTGCGCAATTCGGTGGCGCTGGCGCTGGCGTTGGCGATGGTGACTGCGGGGGAGCTTGGAGGGGTGGATGTTCGTCGAGGAGAAAGAAGCGACCGTCCTGCTCTACAGTTGGGTGTCCGTTTTCGATTGCCTTTTTTTTTCTTTTGTTCCTACTCTCTTCTTTTTCCCTTCGAAACTTCTGCCTCGTAAACTCTTCAATGTTCGCAGCGTTGGAGCAGGATTGTCGCACGACGTGATTTTGGGGGTTTCGGCTGGTCTTTCCTTCCTTCCTGCGACTGTTGGGGTCCGTGGTAGCTCTAGGTCCGTCCGGGCCAAGGTCAAGTCTGGGGCGGAAATAACGATGACGAGGCACAAGGCGTAAGACTCGAACGAGTGCGTGGTTAGGAGGACGAGATGTGGGAAGCCGACGCCAGAGTTCGGGCCGTTGCAGAAAAAAAGGAATGACAGGAGGAACAGGAGGGATTGGCAGCCTCGATTGATTAATGTACGGACGTACAGTAGTGATATGCACGCAATGTGCTGCGATGTGCTGCGTGCTATCGGTCCGCCGGTTATTAGAGTTCAGAGTGTCAGAGTCTACGAGATGCGTGCCCGTCCCTGTCCCAGGCCCAGGCCCGGTTCCCAGTCCTCCCAAATCTTCCCCGTTCCGTTCATCGACCGTTCCTGGGATAGCCCCTCGCTCCGTCCAATGACTGACCGGCACGACCCTGGCAGACCCAACCAGCAGCGCGAGACTAGAGCATGTACGCAACCCAAAGAAAGAGCATCGCAGCCGATGGATCAAATGAATGGCTGCTGCACATGCAATCTGCCTGCTGCATCTGGCATCGGGTGGGTGGGATGCAGCAGCAGGATGGGCTGGGCTGGGCCGGTAGCTCGAATCCTGCGGGTGCTGGTGCAGGCGGTTGCTGCAGGTGACGGTCCAGGTATGCGTGTGTCTGGATGGATGGACGGAGGGAGGCACCTACGTACTGAGTACACGCACACACAGCAGCACGCCCCTGACAAAAAAACGCGGCCTCACAAACTATACCTTCATTTACATAGCCTCTAAGCAGAGATCACTTAGGTATATTTATAAGTTGAACTGCATTAATCAATTCAAAATCCTTTTATATACCATTAATAGGTATTTCCATGTTTAAAAAAATTTGTTGATTAAAAAATCAGGCTGTAAAGTGATGGTGTTATGGTAGAGTGTGGGGAAGTTTTGGTGGTGACTTTAGTTTGTGAGTGCGCGTTTTTTTGTCTGGGGCGTGAGCAGGCCCCAGATCCATCACGTTTGAGATCTAGCAACTCGACTGCTCCACTGCTCGACCGTTGGCCACCGTTGCGAGGCCCTGCCCCATGCTTGGAACGGAAAGGTGGGGTGGGGGTCCCTTGGAGGCTGGCGCGGTGCGGCAAGACTAATCTTGGAATCTGCAATCCTCCCTCCACACACCCTGACCGCACTCAACCCTTCCGGGAACAGCTCTGCAGTACCGAACGTACGTTGCTGCACATATATTGCGCTGCACTAGACCAGCACCGAGGGTTCGAGGCCCTGACGCCATCGAGCCTGGTCCGGCTCGCCAACCTGGGACCTGGCTGGGTCAATATACAGCATCTATCCCGGGAGCTCCCAGGTATTGATCGACTGCTTCTCGGCACACGAAGATGGAATGAACGCACATGAAACGCTCATCCACCTCCACGCTCATCTTCATTGCACTCATCTCACGGTCTTGGTCTCCAGGACGGATGGATCGGTGGGTGGATGGGGAAGATCGCAGCCCCTTTACCCTCAATCAGCGCGCACAACGAATGCCGGACGATGGACAGCACATCCTCATGAATCTGATGTCGTCATCATCCATCCACTTGAGTCGCTTGGCCCCCGTTCTTTGGATTCTTTCGTCCGTGAATGGCCCACATCTTGCACACCTCCAAAACGAGTGGGTCTTGGGCAACGATCATTACCGGACACGCTTCATTAACTTCAACCTGAACCTGTTCCACGTACATGCGCACAAAATCAATTTTGAACCTTCATCTCGTCTGGGAAGCTTCAACTGCTGCGCCTCTTGTGTACGAATTTTAGTAATAAGGTTCGGGCGTCCCCTGGCGACATCACAACCACCAGGACCACCACCAGGACCACCATCCACTGAGGGTTTGCTCCTTTGAGATTTCCGAGATCGTCCAAAGGACCAGAGGAACATGCCAGTGACAGGGGGCCTGCTCCCTTGCTGAGGCGGCTCTGCTCTTATGCCGATCAAGCTTTCTCCGGCTGTTTCAGGGCCCCAACGCTGCTTTTTTCGTCCCGGACAAGCTGACGTGGAGCTGCCCATGTGGCCTGAGACCGCCCCGGGATCATCAACCTTGAACCAGGAGCAAACGCATGGGTAGATTCACACATGCAAAACACCAATCTGCTGACAACCCGGTATTCAAGTCTTTTGTCATACTCGTTGCAACGCATCCGTAACTGTGGCATGGATCTCTCGCAACGGGTTACTTCACAGGAAAATGGGGACAGACCACGATGAGTCTTGCCGACTTACATGGTACCCAAGCGCCAGGGCGGACTGATGATACTCAATATGTCAGTCTGTTGTCTGCTATGCAGATTGACTCAGACTGAGTGCATCTCTGCTTTTGTCGCTAAGCCCATGATACGACACTCATTGTGGTCTCACACGAGGCCACTAACAGGTCAACATCTGTCCAATAAACTAGGTACTTGAGTGCCTATACGATTTCTGAGTGGTAAGTGCTCTCTGTAAGTAAAGCATGAACCTGACACGCTCATCCTTATAGTGTCTCTCTATGTAGCCATCTCCCGGGCCTCGCCCTTCGGTGGACACTTGTCCTAAGGCTATACTATAAGAGCACAATTTGGGACTAGGTGATTACTCAGACAGTCCGACGACATCTGCCACATGTTGCGCCCTTGATGACCGAGGAGGCAATTATAAATCAGATGAGAATATATTGCACCATTGCCAGGAGACTTCACGCTTCATAAAGCCACGGGTTAACCACACTATTGCAAGCTTCCCGGGAACTGGAGCATCACTCCAGCCTGATCATTCAGTCTAGATTGATTGCTGCACATGCCCACACCCATCATGCCAGTCCCTGCAACTTTCAAAGCAGCCACCTTTGCCGCTCCAGGCGCCCGACACACCGTTGCCGATGTGTCACTCCCAGCTCTGGAGTCCGGTGAGGTGGCCATCAAGGTCACTGCCACGGCAATCAACCCGGTCGACTGGAAAGTTCACGAGAATGGAGTATTCCTGCCAGGGTATCCGGCCATCCTCGGCTCTGACGCAGCCGGTGAGATAGCTGCCCTGGGGCCTGATATCCGAGGTGTCGAGGTTGGCACTAGGGTCTTCTTCCAGGGGATCATCGGGAAGTACACCTCTTCAACATTCCAGCAGTATGCCAAGATGCCAGTTGCCTTGGTCTCCAAGACCCCTTCCAACATCTCCGATGTCCAAGCTGCTGGTGTCCACCTGGGTACTGTAGCTGGCGTTGCTTCTTTATATGACAAGTCGGTAAGGATTTGTTTGAGTCCCCTAAGAAATGTTATCCCAGGTGTTTAAGGTGGCAGAACAACTACTGACAAGGTGCCAGGGCTTTGGTCTCCCGGCTCCGTGGGATAAAGGCGGTGACACTGCCGGTAATGGCAAGGCTATTGTGATTATCGGTGGCAGCTCGTCCGTGGGCCAGTATGCCATTCAGCTCGCCAGGCTGTCCGGCTTCTCCCGCATCATCACGAACTCCAGCCCTGCCCATGTGGGACACCTCAAGAAGCTTGGAGCACATGTTGTGCTGGACCGCGTAACCCAGTCAACACCTGAACAATTCCACCAAGCACTTAATGGTCTGCCTCTTCCTCTCGCCATTGATGCAATCGTCCACAAGTCCACGCTATTATTGGGGATCAAAATACTCCAACTGGCCAAGACATCAGGAGCGACGTTGGTCAGGAGCACAGCGGACAAGGAGGACTTGATCGCTGTTGTCGAGGGTAAAAGTGGTGCCCTTGACTCCGAGATCGTGGAGCTGGCACAACGCGGTCATGTCGTCGAGCTCAAGGGAATCGTAGGCATCGGGAGCGCTCCTTCGCTGAGGCATTTGAGTGAGCCAATGGCCCGGATTCTCGGTGGTGAGGATGGCTGGATAGCCAAGGGGCTGTTTGAACCCAATCGGCCAGTTGTCGTGCCCGGTGGGCTTTCCGCGGTGGATGACGCGCTCGAGAAGAACAAGAAGGGGGTTTCTGGTGAGAAGGTTGTCATCAGGCCATTCGAATGACTTTGAGGGGGTTGACGAAGATGCTCTTTATCACTCTCACTTTGCAGAAGACGCGCAGGTACAGACCTGTTGAGTGGGTTTGTTTACTTGAACTCACGGCCTAATCGCGGGGAGCTGGTCCAGCTTGCTTGCTTTCAAAACATAAGCAAGCTCCATTGTCGTGGTTGTTTACCTACGCCGTTGCACCACGCGACCTCTGCATCGAACCTTGCATCCCTCTGTCAACCACAACCCGGGGATACAACTTGCAGCATTGGAGCGTCTTTTTTTCTTTCTCCTTGGTCCTCCCGACTTCAATAATTGTTCACCAATTGTGCGCGTCACACATAGCCTTCTGGAACTGCAGCGCTGTCGGCCGAAGGCTTAGAACCAAAACATGGCTCCAGAGTCGCGCCCGCGTACCGCGTCGGAGCGTGAAGACAAGCAGCAGCTCGCGAATTGCCTCGCGACCGGACTTCTTGCCGGAGACGAGAAAGAGATGAACCAGGTCAACAGTGAGTTGGATTCACAAATGGCTGTGGGCGCCCTCTACGACGATGTCAAGAAATTGGCCATGCAAGACTCTGAGCAGCAGGCAAGAGGTAAAATATCCATTTCCAATTTCTTTGAACACGAGACCCTATATTCGCTGTTCTCGACTGGATTGTCTTCCTTCTTGGAAGAGAAGCTTCCACTTCTTGCAGAACCTCTTGCTGACCTTCTTTCTGAACTATCCAGACAACAACACAATTCGCCACGCGTCCATCATGGACTTGCCCCGGGAGATCATGGACAGGGTGTTCGACAAACTGCCTCAGGAAGACCACAAGTCCTTGCGCGTCGTCTGTGGCAAATTCGAGCAGATCATCAACCCCCTCGTCTTTCGGCGGGCACATATTTCTAAGGCAAAGGTAGACCGCATGGCCTTCTACAATATCTGTACAACCCCCAGGCTGGCGGTCCTTGTCAAGGAGCTGGTATGGTATGAGCTTGCCGAAGACGAGAGCGTCTTCCTTGCAACTGCAAATGACGCGATGCCGGCGTACCATGGCAATCGTGGCCGCCAGCTCGTAAACGCTGTCCAATACGACAACGATCACACTCTCCCAGACCTTTCTACCCTGGCATCCAAATTGTTCTGGCTACCCTCCACGCCCAAAGAAGATGACCCACAGAAGCATGCTATCGAGTCCCAGCGCGAAAGTATCCTCGGCGAGTTCTTTCCTGTCTTTAACAAAGCTCTTGAATGCCTGCCTAAGCTGGACACTTTCACTTCCAGACCTATGCCAGCATACCACGTCCTGTCCAGACCCAACTGCGAGTACAAGTTCGTTGCTTATTTGTTTCAGATGGACAACCGGTCTGACATTCA
The DNA here is from genome assembly GCA_014872995.1 of Diaporthe citrichinensis. Classification (NCBI taxonomy): domain Eukaryota; kingdom Fungi; phylum Ascomycota; class Sordariomycetes; order Diaporthales; family Diaporthaceae; genus Diaporthe; species Diaporthe citrichinensis. Next base: position 298,922 of record JADAZR010000047.1, on the reverse strand, counting down.
AGACTATCAGAGGAACGACGGCTTGTTCACGGTCCTCATGCGTGCAATGAGGCGCCTTAGGCAGACGATCAAGCACCTGCATTGGTCTGATGAGGCCTATGGCAACTCATCCAGTATCAAGCGCATCAGGTTCAGGCATGCGCTCTCATTGAAATACCTCAAGTCCATAGATCTTTGTCTGAGTCTTCCGGATGACACACACATCCGCCCACCTTTCGCCAGAGATTTTGAGAGGACATGCTGGTCGATGCTTGGTGCCTGCCTAAACAGAGTTCGCGGGCTAGAAGAGATCAGCCTCTGCTTCGAAAAGGCCAACCCGCAAGTTGGAATTGACGCACTTATGGACGCCTTGGATGAGTGTCTGTTCAGCGAAGACATCCAACTGCTCGACATTACCCGTCTAAACCTGCGAGATGGTCCTGCGCGACGCGTCCCTCTGCTGGATTACCTCCTCTCGAGATTCTTGATCCGGTACGGCCCCATTCTGCGCCATGTGAGCTTCCGCAGGTGGTCTGTCAGCCAGAACCTATTGCATCGACTTTCCGCCAGCAAGAAGATGAAGTTGGATGGATTCAAGGTTGACAACAGCGACTTCGAGAGCGGAGCCAGTATCCCCGAGTCCAAGCTACTCGCCTTCCTGAACAATGAAGCCCCTAGGTGGCCCCTCCCTCTTGGCCAAATCTCTTGCAAGTCCACGATCGCATCTGATAACGACAAGTTCATGGATACCCCCGGTGTTTGCGACTGGGCCAACCCCAGATTTGCCAACATACCCGAAGGCATGGACTTCTGTGCTGCTGTCCTTGAAGGCACCACCGCAGCATCCAATGATGAAGACGACGAGGACGAGGACGAGGACGATGACTTTGAGCCTTTGGAATCTTCAGATGACTCCGACTCTGACTTTGATTCCGATTTCGACTCCGATTTCGACTTCGACCCCGCCGAGGTTGATCCGGATAACGACTTTGCACCTCAGTCTGAGTCTGGCGACGACTACGAAGTCTCTGAGGACGCTGCCTCAGTTTAGTCAGCAAATGAAGGACGACATGCTTTGGGAGTGCGAGCCCATTTTCACATCAAGACAGTTGTTTCCAGGGGAGTATTGCAATGTCACTTTGAAGACGGCGACACGTCACCAGTGATGAAATTCATGGCTGGTCACGTTGATGAGCAAACAGAGTGGGACGAAAGTCATGCGAATTGAAAAGAGAGCTCTGCCTAGTTTCGGGGAGCATTTGGTTTGGCGTTCAAGGGGTTTGTGTACAATATTGCCATCCATTGTCAGGAAGCCTTCACTTGACTGTGGGCATATCTGAACAATCAATGGAACTCAAAAAGGGGGAAGTTTCAGAAACAGCCTGAGAGCTGCTTTGCCGAGGACACCATAAAGGATGTTTCATAGCCTGAGAATGTTTGGCAAGCAGGTGGAAAGATTCCTCAGGTCATGATCGAATGGCCAAGCAGCTACCAAAAGTCCAGAAATTAGATGTTCAATAGAAATCAATGATTCTATTGCAAAACTGTAATTCAGTCTCGAAGTCAACGCGTGACATTAGAGACCACATATCTTGCTCTAGGCTCAGTTGTCAAGGAGACCAGTAGGCGTGTGAGGTCACTTCCAGCTTGTTGTTTACAATCCACTACATCGCGTGCCATGCGCGACCGGTCCAACGCGTCCCACTGCGGAAAGACCAGGCAACTGCTGCGGGGCATCCAGGCAGTGCCTGGTGTTTATTTAGAACCTCTTGGATCTCCCCCTCCCTGAACCTTCATCTACCTTTCCTGCCCATCCTGAGCCCATTCACCGGAATAGAGACTCCAACGGACAGAAGATAACTCTGCAACATGGCCCCAGCCAAGAAACGGCGAACTCACGAGAAGGTTGCCCCTCCGCCTGCAGCTGCATCTTCGCCTTCAGAGGACACCTTCTCCTTCATGTCTCTTCCCCCCGAGATTCGACTCATGGTTTACGATTCTGCCATGCCAGATGAGGTCCGTCTCAGTAGCAGCAAGGGCTCCCCGGGACTCCCTCCCGCCATCAGAGCTCTCATGAGGATCAAGGTCATCCGAGACGAGCTGATTCCGCATCTGTTTGGAAGATTCCACTTCGAGTGGACTAATGCTCAGTGCGATTATGAGTGGGACTGCTTCAAACGCCAAGTCGCCCCCTACATCAATAGCCTCAGCTACCGGTTCACACAACGTGTCTCAATTCCTAGGACCGAGTCCTCTTATAAACCCTTGGCCTGTTTCCTCAGATGGGCTCGATGGCGCAGCCTGCGATCTCATCTCTACCCATGGGACCTCAAGAAGTTGACGTTGGTTGAAGCATACGAGACATTCTCATTCGGCCACCCACCATACAGGACTACCGCTAATCATTCCCTTGGTGCTGATCGCTTTCTCATAAAGGTTCCTCTTGTTCCTGGTCTGGATTCTTTGAGGATCGTGCTCAAGGACCAAGCCGGTGAGGAGGCCGTAAGGGAATTCCTTGAGCGATGTGAGAGCTGCGAAATCGACGGTAGAATCGGCTACTGCCCATACGGCCAAGAAAAGGTTTCCGAGTGGTTCCGTCTTCAGGACAATCAGGTTGTCCGTATGACTGGCTGATAAAACTGTCATCACCGTGCAGCTGGAGGAGGCGACATGTGCCGAGGAAATGGATTTGCGTGCCACCCTGAGCATGAGCAGTCTCTTGGCCCAGCCTTGGAACGCCTGCAGGGGACGATGAGCTGCTGTTTAGAGTTGGCCCTGTACATATCGGGCAGATACCAAGCAGCACATTGAAGATACGAGGACCGGGGGCTTCAGTGGCTATCTTCATATTCGCATGGGCAACTGACGGGTTCTTGTATGCACAGGACAAACATCAAGTCATTGTGAGACTCCCCTGCTATCATCTGAGAGCCATCAATGTTGCGGTAACTGTGTATACCCAGGGCTGGGCTGTTGTCTTGAGAGAGCTGTCCATGAGAAGTACCGGTGTACAGCAAAAGAAATGAAGCGCCCTGAACACAATGCATGTATGCTTCCTGACACACCCTCTGATTGCCATGTGAAATATGCATACTTGTTCTTGTTACCTGTTCTAGGGGATGGAAAGCTTTCTGAGCAAGACTGATGCCTCACCTCCTTACATACAAGCAAGCTGGACGTGCGAAAAAAAGAGCGAATAAATTGAACTCACGCTTGTACTGCTGCAAAATCACAGTTCTCCACCGGCATAAGCTAGGATGAGACTAAAACCATTTGGATCTTTTAGCATACCGCCTTATGCTGCCACCATCCAGATATTCTAGGCTTAGTTACAGCATTAGAGATAATCTAAACAAGTAAGTTGATTGAAGGAGTGTCTTTGACGCCCAGCACCTCACCCACTTCGCTTCGGGCCGGGAAGCCCAAACATAAATAGGCCCAAATAGCCCCCCTTTTGTCAGGAACACACAACTTGTTCGATCCTTGATATCTGAACAGACACATTGTAACACGGTGACTTTGTTTTCTTCACGATTGGCGGGTGCGGGAGCGCCTAGAAATACGACTTCCCCACTCACCACTTTAATATTACTATCCTTGAAACAAAGAATCATCGAGACCTGTAGACAAGGCGTCAACCACTTCTAAGCTTGGCTTCAGGACTGAATGTATTGACTGCTGTCAGCAAGGCAGCTTGTGGCATAACATTCTGAGCTACATGTATATTCTAGGCCAATCTGACTCACTTCTCCTATTGTCCAGATTAAACATAGGGCGCTAATTTCAAGGCGTAGAAGCAGAATCACATGAGCACCTCAATCAGTCTGCTTTAGGCGATTACATATAACGGACCGTCTAGTTAGGTAGTCTTACTTAGCTCAGCCAAACAGACATCTGGACACTTCGTATATAACCCAGCTGCCATCATGTATTCTCAAAATCTCAACCTCGGGACAGTTCACTCAATTCAATACTCACCCCGTTTCAAAGTGTCACTCACAACACCGAAAAGAAATGGCACCGAAACACTTGGAGCATGATCACGGCGGAGCCCTCTCAAGTCCCAGGCGAGACATCTTTCCATTCATGTCACTTCCAGCCGAGATCCGGATCCAAATTTACAAAATCGATACCCCAGATTGTATCTGCATTCCATACAGGCTTCGCCTATATCGCAGGCATTGTCTCGGTTGTATCTGGTGTCTGTCAAAGAGAATAAGGCCTATCATGACGTTTCCGCCTCACGTCAAGGCCCTCCTTCAGGTCAAGCAAATCAGAGACGACATGCTCCCCCACCTCCATCTAGCTTGGGTCGGTGGTCTTTCGCTGCCTATGGACCCGGATGTGAAGCGGATTTTGGGTTCTTTCAAACAATCAGCCATCCCATCCGTCTCACATTTGACCATCGGCATCACAAGATTGTTCGACGAGCTCAGAAATGAGCTCTACTTGGGTCCCGGTGAGCTGCTGCGCTGGATGCGATGGCGCAGTCAACAAACCTCAGGATGCCGTTGGAATCTGCGCCATCTCACACTTATTGAAGGGAGTCACAACTGGCCCGGCAACCCGTGTCGTATTATGGACGGTTCGTACCACCAATATCACCCAGATTCGAGCTGGCAAGAAATACCCGAGACCGCTGAAGCATTGGCCAAGAACTTCCCTATGATTGAAGGGTTGAGAACACTCAAACTGGTCCTTATGGAGCGGCCAGGCCCGGTGTTGCTCGACAGGCTGTCAAAAAGGTGCGAGGCCCACAGAATCGACCTCAAAGTCACCGTGCAGGAGACGTAGCCAAGTCTGAGGTTCGTGCATTGGACGCACGCTGTTCGGTCCAGGGCGACATTTCCCAGGAAGTTCCTGGCGAGTTATGCATCCCAAGGTCTTGCAGGCACCAATGTCCAACGTCCGCACAGTGTGTCTTCAGGCCCATCAAACTCATTCTCAAACGCGTCCATGTTCTCATTTTAAGCCGGGGTGTGTCTCTGTCTGGGGTGGGGAGTCAGGAGACTCTTTTGCCAGGCCAGTGGTTACTTTTACGAGACTGGAAGAGGTCTTGAGGGATCGAGATCTATTGAACTACGAGATCTGTGGTCACGAAGTGACACAGTATGCTCGGTTCAAGAAGGTCAATTTTGACAGAGCAGTTGCAGTCACCAATTTAATGTTTAGCTTCGATGAATAAAGATGAGAACGTCCTGGGGAGACCTGACCGAAGTCACTTGCGACGAACTGATGAACATTGACCTGTAATGAACCCAAGCCATTTTACCTCTTCTCGGAGCCTCCATCCTCAGATAACCTGCATCCGTATCTGAGGCACAACCACTGGAACCAGAAGCATATTCACGTATTTCCTTCCGTGGCGTTCACATGGCCACACGTACCTGGTTAGGTTAAAGAAGGACAGGGTGGGAAATACCGACAGTGATACACAACACTGTTTACTTCATTACTAGAGAGGAGAATTATTACCCAACTATTAGGCTGGTTCAATGAATGATAGTTCCCAAGCAGGTCTGGCGAAAGAAAGAAGATAAGTTTGTGGCAGGGCTTGGAATAGATAGTATGGCGTTGCCAGATGAGGTTCTCACGTAATAGTGAACCGACTAGGAGACAGGGTCAAGGCAATGTTGAGCAAGGTTGACAACCGTGGGTGGACTCTGCTGTTTCTTAGTGTGGGACCGTCCATTCTGTGCTCACCAGCTGTTAGCGTAAAGCTGACACATACTAGCAAACGTTAGTCCAGACGGCTGTCCGGCAGCCAGAAATGACGTCAGGCGGAATTCGGCACCACACAGCATCGCGACCGTGCCGAGTTCACCCCCTTCCTGCCCCTCTGCCCCTGCTTCCCCTGCCTCCCTCCCCAGCACAGCCGGCTTCTTGACAGGCCCTGATCAAAAGTCGGCCTCTGCACAGCCCTCTCTGCAATCCACTCCGTAGCTATCTCGACCTACCCTTGACTCATTTTTTCTGCTTCTGCTGCCCCATACATACCAAGTAATCCCACCTACAAGTACAATATAATCCTCGTCCCCTCTGGTTCTTCTGCGAAAACTGCCTCGGTTTGCCTTGCTCCATCTGTTGCCGTTGTCCTGACCCGACTGAATGTAATCGACTGGAAACCCCTCTCTCGAGAACGGGCGCACATTCGAAGCAGCTGAAGCAGCTGAACTGAAGCAGCAAGGGTCGAGACAGCCAACCAGCCATCTGGGTCGGGTTCCTCACCGCCAAGCCCGCCTTCCGGTCCACTCGACAGTCTCCCAGTAGTTCGGTGGACGCACGAAACTTCTCCTCACGGCGCGCACAATCTGACACTTTGCTCCGGAAGCCCCCAGCGACAGAGAAACACCAAAGCCAGCCAGGTCTCGAGTCCGAGAGAGGACAAGCAGATCGTCGATCTTCCGGCCTTGGCGATCCAACCGTCGCACAGCACTGCTCGTACCAAGACACTTGACAGGTCTTGGCCCTACACTGTGCCGTTGCCAGCGAACACCCACGCAAATCACAGGGATTCTCCACCCCTCCCGCAGGCTTATCGACAGGCTTGTTTGACTGTCGACTGTCGTCATCGTGCTGTGCTTGTTCCTCCGTCCGCTCCAAGTCAAGTCAAGCGTCCAGCCACCCGTGCTCCGTACTGCACAGTACAGAGCCAGCACACGAACAGGGCGTGGCGATAATCTGCCTTCAAGCACACTAAGCCTTACCTGCAATCTCAGATCGCGGGACAAACAATGTCTGGTCCCGCCCCTGCTGAGGCCACCGCCCCCCTGGACGGCAGCACTGGCCAGCAGAACCCCCAAGCGCAGCCCGCTGCTCCCGCCCCTGCAAGTCCACCACCCGCGGACGAAGGTGAAGATCATGACGAGAAGGGCATCCACGGCCTGAAACAGAAGGTCACCGGTAAGAAGGACGAGCTCAAGGACAAGGCCCACCCGCCCGGAGGTTATGACCCTACTCCTCTGCCCGACTTCCCCTCCGGCTGGACCATCAGGATCATCTTCAACCGCGCAGAGAATCTGCCAGCGGCCGATATCTCAACTCAGCGATGTGACCCCTATATCCAGGCTACCCTGACCGCCGCGATCCCGAAGAGGCACAAGGAGGATCCCGCCCTCACCTGGAGGACGAGGACAATCCGCACAACATGCGAGCCGGTGTGGGAGGAAGAATGGGTTGTCGCAAATGTTCCGTCCAGCGGCTTCAAGCTCAAGTGCCGTCTCTTTGACGAGGACTACCCCGATCACGATGATCGTCTGGGCAATGTCACCTTCGAGACCAACTCAATTGTAGAGGGCTGGGGCCTAGGCGCAGAGGGTCAGTGGTTCGATATCAAGAAGCGCATGGCCAGCAAGCGCGCATATTTCTTCAAGGCCATCACCAGCACCATCGATAAAAACACAAGCATGACCGGGCGTCTCAACTTGAAAATTGATGTCATCGGGCCGTCCGAGGGCAAGGGCTCGCAGATGTACACTGTCGGCCCATCGATATTCTTCAAGCACTTCAGTCCGTTGCTGGGCAGGTTGATGGGCATCAAGGTCAACAAAGACGAGGCACAGGACGAAGTCGAGTATGATACCGAGTCAGGCGAGAAGAGGATCCAGAAATATGAGTAAGTCTAACCGCTGCCGCAACCAACTCTGAACTGCCTGCACAGGAAAGCTGACGGCCCACCACAGCTTCCAGTCGAACGAGCTCCAGCTCTCAGGACCTGTACCTGAGCATCTATATCATAGATATGTTGAATTTTCCTCGTGGGTCGGGAGCATGTTTACGGCCACGGGCCTACGCGGCAAGGTCCTCCACAAAGCCCTGCACAAGCAACACAACCGGATCTACAGCTTCAGCCAGTCGACACAGTGGGGCCAATTCAAGCCCTGCACCGAGGAAGCCGCCCTGCAATTCCTGCGCATGGCCCATTTCGACGAGGGCGGCCGCGTCTTCACCTACGTGCTCACTCTGGACGGGTTGCTGAGGTTCACCGAGACGGGCAAGGAATTCGGGATCGACTTCTTGTCCAAGCATACCATGCACTCGGACGTGGCAACCTACATCGCTTGCTCGGGTGAATTTTTCATCCGCCGTCTCGCCAAGGCAGACGCCCCCGAGCACCAAGGCGAGCCCGACCCCGGCGAGCCCACTCATCCGTCCGAAGACCTCCCCGGCGGCCCACCGCATTCTCAACCGCCAGCTGACCCACGGCACTACCAGCTTGTCATCGATAACGATAGCGGGACCTATCGCCCTGACAAGCGCATCCTGCCCAACCTCCGCGAATTCCTCGAGCGCAACTTCCCTGGCCTCGGCGTAGTGGTGATGCACTGGGAGGATGACGAGTGCCAGGACCTCAAGGAGAAGCAGCGACAGATCAAGAAGAAGGAGGGTGGCGGGATCCAGCTGGTGCAGAACCGGAGCCCCGACTCGAGCAGCATCAGCAGCAGCGACGAGAGCCGCCTGGACAGCGACGGCGAGTACGGGGGCCGCAAGCACTGGAAGAGCAAGAAGGAGGCCGCGTGGGACATTGTCGAGGACCCACACCGGTTCAAGCAGATGAGCCTGAGCGGTGGCAAGCCCAAGCCCGGTCAGGATGCGGCGGCCGGGCACCACGCCGAGGCCTAGAGGGCGGCGGCGGCGGCTAGGTGAGGGGCGTACGATGAGACGCTTAGGAGACGGCTGTCTTTATGAAGTCCTTGACGAGATTATACCCGCGAGTAATGTTTTTGCATGTCTAATTGTCGACTCTTTCGGGGAAGGAGGGATAATGTTTTGTTTTCTCCTTTCTGTGTCGCTTCCGTGCAGCTCGGCCGCGGCCCCCTGCGACGAAGCTGGTCTCCCAGTGTTATGGGGCTTTTGGATACCTGTCTTGCATTGCTTCCTATTATATTATATCCTGGCTTCATTTTCTTTTTGCTAATGAAAGTCACCTCACTCACTACATCGCCTGAGCTTGGCTGTCCCACGAGTATGACATGTTCAAGCAAAAGCCTCTCCCAATCCACGCCTTCTTTTGAGCCTCATGAAGGCCCAGATGGAACACAGAGGCTAAAGCCCTCCTCAAGTCTCCTGACCTTTGTTGTTGCCAGCCGGTGCATACAAGATCCGGCATCGTTTCCGGTTCCTGGCTATCATGAAATCCGCAGTGGAGGGGCAGACAAAGAAACACGGCACTTCACTCCAACCGCTCCGAATGCTCAGGCCCAAATTTAAGAGATAACTCATTCACTGGCAGGGATTTCCTGCTCTCCCTCTTCCTTCTGTATACTTACATAGCCTCACGACAGGAGATCAAAAAGTCCGCCACTCGTGTGACAGGCAGGGCACCCATTGCACGGCGCGGGGCCCCTTGTCATGTGTCCACTTCCTCCGGGGAGTCAACACGGGGCCAATTTTTGGTGTCTGATCTTCTCCTCTGCCGGAGATTTATTTTTCTCTTTGTCGCTGTGTGCATTGCCTTCTGTGATCCCATGGTGAAGAAGGATTGGGAGCGAGCGTTGTTGTGACTTGCTGTGTACACGATCTATGTAATTCCGTCTTCAAACGGGATCATGGTGGATTCTGGCATAATCTCGCTGGATACCGACAGAGCTAATCCATCCCAAGCTGACGCCTTTCAACCAGATCCACCCTCCCCGGCGCCACCAACACCATTCCCCTCGCTCGTCTCCCCCTCGGCCCCCGTCATCTCCCACCCCCTCCCGCGGTACCTCGCACCCCAGATCCCACACCTCCCCGGCGCCAGTATCCCGTTCGGATCAAGACAGTCCTTGACGCGCTCGTTGAACCTCCCCAGCGCGCCGCCGCCCCACCCGTACGTGCCCGCCACCTGGTCCATGAGCGCGAGGTGCGTCCTGTACTCGCCGTAGCCCAGCGCGGCGGCGTCGTCGACCATGGCGCGCAGGCAGGCCAGGGCGGCCTTGCGGGAGGCGGGCGAGTGCCTGTCGTACACGAGCTCGACGATCAGGTGCATCTCGCGGAGGCCGACGATGAATGCGGGGAAGAGGTCGATGCCGTGCTCGGCGTGGCGCTCGCGCGCGAGTTTGTACAGGTTCGTCGCGTCTGCGCCGCGGATGGGCGCGATGGGGCTGAAGGCTATGTGCGCGCCGTTGGGGACCCAGTTCACCCATGCTAACTCTTGGATGTCGGGGACTATGTTGATGACAAGTTAGACAGACAGCCATTTCTGAATAGAGAGGCAATATCAAAGAAAGAAAGAGGGACTCACCTCCAGCCGCGACCCTGTCCCTCGCCCAGAAATACTCATGCGGCGGCAGCGTGGCCGGGTCGACCCTCCTGCACCCGGGCACCTTTTTGAACTCCTTGTCGACGATGTCCAGCTTGTACCGACGGATCGGCTCCGGCCCGTAGCTCATACCGTAGTAGATCCATGTGCAGTCGCCCAGGGGCGACTCGGACGCGGCCTTATGGATCACCTCGGGCGGGATGAGGCCCTCGCCGTCCCAGTACTTGGTCCGCGGGTGGCCGCGGCCGGCTATGGTCTGCGTTACGTGCCGGAGCTGGGCCACGTTCTCCAGGATCATGGAGATGCGGAGGGGGCGGATTATTTCGATCTGGTGGGGGAGGTGGTTAGTTGTGGTGGGTTCAAGTGGTTGACGGAGGGGGTACTTACGAGTTGCGTGAGATCTTCTTCTTTAGGGAATGTATACATCTGAGATGATAGAGTCAGCAAGCGAATTGATCTCAAAATTGGGCAGGAATCCTGGGCTCACAAAACTTTCGTGCCCTCCTGGGTTCGGCATCAGCGTCATGCCCATCTTGGTGACGATCCCAAAGTTGGACTGCGAAAACAGCCCACTGAAAAACTTCATCAGCCGCACTCCGAGGCATCTTGGTTACAGAAAGCAAAACCCACTCTGAATACGGCCCATAGCCATACGGGAACGCCTGCCACGTGTTGCTCCCCTCCATGGCGCCCATCCCCGTGCGGAAAACCTCCCCCGTGGGCAGCACGACCTCGAGCCCGGAGTGGCACGCCCAGTGGTCGCCGTAGGGCGTGTACCCCACGCCGCGGTCGACCGTGTTGCCGATGATGCTCCCGCCGCCCAGGTCGGGCGTGTCCACCCACATGTGCTCCTCGAGCCCGCGGTCCCGGAGCGCCTGGTGCAGCGCGTAGAAGCTCACCCCCGGCTCCACCAGGCACTGCAGAAAAAGGAGTCAGCTAACAAAGAATTGAGGAAGAAGTTTCATCTGGATATAGGGAGGGCCAGGCCACAGTATGGCCATGGCTTGTTTCAAAACCTGCAGCCTGACAATACGTGTTGGCTACAAATAGAAAATCGATTTTCCAGATAGGGTAAAAATTGTATCCGGAAGCTGCTTACCGTGTAGTCCTCGGCGCTGATGTCGAGGATCTTGCTCATGCGCCGGCCCAGGTCGACCGTCACGGAGCCGCGGACGCGGGGGGCTGCGCCGCCGTAGCCCACTTTGTTTCCGTGGTTAGTTGGACGTCGTGGTGGTGACAGAGAAGGCCGGGGGAGGAGCACATACGGTTTCGGCCCATGGAGATGGGGAAGATGGGTATCAAGTGCTTGTTTGCCCAGCGGACGACCTTTTGGACCTCCTCCGTGCTGCCTGGGTAGACCAGGGCGGAGGCGACGAACTCCTCTTCGTCGAGGATGGTCATCATGTCGTGGGTGTTTGGGTCTGGCAGCAAGGCGCGGTCAGCACCCCCCGACGCTTCAACTTGTTGACCGCAAAAGAACGATATCACTCACGCTCCATATACCTAGATTTCTGTCAGTCCTATCTTATGTATGTCATTGGATACCACATGATGGACGTCAGGAACTCACCATCCATCTTTCAAGGGCTTGTCGTTCACCTCCACGTGCTCCGTCCCTAACTCCTTGCGTATTTCATCAAGAGCCTCGTAGAATTTGTCCCTGTCGATACCCTGTGGGATGACTGGAAGTCTCTGCCTCTCGTTCAGCGGCTTGGTCCGCGTTTCAAAGATGGTCTTCTTAGCATCGCGGGCTTTCTCCAAGAGGAATGGTGGTATGCCGGAGTGAGTGTCCGGGAGCACGGGCACGTCTGTTTTGGCTTCCTCTAGATATGGTGTCATCGTCGCGGGTGTATAGCTGTAATATTTTGACTTACTATGTTGTTCACTTGAACAATCGATCCTACGCAAAGTAATATAGGTCCTTAAGTGCTATCTATGAATGCGTGCTCAATGGGGAGACACTGTGCTCTACCCCGCGAGGAGCAACAACTCCAAAACGGCAGACAAGGATGTCGATGCGGTCGCCAAATCTATTCCCCGCAGGTGTGACGAGTGCAAGTCGCCAGTTGAATTGCCAATGAGCGTAGCATTTCGGGAATAATGCTACTCCCTGGAGACAACCTGAAGTATAGGATCCCCCGACTTGCGGCTCGGATTGTACTGCACATAGGAATATAATTGCCGGATGAAATATGACCCGTGGAAGCTGATGAACTTAATTGACTCTACAGCAACACCACTTGGAGGGTCAGTAGTCGAATTAATTAGCTGCAATGAGAACCTCCTGGCGCAATTCGTAGGGCAGGTGCCCAAAGAGGCAGTAATTATTCAGCAGTAGCGAGGGCGCAAAGTTCGAACTCCGACGAGATAGCGATCGTGTCAGAGCCCTACATATGTAGGGCGATATGGAGGAAGATAGGGTAAGGGATCTCGCATCGGCTCTTCTGGCTGGCTTTTCGACTGGTTCTTCGACTTTAATTTCCCTTTGGATCCAGTCTTCGATGCCTCTCATTTTCGATTTTCCGTAATTCATGTTCACCACCTTGACCGATGAATTTTGTGTGTAATGTTGTTGCGTCAGCGTATGAGTGCGAGGGGAAAGAGGTCTTCAAAGGCGTTGAACTGGATTTTCACTCGTGTGGCCTTTATTTCCACAATTTGTTTAGCTCTAACCGGTTCATAACGGTGGAATAAAACCCAATTGCGTTCTTCGGAGACTTAATATTTCAGTACGGTCAACCGCATGATCGGAATCGGCACGATCCCGGACACTTTTCCAGGACTAACACCCGAACACGAAATTCTGCCCCACCTCTACACGTTTATTCAGTCAGGCTGTGGTGTTGTCTGAGTTCGCAATTTCACTTCTCGCTCTATTTAAGTTGTCACTGTTTGCGCGATTGTGGGTTTTCTTCCCTTGCAGCTGCCTGGACACGTAAACCAACAGAAATAATCGCGACAATGGCAAAAACCATGAGGACTTGGCATTACTCTGCCATCAATGGCAGCCTGGAAGACAGCCTGACTCTCAAAGACGACGCCCCAGTTCCCAGCATCTCTTCGTTGCGCAAGGACGAACTCCTTGTCGAAGTCATCAGCGCACCGCTCAACCCGGCCGACTACAAGGTTCCTGCCACGCCACTCGTCGGCCGCATGATTGTCTCCCGCCCTGCGACCCCCGGCATGGACCTCTGCGGTCGCGTTGTTGGCAAACATCCATCAAACACCTCCTTCGAAGAGGGACAACTCGTTTTCGGCGGCTATGCCATGATCAATCAGAGGGGCACCCTCAGCCAGTATAGCGTGATTCCCACGGCGAACGTCGCACCTGTGCCAGAGGGAGTCGACCCGGATCACGCAGCGGCGGTGGGCACAGCCGCGACAACGGCTTACCAGTCCCTCATGCCTAGCACCCTACGAGCTGGCGCGAAGGTCTTCATAAACGGTGGGAGTGGTGGGACTGGGACTTGGGGCATCCAGTTTGCCAAGGCCTTGGGTGCTGAGGTCGTCACGACGTGCTCGACTGCAAACATCGAACTTTGCAAGCAGCTTGGTGCGGACGAGGTGATCGACTATAAGAAGACAGACGTCTTGTCGAACCTCAAGGCCCGAGGAAATGTCTTCGATCTCGTGATCGACAACGTCGGCAGCGCCACGGAGCTGTGTGACCACAGCAAGCAGTATTTGAAACCCGGGGGGACATTCGTTTTGGTTGGTGTCGGTGCGAACATGACACTGTCCGGCACCCTTTCCATCCTGGTCAAGCAGCTGCAGAAAGGATTCTACTTCGTGCAGCAGAAAAACGATCGAAAGTTCTTCGAGCAAATCGGACGGTGGATGGGGGAGGGGAAGGCGAGAGCTGTCATTGACTCGACGTTTTCGTTTGATAAAGTGCCAGAAGCTTACAAGAAGCTGAGGGAAGGAAGAGCTAAAGGCAAGATTGTTGTTCACGTAAAAGGCTAACAAACCAACCGAATCTTCAAAATTGGCAGAGCTTACTCTGAAGTCCTCTCCCGAGCATCATTATTCTGCGGTCTTTGTCTCTCTGGCTCTACCAGTGTGCTGAAGTCAAAGATCATGATCGTTTGAGAGTATCGCAAGGTCTTAGTACATGTATCTAATATTTGGATTTGGATTTCTACAATTGGCTTCAAGACAGTATCATAAGAAATGAATGCAACATTTAATCTTTTCAGGGGCACTTTCCTTGAATAAATTCTGTACATTAGATTGGACTCTGTTACAACCACACGAGGTTTTTATGTCCAAAGATTATGCACAAGTAAAGCGCTTGCCACTCACTAAATAACAGCACAAAGCTGAAAGGACCTGTTTCGAACCTGGAAAGATTTGCGTATGTACTGCCTGGAAGTTGGAAACACGAAACTGGATGAAATGCTAAATCATGGTTTAAGTGCACTGCTACGCTAGATAACACCAACACAGGCGTAAGTTTGCAGCCACAACGATTTGCAATCACTCCCAACCCCTGAGTTCCAGCGAATGAAATTCGCAAGAGTTATGCGATATTTGTCGGCGATGGACTGGCAACCATCACCTGAGACGACTATTTCGGTGGAAACCGTTCTTGATTTAGCTCTTGCGGGAAGGTACAGGAAGATGGAAAGGAAAGGTCCTGGAAAATAATAGAGATACCTACCCTTGTGGAACGTCTTGCAGTTTGCCACCATGCCTGGCTGCGTCGGTGTTGGGGTCGAGACCTGGAGGTAAATCGTGGTCAGTACAGCACATGACATCGATTTGCCAATGAGGTAAACGAGTTCACGAGAAGAGAGGGAGAGTAGAGGAGTAGAGTCCATTACTGACGCCATTCCCCGTCTTGGTGGTAGCAGGAGCCTTGATTGTCGTCGTCGGCGTACTGCCTATCACGCGCACGCAGAACCACGTGTTGAGCCACAGGCCGCCGCATTCACTGCCCACGGATGGGTTCCATGCCACGAACTGCGCGAGGCTGATGCCGTACCGCTTGCTGACGGTCTGGCAGGTGTCACCCGTTTTGATCAGGTAGAACTGGTTGCAGCTCCGCGTCATGCCCTCGCGGGTCGGCGTCGGCGTCTGGATGCCGTTGCCGGGGGCGGCACTTGTCGTCTTCGTCGTCGCCTTCGTGGCGGTCAAGCCGCCGACGACGCCCACGCAGAGGTACGTGTTGAGCCACATGGACTGGCAGTTGCTCCCGATCGCGGGATTCCATGAGAAAAGCTGCGCCGCGGTGAGCCCGTACTTGGACCCGATCGAGGCGCAGCCGTCGCCGTCCTTGACGAGATGGAACTTGTTGCAGTTGCTGACCATGCCCGCCTGGGTCGGCGTCGGCGTGCTGATGCCGTTTCCGGCTGTGGTGGTTGGCTTAGTGGTAGGACTCCCACCGATCAGGCCCACGCAGAGGTACGTGTTTAGCCACATGGACTGGCAGTTGTTGCCGATGGCCGGGTTCCAGGCGAAGAGCTGTGCCGTTGTAAGGCCATATTTAGACCCAATGGACGAACAGCCGTCGCCCTCCTGCACTGAGTGGAACTTGTTACAGTTGCCGACCATGCCCGACTGCGTGGGCTTGGGGGTCGTGACTCCATTCCCTGGGGCTGTGGTTGGTCCCGGAGCACTTTTCGTCGTGGGCTGCTCTGGAGGGATCCCCCAGTTCTGCTCAACGCAGTACGAGTTCCCCTTGATGAATTTGCAGCCGTTGGCGAGAGACGGGTTCTGCGTCAGCCAGAACTGTCAGTGACAACCCGAGCTTGGATTGAGTGATTCGCACAAAGGGGCATTACATAGGTTGTTAACTGCGCTGGGCTGATGCCATATGCAGAGCTCACTGCCGGGCACGTGTCCCCTAATACGGATACATGCCACAGTGTGCAATCTTTGATGGTTTTGGGGTCCGCAGTGGTTGGTGGTGGCTCCAAGAATTGTGACAACACTCCGCTGGCAAGGAGAGGGCAGATGACGAAAGTGTAGAACAACTTCATCTTGACTCTACTGTTTGGTCTCAAGAGTACTAGGTGATGATCGGTTAGTCTAGCGAGAAATCTTAGACAGTCAGAATACTTTTATACGGTAGTTGTGTGAGGGGTCATCCAGGTGACTTGAGAGGCAGGTTAGCACATGTTGATATACCAGTCACTAAAAAGCCTCATGTTTAGTTGCATGTAAAATATAGTAAAGGGGATTCCCTACAATTAAATTCAATTTCAGAATACAAAGCCCTGCACTCAAGATAGAATATCTATTCATTCAGTATTCTACAGCCTTGTGTGTACTCTGTACGTCTGGGAGTCCAACGAATTGCATACTGTGACGTTGTAGTCTGCCTGAGGGAAGGCCATGCAGTGTAACCGCGGCTATCAGGTGAGGTATTACATGAAATGAACTGATCGAGCCACCCATGGCTTCTTAAGTAGTCTCCCTACTTGCTAGGGCTCATAGCTTGCAGGCACGCTTACAAGTTAGTCCCTGTCCGTACTTCTTCCCGTCCACGCAGGTTGTTATATTGGTAGCACAACTGATCTTTTGTTTCTCCTTCCCTCCATCTCTAAATCTCCCTTTACATTTCCTCCCTTCACACCTTCAAGCTCGGTGGTCCCATCTACATCGAACCATTGACTCCCTTCAGAACCTCGTTGAGGGCTGTCGGGGCCTCAGCAGAGCGAAACCATGCCATCCTTCACTCTGTTTCCAAACTTCCCTTTTGAGATGCGATCAGCCATCTGGACTCTCGCAGTGCCCGAGCCCGAGCCCGAGGTCTGCATCGTGTGGCCCCTGGTCATCCGCAGCTACCCGGGGCAGCGCGAGCAGCCAGCTCTACCATTCACGGTCGACACGGCCTGGGCTGCCGTCTTCCACGCCTGTCGTGAATCTCGCGAGGCCGTCTTGTCGTCTGGCGCCCTGCGTCTGCGGCACTCACCGAGGGCCGGCTTCGCGGTGCCCTTTCGCGCCTTCGACCCTGCCATCGACACGCTCTACTGGGGCAAGTTCCAGTCCGACGCCATGCACCACTTCTTCACCGACCCCGCATCTGCCGCCCTGGGCCGCGCCCTGCGTCACGTCGCCATCGAGGTCCCTGCGTTCTACCCGCAGAAGTTCCTGGCTGAGACCATCCGGCAGACGGCCGTGTGCCTGCGGACCTTGTCGCTGGTCCTGCCCCATACCAAGCCCCTGGACGGGGGCGAGGACAGGCTCAACTGCCACCCCACCCACATACCGTTCCTCCCCCCGGCCCGCCGCTGCCGGCTGCGTGACCTTTCCTCAGATATTGCCCAGAAAACCATACTCACTGATGTTCCCTTCGTCCCGGCGCACTGGGGCCGGACGATGCCACTGCGAGCGTACATGGAGCATCGCCGGTGGGACATGGACCAACATGTGTGCACTTTCAACGTGGCGGGCACCAAGGGCAGCGCATGGAGTGACGATGATTCAAGCTTCAGCGGTCTGGAGTTCAAGGTGCAGACATTTGTGCAGTACGAAGGGCCGAAACCCGAGCGGTGGGTCGAGGTGTGCGGGCAACGCACGTTGGACGACAGCCTGGGCAGGGCGAGCGAGCCGCGCCACATCCAGAGGCCGCATCGCCGAAACCCGGAAGAGTATCGTGTGCTTGACGACGACTGTGTCTTGGACCCCGCCATTCCGTCTGGGGGGTACGAGCTGGAACTGCTTTCGGCGAATCTATCCCTGGGGAACTAAATGGGCGGCAAACCGAGGGGCGGGGGACTGCAAGGGAGTCACATGAGCATCTTCCGGCTTACAAGAGGCTGAGACGCGAGGCGGGAACTGGGAGGGGCGGGGTGCGTCTATGAGAAGCACGGAGTGCACAGAGTGTCAACCATTATCAACATGAATATCTTTGCCGATATGCTCTCAGAGAGATGTCTTGCAAGTATGCAGAATAGGTTGGACCTTTCCTATGCAGATCTTCAAGATTCCTCTAAAGTTAGTGATCTAGATAGAGACCTCTAGCTTCAGGCCTGAAGTTGAGACTCAAGAGCTGCTTTGCTGCTATCTAAGTCGCCCACTCATCCACCCTACTGCTTCTTACTTGATTCTTTCGCTGTCTCCTTGAAGATGGCGTATTCTATGTGGACCACGATCATTCTCGTCGCCTGGATATTTCTAGCTGCCCCTAGCATTGCCAGCACACCGTCGCTGGAAGATCCATCCGGGTCGATTGACTTCAGCCTCGAGGTGCAGCGCCGTCACGAATCACACGATAGCGATGAAGACAAAATCGAGACGATATATGGCCAGCTGGTAAAGCTGCGAGGCCCCAAATCGGCAGCCAATGTGCGCGACACGACCTCTGTCAACGAGAGCTCGGCGATAGTCTTCCCCCGCGTGGAGCCTGGTTTTCCTGGATCAGATAAATACGGGCCGCTCGTGCGGGTTCCGGGCTGCTTCTTCTGCCCGCCTACGTCAACTACGGCTCTGACTGGCCGGGATCTGCTCGCAAGCCTGAGTACCGAGAAGATGAGAGCATATATGCGCGTCAATGAACCCGACGCCCTGAAGCACAAGTGCGTCTTCTACACGCGCTCTGTTACCCAGCCTTTGCCCAAGTACCTCAGCGACGACGCGTCAACCTGGGCCTGTAAGCATCAGAAGTTCAGCATCTGGGTGAGTAAAAGAGTCTTTCAATCCATCCTTTTCCGAAACAGATCCTGTTCTGGCATACGTGTCAAGGTGCTTGTCTGCAACCACGGACTCGCAACTGACCGCAAGACTGATGGGCGTACAGCATCTCTGGCCGAATAAGCTCATGGCACAGGAAGATCCAAATATGTATAAAGATTTCTATGGCATTCAGGAGAAGGACAACTGGCTGCACTCCATCATAGGCTTGACTCTTGTGGACGCCGATAAGAAGGTGCCCACGATGATCCAGTACTTTGAGTTCATGTCCGAGGCTATGGCCAAGGCCTGCAGTGGCGAGGTGGTCGTCATGACACAGACGACTGACAACATGGCTCAGTACGTGCGTACGGGTGATGAGAACATCTGGAAGAATAAGGAGCGGCCGGCCCTCCAGGGCCTGATAAAACAGGGCCGGGTCACTAGAATGCTTCTCGTGTGAGTTATTATTGCTTCCTTCTTCCTTCTACCTCTTCTTTTGGCCAATACAAGCTGAGGAACCACGACAAGGGACTGGAACCCACCAAATACTATCTACGAATTTGACATCGAGACCAACGCCCGAGGCGCGGTGGTTGACCCCTCCAAATTGCAGTCCCGCGAGTTGAGGGACAGCATTGAGGGCTTGCAGAAGCGGTTGGACTGTTCGAAGACCGGGACAGGTCAGATGCCGTCCCAGGGCGATCCGTTCGCCGACGACTACAGCAAGTTTCGGTAGCCAAGTGTGCGGCGGTCTGCACGGTTCTGCTGGAAGCGATGTTTTGACTAGCATGCCTACATAGTTGTGTGAAATTTAGAAGAAATGATTGCGAATTATATGTACCCTTCGCAGAAGATGAACACACATTCCAAGTAATCTAGGCTTGGCTTGCTTAGGTGAGCATCACTTGTCTATCACACCACATGTGCACGATGATTGATCGAGAAAAGATTGCAGGATTTTGGCAAGTGACAGGAGTCCTTCATACTAGTATGCTACCTTTCAATTCATTCATCAGATAGATATCCATCACTAGCTACACTGTACACAACACAAAGCACCTTAAAGGACACCTGGACGCATTCAGCCCCCCGTTCCGGGGAACTGAGGCGTCCCCACGCAGTAATCGTAGTAGAGACGAATCCCCGAGCCTGCGGTAGCGGGTCAGGACACATCTCAGTGAACATGTGCTTTTTCCAGAACGGCACGAGACGGAGGAAATAGGATCGGGTAGGCGCTTGTCAACTTACAGTCACTCTTGACGGATGGGTTCCAGGCGACAAAACGGGCATGGGTGAGGCCATATTTCTGTTCGATGGTTCCGCAGGGGTTGTTCGCAGCTAGAGATGTTCAGCTATTTCTCAGCAAGGATGAACGGACGAGTGACGGGAGGAAGCATGATGTACGGTGCCTTCATTTTGTTGACTCACGTTTGATATCAGTAGCCATATGCCAGCGGGTGCAGGTGGAAATGGTTCCTATGAGAAGGCGAAAGTCAGCACCCAGGCAGGTATCGCCTGTGCAGCAATCAGGCTGTTTTGGCGACTCTACTTACCCGCAGGCCTGAAGTTGCGGACCTCGGTGCAGTACGCCGTCCCCGGGAGGAAATTGGCGCACGAGGGCCCCAGGCCCGGGTTCCACTCGAGGAAGCTCGCCATGGCCAGGCCATACCACGCCACGAAGCCGTCGCAGGAGCCGCGCGTGCCCACCTCGGCGACCCGCTCGGCGACGCAGTACGGCTGGGCAGCACCGCCCGCCGCCGAGTCCCGGTCCCGGCGGGCGCAGTACTGCTCGCCGGGCCAGAGGGTGCAGTCCCCGGAGACGGACCGCGCGGCGAGCGAGGGGTTCCACTCGAGCAGCTGCGCCATGGTGGCGCCGTAGAAGCTGGCGTATTCGGAGCAGCGGTAGCTGTCCTCGGACGAGCCCGAGTCCGCCTTGGGCTTGACGGGCGGCGGCCGGAGGAGGTAGCATTCCTGCACGGAGCCGTTGGCGATGGGGTACACGAACCCGGACAGCCCGTATGGCGGCGGCGATGCTATGGCGGCGGACGGGGCGGACGCGAACGGTGTTGCTGGTAGGGTGAAGTATGTCCTATAATTTTGCCATTCATAGCCCGCCGTCAGTTCTCTGTCTTCTGCCTACCCACCGAAGAAAAGAAAGGATTAATTCTTAATTCTTCTACGTACTCAGGCTCTGTCGTCGTCACCTCGGGTGGCTGGGGAAAAGGGTTCACCCAACCCCCACCTGGTGTCGACGCGCAGATGACCAGGCCGGCCTGGGAGAGCCGCCCTATGTTCTCGCAGTACTCGCCGACGGCCGGGTTCCAGCTCACAATCTGGACCCAGGTGGCCCCGTACTGCCGCGCGACGCTCGCGCACGTGTCCGTGAGGTCGGCCTTGAGCTGGTGCGGCTTGCACGCCCTGGCCGATGGGACGCACACGGTGCCCGACGCCGGGAAGTCGGCGCAGAATGCCAGTAGCCCGTTGGCAGCCAGCAGTTCCGTCGTGGCTATACCTCTCGCTAGGGAGATGGACCGGCAGTTGTCCCCTTGTTTGATGGTGTAGACCGTTCCGTTGCACTGTGGCGCCGCGGTTGGTGCTCTGGAAAAGAGTTGAGTGTTCATTGTTTGCAGCCATTCTGGAAAAGACGAGAGAGAGGGGCTTATGGCGCACTCACATGCTGACCCAGCTCGTCGTGGTTCCCAAGGGCGTCACCGACATGGACGAGATGCGGCAAGACGAGGTGAATGAGTCGTACTGGCTCTTTAATACGGTCTGGGTTGCCCCGATCGGCATCTGAAGCCGCGTGCTGATAATGGAAGCAGCGCAGGTGTGGCATGCGAGGCCGGATGCTGATAGCCAGGCGCCGAGGTCAGGGTCAGTAAAGCGCTCTAGAAATTCTCTCAAACCTGACTAGTCTGAACGGAGCACACTGACCAACGGTGGTCGCTGTCCCCGCTGACGACATGGCGCTCCGGAGGGCAGCATTGCAGAACTGTCCCTGACTATCATGCATGAGATGGTGAGCGATAGCCAGAAGTGTGTCATTTCCTCTGGAACTCACGTGTTCTTCAGACAGAGCACAGAATACTCCTCCAGTCTGGTCTGGCCCAGAAAGGCAGCGAGCACAGAAGCTTTGCCATCAATGTATCTGCTCTGGCCACAGGCGCCCACGACTCTCCTCACCCACGTCGCCAGCGAGTTGGCGCATGTGGTGGTGCAAACGGTCTTCAGGACCTGATCAGATTCAAACTTGCCGCCTCTGCCGGCATCGAGGATCTTTGGGTCGCAGCTGACAGCCTGGTTGAGCACCTGGATACAGGTAGTAGAGAAGTCGTAGTATGGGGCAGTGATGTTGAGGAGGCTGACTTGTTGCGCCTGCACATGCACCTGGGCTCCGAGTAGGAAGCCCAACAGAAGTAGGACCCACGACATGTCTGAGGTTTTTGACAGTAGACTATGAAGCGGAGGAGAAAAGAGGAGACACAAGGAAAGACTTGAAGGGTTGGGTGGGCGAGTGGCGTGACATTGACGGGTTCATGGTCAAGGGATGAATTTCTGTGGTTAGATGCTCACTCTACACCTGCGAGTTCCTGAACACTCCGCCAAGACCATAGGATACTCTAAAGCGGGCTTGTACTACCGCATGCACGGCTGG
Source organism: Diaporthe citrichinensis (assembly GCA_014872995.1). NCBI lineage: Eukaryota > Fungi > Ascomycota > Sordariomycetes > Diaporthales > Diaporthaceae > Diaporthe > Diaporthe citrichinensis. The sequence goes on along the minus strand of JADAZR010000047.1, from coordinate 276,426 downwards.
GCTATACCTACTCCTAATACCCCTTGCATTTACCATAACGACGTCCACACAGGTGTGGAAATATTAAGAAGCTGTTTTATAACTAAGTTTTTGAAAGTTGCGTTGGACTTGCCTAAAAGCGGCTATGATCTCTCACCTGCCGAGTGTGAGGTGTCTCGAAACGACAATCCCTTCGTCGTTCCATCTCGCATGCACAGACTAATTCTCTGTGCGGCTTGTGTTCCGCATGCTATACCCCCTCTCCCTCTCTCCATCCCCCGGGTCTTTTCTCAGAGAACCTCATCTTTTTTTTTTCTTTGAATTCGTTTTATATTCTCCAGTCATCTCACCCCTCTTACATGCTCACTATATCAAGGTTTGCTGCGGCATCCTTATTTCATTCTTCGCGGGCAGGTATATGTTCGTGTTACTGCTCATCATCCGGCAAGAATGGCAACCTCAGGAGTGACTTACCAGATTTGTCTGGCACTGCTTCTGTGGTTGAGTCTTGAAGGATCTGCAGTCCTCGGCCAGCAGCACCAGAATGTGTCATCATCGACCGGTATCACGCCCTTCGACCAGCTGTTTGGCAGGCAGACGCTACCACAGGGAGACTGTTCCAAGAGCGTACCGTGTCCTATCAATGCATGCTGCAACGGAGAGAAAGTGAGTCTGTCTCTTTGCTCTGCACCAGCCTGGCACATGAATCTGACCGTCTGGATCTTCGCATCAACAGTGTGGCTTCGACCCCAAGGACCACTGCGGGCCCAAATGCGTTTCAAAGTGCAACGCAAAGGCAGAGTGTGGAAAGTTTGCCGATCCGCCAGGCCTGAAATGCCCTCTCAATGTCTGCTGCAGCGAGCATGGCTTCTGCGGCACGACCGAGGTATGTGACCCATGAAGATCATTCTCTCCCTTGGGGGGTACGCCGCGCTCTACTGGGCCTAACTAGCCCAAAAGGAATTCTGCGGCAAAGGCTGCCAGAGCAACTGCGGGCAACCACCCAAGACGAGCCCGCACACGACCGACGTGCGCGAGCTGGTGATCGGCTACGTCGAGGGCTGGCGCTTCACCGGCCGCGGTTGCTCCAGCCGCAAGCTCGACGCGCTCAGGATCGACTCCCTGACGCACCTGTTCGTCTCGTTCGGCTACATCAAGCCCAAGACGTTCGAGGTGTACCCGATGGGCGGCGTCACGGAGAATAACATGCTGAACATCACCAACATGAAGTCGCTCGCGCCCGGGCTGAAGGTCTGGATCGCGCTTGGGGGCTGGTCGTACAGCGACAACGGCACGGACACCCAGGCCGTGTGGGGTGATCTCGCGAGCACGCAGGAGAAACGCGCGCGTTTCCTGGACAATCTTGAGAAATTTATGATCCACTATGGATTTGATGGTAAGGAAAACTTCACTTTTTCTCTGCTCCATGTTCGAAACTTGATCGGCTGATAAGGGTAAACCCCTCTCCAAGGTGTCGACTATGATTGGGAGTACCCCGGGGCCACCGACAGAGGCGGCCAGAAACGAGACGGCCCCAACTTTGTCTCCCTCGTCCGGGACACGAGGGATCGCTTCAAAACTCTCAACCGCGGCTGGGGAGTGTCCTTCACTGCGCCATCGTCGTACTGGTATATGCGACACTTTGAAATTGGAGCCATGATGGTATGGGAAAATTTAATTCTTGTCTTCTGCCACAAATAAATTTTAAGAGACTCACGCTGACCACCAAGTCGTCCTGCAGAAACATGTCGATTTCGTGAATCTCATGACCTACGATCTGTGAGTTGGACCCTTACCTGCTTGCTGCTTGTCTCGTTCAATCACTACTGACGTCCCATGACCTGCGGCGTAGATATGGCAGTTGGGATAAGCAATCGAATTGGATTGGGCCTTATGTGTACGGCCACACCAATTTGACTGTCATCAAACAGGCGCTGGATCTGCTCTGGCGAAACAATGTGCCAGCTAACCAGGTCAATCTAGGACTTGGATTCTATGGGAGGTGTGTAATGAAAAATGGACCTTTTATCAGCTCGCGAATACTCATACATTCGCTCGCGTGGGTGTAGAACATACGTCCTCGAATCACCTAGCTGTGATAAGCCCGGCTGCCCATTCAAGTACGCAGGCAGAGCCGGTCAGTGCTCGGTAAGTATCCTCAAATAAAAGAGGAAGTGGTTGTGTCTTTGCTGCTGACACGCGGCCGCTCTTGCCATGGGCTTTTAGGGCCAAGGTGGTTACATGAGCTACCAGGACATCGCCTGGACGCGGCAATCGACCGGTGCGCCGGTTGTCACGGATCGCAAGAACGCGATCAAGTACTTCCGTTACGACAGTGACCAGTGGGTCTCTTACGACGATGAGGAGACGATCAGGTGGAAAGTCGAGTTTGCCAACTCCCAAGGGTGAGTGATCCGAAATAGTCGACGGTATGGAGCGGTCACAGTCCTCATCTGAAACCCACCACGTGCAGGCTGCGTGGTCTCTTCATCTGGGCTGTCACTCAGGACACAGCCAAGAACGACTTGCTCAACGCCGTGCTCTGGCCGGACGGGCTGGGCAAGTTCAGGAGGCGGAATGGCGTGCACTCGGCAGCTGACGACTGGGACACCAAGGTGCTCGACAAGTGTTCATTCTCCGGTAAGCAGGCCGTAACTAGCATTCGCCGTCAGCCCATTCGTACATGATCGCTGATAAAAGCCATCAACAAACAGCCTGCAACGGCAACTGCGACGTCGGCCTGGTTGAGGTCGGCAAGAGCATCCGCTGCAACGCCCAGGGCAGCCAAAGCCCGAGGAAGAAGCTATGCTGCCCCTTCAGCGCCGCACCAGACCCCAAGAACTGCAAGTGGAGGTCGAACAAGACGGCGTTCTTTTGCGGCATCCCCGGCGTATCGGTCCTCCAGAACAAGTGTGACAAGGGGGAAGAGAAGGTAGTCAGCGACGCGTGGTTCATCGACGACAAGGGCAGGGACGACGTCTGCTCGCTGTACACGCAGGCCGACTACTGCTGCAAGACCGAGCGCGACGCCGTGTGTAAGTGGAGCGGCCAGTGTTTCAAGGGCAACGAGAAGGTGAACTGCCCTGCCAACATGGAATGGCTCAACAAGGGCCTGACGGGCATCCGAGCTGGCGCCTGTGACCCTTTTGAGGGCTATTGGGAGGTGCTATGCTGCGAGAAGGAAGTTCAGCCCGACTGCCGCTGGGTGGCGGACCCAAACAACCACTGTGAGGCGAGCTGCAAGTCGGACGAGGTCGACTTCGGCAGACACCAGTTTGGCGGCGGCGAGCAGTGCTACGACAACCGTTTCCCGACCGACGGCTTCTACCAGTACGACTTCGACCCACAGACCGGCCGGGTCTTGTGCTGCAAGCGAGAGTCGGTCCGGGTCAAGACCAAGCACCTGCCCGTGCCGCTCGAGTACCTGTTCGACACCAACATCGAGGCGGGCGAGAAGCAGTCCTTCGACATCGACGTCGACAAGGACAGGGGCGAGTCGTCCCACCCAAACGACAACAGCTTTGGCTGGCACATCATGTCGGGCCCGCCGGACCAGCTGCACAACCTCAACAAGCGGGACGGGTCGCACTGGGAGGTTTTTGGCTGCGACCGGGACCGCCACGAGGGCGTACAGTCGGCGCGCCTGGTCTGCTCGAGGGCCTGGGATGGCAAGGGCAACGACGAAATCAACAACGACAACAACTGCGGCGATCTCCTCAGGGGCGGCGTCGCCGACACGGTCATCGAGATGCCGCCACACTGTGGGGCGTCCAAATACGCCATGGCCGTCAGCCTCGATCCGATGCACGATGCCAGCACCGACACGCTGCTGCACCGCAGCGTGATGGAGCGCCTGCCCACCGGCTCCCAGGTCTACAACCTCACCTTCGACTATGGATTCCACCGTCTTCAGGGCCGCGCGGACAACAAGGTCAAGATCCGCATCGACTACAGCAACGCCAAGGACTACTGGAACTACGTCGTGGCAGCCAAGCCCACCAGGGTCAGACGCGCGGGCGACCAGGAGGAGCAGGAGGCGGATGAGGAGGACATGGAAGAGATCGCACGCATCGTCAGGCGGGACCACGGCGGCGACTGGAAACGCTTCGTGGACCACTCGTACCGCGTGGACCGGCGCCGTACGCCGCCGGGCCAGCTGCACGAGCTGCACGAACGCTGGTACACGGCCAAGGTCGTCGACTGGGTTGCGCGCCTGGGGATCGTCAACAAGGAGTTCAACGTGCTGGAGCAGCGCGTGAAGAAGACGTTCGTCTACCAGATCCTGCACGAGGAGCGCAGCTGCATGATCAACGACTTCACGCGGCTGACTCTCGAGGCCGACATCCACGCCCGCATCTCTGCGGACATCCAGACGTCGGGCGTCATGACCCTCATCGGTGACTTGGTAAGAGTGGTTTTTGCTTGGCTCCCACTCCCTTGCTGTTGTCTTCGTGACGATATACGAGCGCTAGAGAGCATACTGAGGGCTGACGCTGTCGACTATAACTCAGAATAACATGAAGTCTTTCAAACATTCATACGTCAATTTCCGCAACAAAGGAGAGATCAAAGCATCCCTCGTATTTACTGCCCACGGCGAGCTTCGCATTCCGTACCTGGAAGAAACGTTGCTAGGTTGGTGCTCAAACCCAGCGTCTACGTCCTCTTGGCCGAACCTCCTTTGTCTAACGCCCATATCTAGGCATTGCACCTATCGGGGCGAGCTTCAAGATCCCAGGCATCGTCACCATCGGTCCAGAGTTCAAGCTGGTCTCCTCGGTCGAGGGCCGGGTCACGATCGATGCGTGAGTGGCTGCCTATATTTATTTGCCTACTACTCCCCGTTGCTTCAAGTTTAGCCATCCGGCTATAACCATCTACGGCAGAGGCTGACGTTCTACCCCCGTGCTCACCAGAGATGCGCGAATCGACTTCTCGGTCGCCAAATGGGACTACTCCCAGCGGTATCCGGCCGACAAGGAGGCGTACCTCGACCCGGACAAGCACGAACCCGACAAGCCGTCATTCTCGACATCCGACGGCAAGGCGGACAGCGCCATGAAGTTCAACTGGCAGGTCACGGCCGATGGCGTCGTCGAGCTTCACCTGTGAGGACAAATTGCCCCCTTTTCCTTCCGTCTGTGCTGACAAAGGGACACAACATCGCAGCACGCCCATGGTTACGTTCGGTGTGGTCTTCGACTCCAAGTGGGCGGTGCCGAGCGCGGCGGTAGGTCATTGTGTTATTACCAAGCAGTGAAATTCTATTGCAGGTTTTCGCCATACAAGCCTTCTATCCCCCCACCGCTCGGCCTTGCAGTTAAGAGGGCTCACAGTGTCTAACTACAGATCGACCTTGCGATCGATACCTATCTTCGGATCCACGGACAGGCCTCGGTCAGCAAATCGCAAAACTTTCAGTATTGCATTGGCGCTGAGGCTGGATATGACACCTTTGCCCGCATCACTGCCCCGTGAGCCTTCCTAATCTTTTTGCCCATTCTTAATAAAGGGAAGACTAACGAGTCCTGTGTGTTGCAGGGCCCTCTTTGGCGTCAATTTGAACCGCAGATGGTCGCTGTTCTCCGATGAGGTGAGTAAACTTCTGGGATTCTTTGGTACACTTCAACCAATCACCCGCTAATCACGTACTTTTTATCGTGATTCCATAGAGGAGTATATATAAGAGTCCCTCTTGTCCTGCTAACAACCGCCGCCGTGACCTGATGCTGCTTCTGGACGAGCTGTCACCCAAACCTGCGGTCGCGCTCACAGTTCCGGCTGCTACGCCTGTGGTCATAGCTAAAGACTTTGATGTAAAAGCAGACATTAGTCTGGTGAAGGATCTAGGCTTAAAGTCTTTACATTAACAAATACATTGTGATAACATTGTACTTAATTCATCAAAGTATACTGAAGATTAATTTAAATAGTAATATTAGTAGCTCACATATTGTACTCGCACATTGGTAAACAATCGAAATGAACATAAGCTTCGAACGCGAGTGATAGGAGTGAAGATGCAAAACAGCTCACAATCCAGCTGTGCGTGAGGATGCGCTTTCAACCCAGATCGTCATCCCTCAACCTACTACAACCTGCCACAGCAGCACAGCTTGGCTTCCACTGGCCTTGGAATCGCCAGATAACACCCGCAGCAGACCATCCTGTTGTGTTAACATGTCACGATAACTGACCGGTCTCGTTGAGGGTGTCCTCATGCAAGCATGCATCACTCACAGGAACCCTGATGACCACGCGAGAGGACCTTGATGGACAGGACGGCGCCTTTGAAATGGGGCGCCGCAGCCTTTGTCCCGGAGACCGTTTTCGAGCACGGGTCTCCACGCCATGATTGTCTTGCTGATTTCGTCTCTGATCCTTGTGCTCGGTTTCAGCCTTGAGAGCAGCCCATATTGTGCTGGGCAAGGAAGAATGGTGCCTGAGCTCGATGAGAAGTCCCGGCGGGACCGCCTCGATGGAATCCCAGAGGAGGAGGAGCCTGAGGAGAAATATGATTCCGATTGTGCCGACTCAGATGTCTCCGACGGCGGGGACGAGAACGACATGCTCGGCGACCTCGCGTGCTTCCCGGCCGAGGTGCGGGTCTTGATATACCGCCAGTACTTTTTTTGCGAGGGCCGATGCTGTCATGTCCGCCGGTCTACGAGAGATATCCGTAGCCACGCGAAGGAAGACGCAGAGGATAACATCACGCCTAGGCCGTGCACAATCGCCCACGCGCCGGCGAGCAACATCAACGGCATCGCCCTGCTCCAGACGAACAAGCAGATGTGAGTCGACGAGGCCGGCAACCTCTAAACCCTTCAGCCCTCTCTTCCCCTACCTTGACAAACTACTGACAGCACCCTCGTCTCGCCAGATACGCAGAGTCTCTCCCGGAGCTATACGCGCAGGCGCAGTTCCGCTTCGACAGGCTGTGCCCGCTGCAGCACTTCCTCTCCGCGACGCCGGCCGCGAGCCTGTCGCGCGTGCGCTCGGTGCGGTTCGAGTGGGTCACGTACACGTTCATCTACGGCTCGGACTACGTGGCCGACTACGTGGAGCGCATCTGGGGCCCCGTGTGGGCAGGGCTCATCGGCCTCGAGGGCCTGCGGGAGCTGACGGTGTCGGTGAGGCCCGGCTGGGCCGGCGGGTGGACGGTGCTCGGGGCGGCGAGGGAGAGGTGTGAGGATATGCTGTTTCGGCCGGTAAGGAGGCTGGAGGCTGGGGGTGTTGTGTTGAGGTGTGAGGCGTGTTGAGGCGAGTGAGGGAGTGAGTGATCATTGTTTATGGGAAGATGACACACCAGTGTGCGCTTGTCAGTCTCTGCTTGAGTCTCAGTGGATTCATGGGAGAAAATCCACGAGTGCCTCGATACCTAGATACGATCAGCTGTTGGGGAAATTGGTGGGTGCAAGTGAAGCCATCACGAGAGGCGCATTTCCAATAAGGCGACGGCCTAGTTAGGCTGGCTAGGATGCAGTGAGAATGAAGTCTGCCCACAAGTCGGACGAGAGCTCTTGTTTGGGCTGTTTTTCCTCAGGGGTCAAGCCCCTGCAATCGATTAACCACAGCGTGTCGGACGAGGAACGCTCCCTTGTATCTGTAGCCTTGATTGCTTGGCCAAGACGAATGACTGGAATGCCGCCCAGCTGTATTCTTAATAAGAGTCGACTCTACGCACGTAAGGCCTCATCAATCCTGTTCGTCCTTATCTTACCCAAAAAGAGCTCAAATTCTTCGAGAGCACCCTTGATATTTACGTACCTAGTACTTATCAAAAGGTCGCCTAATTACTGTATAGACTGGTACCTGCAGAAACAAAACCCCACACCTCGGCAGCATCCGAGCTAGGCCTGTGTGCTCGGCCGGTTTCAGTGGGCGATCCTCCACCTTCGCAACCCCCGACGATCCGCTTCGACAAGTCTCGCCACGAAACATCCATCTGTTCACCGATTTATCTTCTTGCCATTCATTCTTTTCTGAACCCCGCGCTACATCACTATTCCTCTTCTTTGACATTCTTTTCGAACATCTTTCCCTCCTTGCTTGCTCGCACTTATCGGTCCAGCGCAGGCAGCACAGCCCACCACCGAAGCAACCGAGATGGCACGCCGCCAACATCTGACCTTGACGGTCCTACTGGTCTTCTTCGGCTTCCTCACATTCACATGGTTCATGTCCTCGGGCACGCAGTCTGCTGCTGATAACTATGCCGCCGCAAACTTCCCAGTCGACTCGACAGAAAGCTTGAAGCAGCAGCAGAACTCGGGCTGGTCCCCTGGCGAGGTCGACTTTGGGCTGGGCGACAACATCTTGAAGGGTGGCGCCATTGCGCCCCGGCTGGGCAACGAGACGGCCAAGTACGCTGCTCCTCTACGCATCCCCAGGTATCCTACCATTCTTTGCGCAAGCAACTGACAGACCTTACTCCCGCACAGGCGCGAGCTCGGCCACGCCACGTGGAAGTTCCTCCACACGATGATGGCGCGCTTCCCCGAGAAGCCCACGCCCGACGACCAGGTCGCCCTCAAGACCTTCATCACCCTCTTCTCGCGCCTGTACCCGTGCGGCGAGTGCGCCGGCCACTTCCAGAAGCTGATCGCAAAGTACCCGCCCCAGGTGTCGAGCCGCAACGCCGCCGCCGGCTGGCTGTGCTTCGCCCACAACATCGTCAACGAGAGGCTCAAGAAGCCCATCTTCGACTGCAACAAGATCGGCGATTTCTACGACTGCGGATGCGCCGACGATCCCGGCAAGGCGGCTCCGGAGGACGGCGCCGCCAAGAAGGTCGGCGGGGGCGAGGCGGAGCTCAAGGAGAGGGAGGCGGCTGCTGCCGCTGAGCCCGAGGGCCACGTCGCTGCATAAACGCTATGCCGGATGGCTTCGTTATACCTTTCTGGGGAGGTACAGTCATTTATCTATGAGGGCGGGCCTGTTATGAGTTATATAGGAGTTCCGGGTGGTGCGATCAGCACTGGTGTTCACTGGGGGCCGGCATTGCATAGAATACAGTTCAGCATATTGCATATTTCCAAGATAGTGGATTTCTGAAAGACAGAATTGTATCAGGCGATGTGGTCTGCAAGCGTTTCTTTTCCCTGCGGCATTGTGTCGAGAGCTGTCGTCTTCATCTCGTGCCCTGGCGGGGCAAATATCCGTGAGACTCGCCTATACCGAAGGGACGAAATAGCTTGTTTGAGACCAGTCAAAGATAATTCGTAGGATCTTGCGATTTGATGAAAAGTATACCAAACATTAGGATGCGCGCAGAATGAATCCTCAAGCGTCACCCAGTCAGCCATGGAAAGGGGTGACACTGAGGGTTATCACGTGTGGGCCATGACGGTGTTTTGCCTGCCGGGAGGCTGCGGCAAGCCAACGCGTCGGAGCTGCCTTGAGCTTCCTGGCCTGCAGCAACGGAGCTCTAAACGACCACCGGCCCAGCCCATCCCAACTCCAGCTTCAACAACTGCCCTCCGCCCCTCGATACCGTCCGCACCTCAACCACAAACGCAATCCACAGATACCCTCGACCTCCACTCTTTCCCGAAGAGCCAGCAATTTCGACAGTCACAGCAAACATGGAGTTTGGCACCTCAGGAAACCTGTCCGAAGGTACGTACCTTCTCCCCCAGCAGCCGTAGTCTACAACTTGGATGCTGACGTTCCCTTGCCGGCAGATGGCATCCACATTGATATGAACAGGCTGAAGGCGGGCGAGGTCAAGTAGGTCAACTCTGTCTCCATGGAATGAGATCGATGCTAACTGTTTCTGCAGCCTCGGTACCTCGATGTAAGCAGCCCGAACCGATGCCAGGCAGCCCACAATCTAACATGCGCGCAACAGTATGGCAGTCACCTTCAAGGACGGTGTGATACTCGGTACGTTGTATTTTACTCTTCTTGCCGCTGCAGGAAGACCATATGTACGAAACAAGAGAAAGCTGACCCTCCGTCTGCCCATCAGGCGCCGACTCCCGAACCACGACCGGCGCATACATCGCGAACCGAGTAACAGACAAGCTGACCCGCGTCCACGACACCATCTGGTGCTGCCGGTCCGGCTCCGCCGCGGACACGCAAGCCGTCGCCGACATCGTGCAATACCAACTGGGCCAGTTCCACATGATGAACGGCAAGACACCCACAACCCAGACCGCGGCGGCCATGTTCCAGGAGCTCTGCTATGCGAACAAGGACATGTTGACGTAAGTCTCACCGGGACACGAGAAGGATGCTCAACACGTGCCGAGATTGCTCTCCGCCAAATATCACAAACCAGGACACCGAATCGCTAACCACCCCCGTGTTACAGAGCCGGCCTCATCATTGCGGGCTGGGACGAGCGGCACGGCGGCCAGGTCTACAGCATCCCCCTCGGCGGGTCGCTCCACAAGCAGGCCTACTCGATCGGCGGCTCCGGCTCGACCTACATCTACGGATACTGCGACTCAAACTGGAAGGAGGGTATGAACGAGGAGGAGGCGGTCGCCTTCGTCAAGGAGGCGCTCAAGGAGGCCATCCGGTGGGACGGCAGCTCGGGTGGCGTCATCCGCATGGTGGTGCTGACGGCCAAGGGCGCCGACAGGCACCTGTACCTCCCCGATACTGGGTACAAGGTGCGGCAACAGTGAAGAGGCTGCGGGGTTGCGGGAGCATATTGTGTGGGAAAGAAGGCATCAACAGTGGCGTGCTCTGGGTGAGGTGGTGAGGCGGAGCCAGTGACGACAGGGACTTCCGCCCGAGGGTGCGAGCCCTCGCTCGATCAACCCGGCAGCAAGGGGAGCTCGTTTCTTTCCAGTGATACGAGGTCTTCAAGCGGCAGACGTGTACGATATCACGAAAAGAGACAAGACAAATACAGCTTATGACGACAAGACCCGGCGCCGCCGTGCCGGTATAGAGGGCAGCACAGGAGGCACGCAAAGCGGTTGCATAGTGGCTCTTCAATTCCAGAATCATGAGATGAACGATGCGAGGGCATTTGATGATTGCATGGTGATAAAGGGAAGACAACGGCCAGCGAGGCGGGACCACGGAATACCATGAGTAACTGTCTGGCTCGGTCGATCGTCAACACGGGTGGTTGCAGATGGACGTCCCAGGTCGAGCCCGTTACGTGGTAAGTCGGTTCGGGTTCCTGTTTGTTTCTCTCATTACACCTCGGGCTACATGGCAAGTCCCATTCCTGGAAGAGCATGGCAAGTCTCCCAAGTTGAAGCAGGGCTTGAACAACAGTAAGCCTTCAACGTCTTACGCTTCCTCTATGGCATACATTACCCACCCCAACCCCTCCTCCACTCCTGGTATTCCGATGGCCTCGGACGGGGCACGTCTCGGAAGGACATACCATCTATCCGTGGGCTTGCTCCACCGGGCGACGAGTGTCAATCTCCTCTCTTAGTCGTGCCGGGCAACACAGGTCCTGGAGAAGCCCCCCCTCCCCCGGACCGCTCCACCCCTCTGCGCTCGAAGCCACAATGGCATTTGGGATCTGGTTTATCTCTGACCTGAACATCTCCCGAGGCAGAAGGGAGTGGTGGTGATAGTGGGATCGAGAGTTTGCGAGAGGAAGGGGTGAGGGAGACGTGCTGAATTGCCACCGACGCGAGTGTTGGACAGTGGCTCCCTGTCAGGCACGTCCCGCCCCATCCTGGCAATATATATGTATATGCACACACGCCCTTGTCGGAGAACGCACTACCCCCAGTGCCTTCCTCTATCTGTCTGTATGTTTTGGTATGGTTTTGGGCTTCTGGGAGCCACGGCGTGCAGACTTGCGGGGCCGTGGTGATGTGGCCTTGAGGGTGCTTGAGGGGGATATGATAGCAGTCCATACTCCTGGCCTGAGTCTCCTTGATATACTTTGACTTGCCGCCCCATTGGCTTCCAAGATTACTGGCTCGCAGCCACTGCCCCTCGACTGGAATACGATGGGCCATGGAACAGGTTCTCCTGTTGGTACTTGCCCAGAATGTCTGTGGCTGGGGCAGCTGTGCTCGAGTGCAGCATCATGGGAGGTCCTTGTGGCCACATGCGAAGACACAGGTTCATCCTCTCTGCATCTTCAGCTTCCATTAACGAGGCCGGTTACACCGATCATACTTTAGATCCAAAGGCCAGTGGGAGCCGGGCAGGTAGGCGTATGTATGGAGCCATAGTTTTGTAAAGACGGGAAAGAGCCCTTCCAAGTGTGCGGCTCATCGCCGACTTCGCCTTTGAGCTGTGAAAGAGCTATTGAGTTGGCAGAAGATTCTGTGAGGTCATGGCTCTATATACAATTTGTAGCACGTCTGTTGGTGTCCAAGATCGTCGTTGTTGAGTGCTTCTGGGCTCACACTGGACGTAATCACGTACGTCTCGTCTGCTCTCGCCAGGCTGAGAGGGTATTTCCGTAAGACCGAGGGCCAGACAGCCCAATCGCATGTATGCTGTGACGGCGATTCTTTAGCATATTGCCCCTCGCCTATTTCATCCTCACGAATACCGCCGGCAGTACGTAGATTGCACATGTTAGATGAGCTTCAGTCGGGAAATAATCAATGGTGTTCATCAAAAACGCCTTCGATATGGATTAATAAAATACATCCGCTAATCGTTTGGTCTATTTGCTAAACACAAACCTTGAGCAATGTCTCGGCAGAAATGGCCAAGTCTCACCCGTTGTCAGGACCTTGGCGTCATCACGGACGTGGCAGCCCTACCACTACATACTTGAAACAAAGGCTATTCGTAAAAGTCCATACGCAGCTGGCACAGCTGCCACAATAAAAACAATCCGATAGGTAACTCTGATTTCCCTTACAACACCAGATTCAAGCGCTGTACGTGTGTACATGCACAAGACCAGGTCCGTCCCCGGAGTTGTGACACCGTCACCCTCATCTCTCCAGCGGACCTGCCTGTCTTGTTAACAACACCGAGACGACTTGACGTCAGCCCTGAAAAGACCTCCCACGAATAATCTAGAATGGGGTTAGGGGATTGGGAGATCAGATGGGAAAATCGCTGGGCTGTATCCACTTGGTTCATCTGATCGCCAGCGTAGGTCCCGTACAAGTGACCCTTGCCTGTTGTTCGGGGCAATGCGTCCCAGGGTATCGAGATTCATGCGCACGCGCCCTACAGGACAGTATCGACATAGTAGCTGTGGCATATAACCACCCCTGGCAAAGAACAGCCTCAGCCACAGCCTCGGAGCCGCTTTAATATCACCCACCTTTAATTTGTGGTGGGGACTGACTCTTCGGTTGGCGCAGTTGCGATACCTGCGTGCAACACGTTGAGGAATGTAATGCCATACTACTGAAATATAGGAGCAGGAGTAGACATCTTTATCACGGTAGTAGCTATTTGGGGTCTGCAAGCCCGGCGACCCGGGGAACCGGGCAAGGCAGGGAGGATCCACGGGACGGGGGCCCATGTCGTGGCCCGATGTGACCTCCCAAGCCTTGGATTGACGTTACGTCAGTCTGCCAGACAGACTGGGCAGACACGCCCCGAGGCTGAGACAGAGCGGCCGCACGCAGGCTGGCAGGGTGACACAGTGGCTCAGTGAATGGGCAGCCCATCCCCAATGGGACACAATAATAATAGAGACGCGCTTGTCCCGTCTACAAACTATTCCCGGATGCTACGTATATGATGATGATGCTGGCCCCTCCTGGAGGCCGTGGGCGGTGAGAGGGCGTGGGGGAGGAGAATGCCGCATCTGACGGAAGCGTATCCCGGCACGCTGCTGCGGCGGATGCCTCCGGAGGGCAAGGGGAAGTGCATTAGCCGGCGCGGGCGGGAGGAGTCTGGCGGCGAACAGCTCGCCCGCGAGCGTGCGCGGATCGGTCTCGTCGGTCAGGGGGGAGTTGGATTATAGTATAGCAGTATAGTAGACTACATGCCGGTCGGCACACATGATGAGGTGAGGATGTGGGTTGGGTTCGTGCTGTTGCTCGGGGGTGTTCGCGGGTTGCCTCGCACAGCTGCGCATATATACATAGTATGTGCGAGGCTGTCGCCGCTTAGTTGGTTGGTTGGGTGTGTTCTTGCGAGACATACGGTTCAAGTGCCTACATCACACTGGCAGGTACATGCGTGACTGTCTCCCAAGAAAGTGATCAGGATCCCGCGCCGCAGGACCCTCCCTCCCGGACCGGTCTCGTCTCCCCGGAATCTCAGGGGCAGCACGGGCGGGCATCCCCCTTGGTGTGACATGACCACAGTACCAGATAGCCGGAGTGTAACTGGAAGAGGAGCTGGTTTGTGCGCGTTGCCAGGTGAGCTTGTGTGACGAACACACACGAAAGGGCAAATGGGAGATGGGAGATTGGATAAGGGTGGTGAAAAAGGAGACCATGTGTGCGCTGAGCGTTTCGATCCGATCGTATTTGCCCGGATTCTCATCAAATTATCCCGCTCAACGGCTAGCCTATCTGGTGCGTGTGGCAGGGGGGATCCAGGATCGATCCGTCGTGCCGCAATTACCATGAGCTCTTATCGCGGCGTGGCGTGAGATGGGGGGTTAATTCTCCGCGCATGAGCGGGTGGTGAGAGGATCCAAGTGGGAGGGCCCCTGTTTCTGGCCAGCCCAGCCAGGCTGGGAGGATGTTGCACGATACAGCGAGGAGGCTCACTGGATTCGTTCTGCATGAATTGTCCCAGTCTCGCTTTCCTTCCTGGGCCTCCCTGGGCGTGTACGCACCGAGCAGGCACAGAGAAACCTATGTGTGCGAGACAGGAAAAGCCCCATAAATTGCTTGTTCCTCCAACTCGGCCGAGGCATGTAAGCGCGGGTTGGGGACGCTCCCGGGTGGCCCCTGGCTGTGGTGAGACGGGACAAGGCGGTGGCGTCGTGTCTGAGACCCCTATCCTGGCAGCGGCGGCGGGAACGCCGTGCGTCCCTCTCTTCGGTGGCCCCCTCGATGGAGACACGTGTTGGAGTGGCAGCGATATGGGTGGTGCTCATGAGATGAGGGAGAGATCCCCTATTATGCCGGCATGCGTACCTCTAGCAAAGGACTGGACGCCGTGAACCAGGACCTGACCCTGCTGAGGCTTGTTTGCCGCGCAGCACATGTAGCCATACTGTGGTGTAACAGGAGGAAAAGGCGGGTTTGATATCTGGGTGACCTATTTTGGTCGTGTGTGCTGTATAACAGCAGGCGGGATTATGTCATAGGTGGTCCGGTATAGGAGGACGAGCGGCCGCCCATTGAGACAATTTCGCCGGAATCAGTTTGGCATGTGGCTAGTAGAAAGGAGAGGGTCGGTCGGATCTGCAGGCGACTTGCTGCTCGGTAGCCACACGCTGTTACGCGTATCATGTATTTTTTGCTTGGAGAGGAGGACCCTGTGGGACACTGGCCTAGAAGCATCGCTGGGTTGGGCGCTTGGAGGTCGGAGCGTTCGATGTCAGACTACCTAGGTAGGAACCGTCTTACATCTACTACGGCATAGACCGTAGTCTACCGCATGCACAGAGGACAGTAGCACCCGTCCACGGCTAGATTGACGATCTTTTTGACGGGCGCTTTGATGCTGGTGATGGCTGGCTGGCAGGCTGGCTGGACGGGACCCCAGTGGGTACGTGTAGATGATTCGATTTCTGATGTGTTGCGAGGTCATTGTGCGTCCCGTCCAGTCTTGTCTAGTCCTGTCAATCAGTCCGTCTGTGTCCTCTCTCGAGCAGCAAGACGGGCAGCGATGACGGTGATGGGCGTCTACCCCTCCTTCAGACCCTGAGGAGCATCCACCTTCATCGTCAGCCAGCAGCAGCCCTGCGAAATTTCCCGCATTGGACCCCACCTGGGACAACACGAAGGGGAGGAGGAGGAGAGGAGGGGTTGAGGGCGAAGAGGGGCAGAGGGGCAGAGGGGTAGGCAGCCAGGGTGTCTGATCGTGTCGTCGAGTTGAGTAGAGTCGATTCGAGTCGGGTCGAGGCGAATCAGACAAGGGTCAATGAGGTCCTACACCACGAGTCATCATGGTCATCCGATGCCTGAGTGGCACATCCCAAGTACGGTACTGAGACTGTTGTAAACTGTACTGCCAGACTGGCAGGAGGCCCAAAGGATAGGACAACGCAGCACAGCACAAGCAACAAACTGCAGCAACGGATGGGGCTCTGGTGGGCACAGGTGGGCTCTGTGGATATCCGGGATATCGTGAGGCTGAGTTTGTCGGCGGTAATCAAGATCTGGGAAGAATTTAGGGGTCCTCGGCTCGACTATTCGGTTCTGTACGTGTGTGTTGGTTTTTTAACTGCTGTGCTGGGTGCAAGGTTGTTGTGCTGTGGTGCTAGATGGGGGCTGGGGGATGCTGGGTGCTGGTGGGCGGTGGGCCTGTCGTCAATCCAAAATCGAAAAGAATCCAGAATCGTCGGGTCACTGCCGCCCTGCCGCTCTGCTGCCCTATCGAATTTAGAGCACCTCCCAGCACGGCAGCGTGGTTGGCAGGGCCAGGTCACCCCCTGTCCCCTGCCGGCTGGCACCTAGGTTCAGAAGGGGGCACGTCTGGGGGGTCTAGACTACCTTGCGTATTGGAGCTCTGACCGCAAGATTGCGGAAACGGAAACCTGGAAGGGGCCTCTCTGTGCTCTGTCCGTCACCCATCCATCGACCAGTCCAATCCATCTATGCACACCCCACCCCTTCCGAATCATCAATCCACCATCGCGCAACAAGTCTGGCCTGCTTGGTCTTTTCTTGTCTTTTGTCCCTTGTCAATCCTCCTCCCGTCATCACATCACATCACCTCGCATTGCGCATCGCATCGCATCGCAGCTCCCCTCTGTCGACGTCTCCGCATCTCGACCTGTCCATCCCATTGACTTTTTTTCTCGCCTTCGCATTTAGACAAGACGATTGACTTTTTCTTGTTTTGCCGCGCCCATACGATTCGATTCGATACGACTGTTGCTGTGCATTTTCTGACCTGTAAGTGCTGGTGGTTTCCTTATCTCTTGCATCCATCGCCATCTGTCTTGCTTTCTTCCTTCTTTTTGGGCCTGCGGGGAGGCGAGACACGACAACAGGGAGAGAGATTATGGGGGAGGCGTTCAAGAACACGACAAACCACACCCAACTGGGCGGCCTCTGGTATTGCCACGACATCAACCTGCCTGCCATCCAAGCATCCTGAGCTCGACATCCGAGGCTGCTTGTTTCCCGCGACCGTCACCCGAGACAAGACAAGACACTGCGTTCGACGCACGTCGTTCTGAAGTCATCTGTCCCTTCGCCCATCGAGACCGACCGTCGCTGTGACGTCGATGCTCCAGATCGAACAGCACAACACAATATCAGTACGACAGCGCCATCAAGCCAAGCATACAGTTTCCTACTGCTCACAGCGTCGACCGCTGACGCTATCTCCACTTGTCCCGCCCTACCTAGACGTGTCGCCTTGTCACGGTCCATCTAGTTTGGGGTTTCTACTTGTGGAGATAAGGCCCCAACTGCGAACAGGCCGGCATCTACAAGGCTGTTTGGGCTAGCTGCCTCGCTGCCCAAGTCGAAGTCATTTATCTATCTGTCCCGCCGTCCTCGCTGGGCATGCCTCTGGTGTCTCTTGTTCTGCTCCCCAAAGCGTGATCTTCTTTTTGTATTCTATTTGTAGACTAGCTGGCTCGTTGTTATTGCTTCTGCGATAGTTCTTGTTGTTGTTGTTCTCTTTGCGTGTTTTCCTCAATTCTGCCTGCTTCTCCACTGGGCCCCCCTTCCCCTTCCCGAAACTTTATCGCGCTTCTTAGGCCGACCAACCTTGAGACAGCAACCTGCATGCAGCACGCTAATCCTCGTCTCTCCGCCCCGGCAACAGCTCACCACCGTTTCTTCCTCCACATTCTTCCTTGAGACAGCAACCTGCATGCAGCACGCTAATCCTCGTCTCTCCGCCCCGGCAACAGCTCACCACCGTTTCTTCCTCCACATTCTTCCTTGACGCTCTCATCGACTACGACGAGCACGACGACGAATACGCCCGCCATCCCGTCGGCCCAATAATACTCCCCATCCAAAGGCAGCAAGCACGCACCACCCGACGACCCACCATTCACATGCTATGGCAGCTGTCATCGGAGACTTTGCAAACCATTCCGGATTCCACACTATGATCGCAACCCAGGGCCTGCCATATTCCCAAGAGTCATCCCACGCCTCCTCCCACTACCGATCCAGCAGCCACTCAAGAAGCTCCACGCCCCGAAACCACCCTCCAGCAAGCCGGCAGCAGTCTTCGAGGGCCTCCCCAAGATTCTCTGCCAGCTCCGCCGCCGCCAGAGCGCCGCCTGCCGACGACACTGCCGCATCGAGATTACCCTCGCCCCCGGACTCGTCGTCTGGTAGCGCCAGTGCCGGTGCCGGAAGCGCTTCACAATCCGACGAAGACCTGAAGGCGAGGTACACAACCGCGTCCCAGGATGGTCAGAAGCAGGTCTACATGGACTCCTCATCCGCGCACCAGCCTGCGCAGGGATTCTCCGCTGCCGGTCTTGCTGCCTCCGATAATACCCCCAACTCCTCGTCTCAGACCGTCGCCGGATCCGCCCAGCCAAGTCATGTCCTCCCCTCTCCCGCCTCCAATTCTGGCGATCGATGGAGCGCATCGCAGTCCACACTGACCTCCTCGCCCGCCTCCGCCACGCATCAGACCACCATCAAGGTCCGCGATCTCGCCCACGTCCAGGCCCTCGCGCGGTCGGGCATGAGCTCGAGCACCGTCGATGACGACTCACCCTTACAAGCCCTGAAATACGACCTGAGCGAGTGTCCCATCGGTGATGTCATCGAGATGGTTGCCGCCCTGCTGACCAAGATCACCACCACCAACGACCAGCAGCACGACGCTCTCAGCAGGAACGCCGTAGAACGCAACGCCAGCCATGTTAAGCAGGCACAGGCCCAGAACGACGGTCTAGCCTCGGAGAACAGCATGAGCCCCCTGAGCAGCAGCGTGCTCGCATTTCACGGCAAGAACGTGCCTGCCATAACCATATTGAGCTATTTGAGCCGGATACACAAGTACTGCCCGACCACTTTCGAGGTGTTTTTGAGCCTGTTGGTCTATTTCGACCGCATGACGGAACGGGTCAATGACATCGTCATGAAGGCAGAAGAAGCCAAGAAGTCCGGACAGGCACAGGCGCAGGCCGAGCCCGACGTCGTCATGAAGGAGGCCCACGGGGACAGCAGCGAGAGCGACGAGGAGCTAGACGAGGACATCGTCGACGATTCGGAAAGTGATGGAGAACAACCCACGGAGCCTGCGGTGCCCAGCAGAGCGCAAGGCAATGGCCCTGGGAAGGCCGGAGGCGCGCCCTCTGCCGCCAGCCAACCGACGTTTTTCGTTGTCGACAGCTTCAACATTCATAGGTTGATCATCTCTGGCGTGACGTGTGCGAGCAAGTTCTTCTCGGATGTCTTTTACACAAATTCGAGATATGCTAAGGTGAGACTGACCATATCCCCCCGCCCCCTACATCCATCATGTACCTGGGCGGTAGACTAATCTCTAATCTGCAGGTCGGAGGTCTTCCACTCGCCGAGCTCAACCACCTAGAGATACAGTTCCTCCTCCTAAACGACTTCCGCCTCGCAATCCAGGTTGAGGATCTTGAGGCCTACGCAACGATGCTAGTCGAGTTTTATGCGCGAGAGGTTGTCTCTCGGTCTGCCGCGGGCGCGGCCTAGATTGGGAGCGCAGTGTAATCGCGGTCGTTGATTTCTGGAAGATACCTTTGTACGCGAGGCCCATTACTGATGGGCACCACCAGCACTTTTGGGCAAGAGGCCTTTTTGATACCCGGATAGATGTTGGGATGGCTAGATGAGAGAACGAGAGAGGGCATTATCGGTATCAGCGTAATATGTTACCTGGATGTGTTTGTGCGTGTGGGAGCGGAATGAGAGAAAGAAGGGCCGCGAGAGAGAGAGAGAGAAAGGCACTACACATGAGAGCTAGTTGGTTGATAGGTTGGTGTATATCATGACACGACAGATTTCCACGATGTCTTGAGAAGAAACGAAGTCTACTGACTTAGTACGGTATGCGATTACGAGGAAACCAAAGGAAGGGGGGTTGGAAGGTGTTCCCCCCTCACAACCTGTTGTATAATATTTTTGGGTGCGGGCATGGGAAAGTAGCAGATAAGGGAGTATGGTCGATGAGCATGGCGTAAGTGGTACATAATGATCAATATGGGCAGTTCCATGTGGGAAGGACCGGGATGGAAGGATATTGTTGGTCTTAGGGGGGTTGTGTATTCTAGTTTAAGGCATGATAAGGTATTGAATGGAGTGTCGTAGTCTTTTATTTCTTGATTGATCCAGCACGCAGATGACTGTGTATACTGTGTACCTAGACATTCGTGAAATGTTCGTCAAGTGTCCTTTTGGGAACTCGACCCCCTCTGTGTCCTCGCCTGAGGTTCTCATCTTCCACCTCGAGCTGGACGGGCAACTGCGAGAACGGGGTTTGTGTCCGGGCTGGGAGGGAAGTTTGGGCTAGGTGATGGATTCCTCTGGCGGCGACTGCTATTTAGATATTCTCCTGTAAGGTCGTGGTGTTTCTGGGGCTGGTGGAGGTGAGCAGTGATCCGGGTATAGACTCTCGATATTGGGAAGAGGGACGGGGGTCTGAAGGAGGTCTTTCTCTGCAAAATACGGCAGACACAGGCCTTCCGTAGGATTTAGACATAAAGACTGTTGGACTCTCGCATGCTCACTTCTTCCAACGTCTCCTGCGGGATCAGTGGTGATGGCGGCTGCTCTGAGGTTTCTCAGTGTGAGGGTTCTAGTTGGCGACTGATGGTTGTGCTGTGTGTGCACTAGACTTGGGAAGAAATTCTGTGAAGGCGGCGGCTCACTAAGTATTGTGTCTGTATTACTGCTGCCCTTCTAAAATTTCTTGGTTATTGTTTTCTTTTGGATCCCTGATTTATCGACATATGACGGCGTCTATGCCATTGCCGTGTGACTTGGACGGACGGGGCAGAACCGACGTGCAGAACCCACGGGGGCCTTTCAGCGCCGATTGCATTACTCGTGTCGAAGGTGGTACTGCAATGAAGGTCGTCGCTTCTGAATGAAAAGATGTCGTGTGCTCGTAGAGCGTAACGGTGATGGAGCGATCTAGACCTTGGCTTAAGTTTACTACACGCTAGTTGTAAATCCGACCATCCACTTCCACCTGCTGGAGTACTTCTTGCGCTTGTGTCAACTTCATCAGAAGACATGGATTTTAGGGATCAAGCTGTTGATCCAGCGTGTTGCCTTCGCTTTCGGGTCGTGTGTACCTTGACCGACCCGTCATGTTCAAAATTGTACAGTATATTGGTATCATCTAATAATAAAACGCTGTACCTGGGTACCCATATGAATATAATCTCGCTCATAAACATGACCATCGTTACCATTGACCTGGCGAGGAGTCCTACACCGGGCAAGTCGACGTGCTGTGGTCAAACTGCTCGTAGACTTGCGGGTCGGACGTCTTGTTCCCAGTGACGCTTCCTCCGAATGTGAAATATCCCAGGCTCAACTCGGTAGGGGTCTTCTGGATCTCACTCGCGTTACCGACGACCCAGACACTTTGCATTCCTAGTCGGAGGTTAGTAAGTTTGACTGTTTTGAGGAGCAATCAAGAAGTTTATCACTTACCCATAACCATGTGCTGAAGGACGTGACAGTGGATCATCCACACGCCCGGTTCGTTGATCCTGATCCTCCAAGCCCTCCAGCCGGCATCCGCACCAGCTGTAGTCTTGGTCTCGTACCGGTACAGCATCGTCGTGTCTCGCTTCACCGGCGTGTACCCGGCCTCCACCCTCGCGGCTTCGGTCGCATTGGCATCGTATGTCCCATTGCCACTACCCAGGTCGTAGTAGTGCGCGCCGTGGGCGTGGAAGGGGTGAACGTCAACGCCACCGTTGTTGTTGACGATGGACCCGGTGTTCTGGAAGACGATCTCGAGGACCTCGCCGACCTTGGCTGCGTACGCCTTGTTCTTTGGGTCCCACCCGCCGTTGGCGACGGCCGCCTCGTAGTCGGGCACGGCGTCCTCCCCGCGCAGGTAGATGTCGACGAGGAGCGGCACAGGGTACGCGACCAGCTCGTTCCAGTTGAGCCCGTTGAGCTGCCAGATGGTCTGCCCCGTTGCCGGGTCGAGGAGCTGCACCACGTCGATCACCACGCGCCGCGTCACCTCCTCCAGCGCCGGGAAGTCCGGGTCCGGCTTGAGCGGCTGCAGCGTGTTCTCGAGCCAGTCGTACGTCTTGGTCGTGAGGTTGAACACGGGCGTCGTTGGCGCGGACGGCACGGGTGGCTGCCCTTCCGCGCTGCCGTTGGCGCCAGTGTACCGCAGGACCCCGTAGCTTTGGTACACCGAGGGCCGGTCGCGCGTCTCGAATTGGATGAAGAAGTCGGTCTTCCCCGCGGAGTCCAGCTCGGCCTGGCTCTTGGTCTTGAAGAGCACGTCGAACCGCT
The DNA here is from genome assembly GCA_014872995.1 of Diaporthe citrichinensis. Lineage (NCBI taxonomy): Eukaryota > Fungi > Ascomycota > Sordariomycetes > Diaporthales > Diaporthaceae > Diaporthe > Diaporthe citrichinensis. The sequence continues at coordinate 253,966 of JADAZR010000047.1, read as the reverse complement.
GCCCGCTGCCGATCTGCATACGGTACGTGGCGGCGGGCTGCGTGTACTGGCCGCCGTCGACGGCGATAATGGTGAGAATTTCGTGGCCCTCAAACGCCATGATGGAGTGGCTGAGCGATGTGGCCCCGACGAAGCGGAAGCGGTACGTCTTGTCCGGCTCGACCTCGACGACGGGCAGCTGGCACGACGCGTCGCCAGGGATCTCGCCCGCCGTGTGGTTGATGGCGACGCCCTGTCCGTTGAGCAGCACGGCCTGTACCTCGCCACCGAAGACGAGCGGCGCCGCGAGCAGGCCCGCCTCGAAGGCAGAGTCGTTCTGCTTGTAGTGCTCGTGCCACAGCAGCGTGCGCTCGTCGTCGTACTGGTACGGCGGCGCCGCGCAGTCCTCGACGATGAGCGCCCCGAAGACGGTCAGCGCCTGCATGCCCACGTGAGAGTGGTAGAAGTAGGTGCCGGCGTCCTCTGGGAGGGCCTCGATCTCGTAGTCGAAGAAGTTCAGCGGCGGGATCGGCCATTGTGATGCTAGCACTGCGCCATCTGAGAATTGTGCCATCCGCTGGGCGAGGCCATGCCAATGCTGTGAGTGTTCGTTAGCTTGTTCCGTGTTATAAAAAGAAGCCGGCATGTTGTTGTGCTCATACCATAGTCAGGTTGTGGTCCGTCATGTCATTATATACTCGAATCCAAGATGAGCCTCCCGGTCTGATGCGTATGGCGGGCCCGGGAGACGTTCCATTTACTACCGCGGAATACCGTTGGTCGCATGCTTGCGAGATATTCTGGGCTGTTATCCGGAGTACATGATCGGGAACGAATGTGCTGTCGTGGGTGACCAAGTCACCGAGTACAGGAGACAGCAGCCACTGCACGCAAAGGAGGGATAATGACAGGAATCTCATCTTCGCACCGCAAATGCCAACATGAAACTTGAAACGAATGACTTATGAAGGCGAACCTGAGGGGGATATCCAAACATCTATACATCCCGAGGGGATGATTTGTATTATTTAAAGCGTTAGACTCGCCGCATACTGTAACTACTGCATCTAATTATCACGCGTGCAACCTTGAGGAAAGCTTAAGGAGATGGCAGGGGAGGGATCTTCAGCTCCAGAGCTCATGCGGCCCAGGTCTCAGTGGAGATGCTGTGGGATGCGAGCGAGTGCATGGACACCCCGGCTCGTGCGTATTCATAGAAAGACACTGCCAGCTCGAGCTGAAAGACTATTCGACCCCTGTTAAACCATACGCGGAATACCGCTTGCAGATCATGTTGTCGTGCCGATAAGCCTTTGTCTTCGTTTTAGCACCGCCGCGGGATTTTGGGCACACTATTCGATCAACATCACATATGGAACGCGATTGGGATCCGCTAAAACGGGAGGTGTGTGTGCCTGGGTAAGCTCAAGCTTCTGGATCTGACCACCATAACCATGCAGTGCCCACTATGAATCATCGGACGACAAGCTTCAGGGTCTATAGCAGGCAGCACGAATTGCAGATTGGGCTGGAGGTCTGTCGGGCTCTAAACAATGCCCGACCACCACCACTTTGCAGTCGACAAGCCACGGGCGCCCGGGTCCGCCGGACATGAATGGCCAAGGAACCTGCAGAACTGCTTGTCCAGATTACCTTTGCACGTGGGAGAGTGATGAGTGAGTGAGTCGGTCGCACGTCTGAATCGTCCTCGTATCCACGGAATTATCCGAGTCCCACCCCCCACGCGCGCATCCGTGCCATGTGAAACACGTTGCGATGTGTATAACGAGCTCGCTGCACAGCGTTTCGTTTATGCACAGCATATTATCACTCGCGGTGCCAACGTACGTAGATCGCGAGCCCCCTATTCTTCTACCATGGTTCGCGGAATTGTCTGTGCCAAGACTGGGCGTATTTTAGTCATGAATGTAGTCTTAATATAACACCTTAGCAAGCCCGTCAGAAGTTGTCTTCTAGGCACAGCCGCTCATGACGAGAGCTTCAAAAATAAAAGGTGGAAGAAATAATTCCAAGTTGTGTATGACAACATCGGAAATATGAGACGGGCCAGACGGTGAACGCATGTGGCACCACCGCCCACTTGCCATGAGGATCTGCATGCAGTGCGAGCGTACCGCCGCCCACATGCTCCACCACAGCCGGGCGTGATGCGCTCGACTCGGCCCTGAAGAGACCGGGCGGCCTCTGCTTATTCTGCCCCCGTACAGCTGTCTTGGTTGTGCTTCTGCGTCGATTCTAGCCCGGTCTCACACATCATTTCCTCCGCACCCCCCGGATGTTGCGCGTCGCGCGTCAATAGTGGCGTCTCAAACGCGAAGATTACAGTGTCTCACTTTGACCAAGCCTCTGTGCTACACAAAAGCCACACCTGCTTCAGCTTCAATCGTACGCACGAGCCATCAACCTACGCCTGGCGGCCGCGTTGTGTTCGGAGAGTGGTCAGCCGATGATTGTAAAGTTATCAGATGAGATACGCAATGCCCATATTTAGACATCACTAATTGTGTTACTCGGATTTCCATGAGAAATCATTTGGGCCCGCCGCAGATAGCGCCCTTCAGCAGAGGTAATTCTCACGGTATGTGGTGGCATATGATGCACTACACAAAAGGTCCTGGTGCGAAAAACCTTCTATGTCATTCTGCATTTGGAAGCTGCCCGGTGTAAAAGAAATTAGAGAAGTAAGTTCCTCAGCCCTATTCTGAGTCGTGAAGCGTGAAACAATGCCTTGGCTACAGCCCTAATGGAGTCGCGAGTCAAGTTTTGATATTGTGTCTTGTTAGATCGACATGGCCTGTGAAGATGCCGAAGGGCTGGTGCTGGAAAGCTTCAAGCCCAAATTACTGATCTACAATTGCTGGCTACTGCTCCTGGGCTGGCAAAAACACACGACAGTGGATATCGACAGCGAGTGACTGAGTAGGATTATGAATCAAGGTTGGAGCCCAGATGGCCATCAAATAAGGGACAATTTTCCCATTGGCAAAAATGGGAATTTGAACATTGATGCGGTTGTCTACAGCTTAAACAGTCAACCCAGCCGTGACACTGAATCACGGGAGTATTAAGGCGGCCAAAGGGCAGGGAGAGGCTCTGCGGCTCTTGCCGGAGAAGTGGCCTAGAGTACGTGTTTCAGGGTTATGACTGGATCCAGTTCCATTAATCGTTCTCGTGGGTTCCCGCCCGCTACCACTGTTATTTACCTTCCACTGTGGCTGTAGCTGTATTCTGCTTTCGACTTACTCGCCATATCAGTCCTACGCCACACCTGATCGGGTTCTTAACATCAATGCTTGGCACTTTGCCAGGCTGGAAGCTTATTCCTGGTATCCAGCTTGGAATAGAACACGGGAACCCCCTTTAATATCTCATACCACGTGGGTAGCTGGGCCGGCCCAACCCTTGCACCTCTCTTGGGCTGCCTTTTCCTCACTCGTGCATTCTCGAGTGTGCGTTGATACACGAAAGTGATGCTTTCATCTTTTGAAGAGCAATCTGAATATTTCACCAATTTCTGGGGAGGCATTGCAAATTCCTGTCTCGTATTTTGGCCCCAGGCCTGTGGAACTTTTACAACACTCGAAGCGGTAGAAAACACGCAATGGAGTCTTCAATGTATGGAAGTATGCCATAGTTTGTAAACATCTCATGAGGATGGCATAGTGGGGACTTGGTGAGGAAAAACTGTCGAATCTGCTATTCTTTTGCCTCTACCGCTCAAGCATTTCTTCAGGGAATTATCTACATCGTCATTGCCTCACGTCCAGTTGAACCAGATACTGGACAGCATCAACAACAGCCGCTGATTCACAGCGTTGAAACTGCCTTCTGAAGGCTTTCATCCAGGTCGAAGTCGAACAGCCAGCCGAACGTCTCAAATGACTCGGCTCTCAAGCGTGAAAGCTCAGCTCCCTCGGCAGTCGCAAGCTCCTTATATCTGACAACGTTTCTCTTACTCCGCTCGATCACTTCTACTGTCCTAGGCCGTCTCGCTCGGTCAAAAGCCTGGAAAACCTTTTCGACATCCGGTGGTGTTTGGACCGAGCCCAACAGACCACTCAACATGTGGGCATCCTCAATCGCCATACCTGCACCAGCTCCCATGTGAGGTGTGGTAGCATGCGCGGCGTCTCCCATGAGACACAGTCTACCTTGAAAGTACGCCTTGTCTTGCGGATAGTGAAACGTTGCCCATGTCTCCCCATTACCATGCTCTTGTATTAGCTTTACCAGGTTGGGATGTAATTCTCGGCAAGCATCGACGAGTTCGCCGTCCTTCAACGGCACTCGCCACTCCTTTTCTTTCCAGACACCCCCAGGCGGGGAGCTCGTGGCGAAGATGTTCAGAGCCGATCCGTGTTCCACGGGGTATGCAACGGCGTGTCCGCTCGGGCAGAGGAAGAGGTTTCCAGTTCCCGCCAGCTCCTTGCCCATAACCCTCTCATAGGCATCCCGTGGTACCATTGCGCGGTATCCGACGTAGCCGGAGTACTCCGGCTCGGCGTCAGGCCCGTGAATGAGCTTCCTCGTACTGCTTTTGATCCCGTCGCACCCGACAAGTGCCGACGCGGTGGCGGTTGACCCGTCCGCGAATTTGAGGATAATACCGCCCTCTGCATCACTTTCATTCTCCGTGACACTCACAAACGTCTTGTTGAAAGACGCTGACCCCTCCGGAAGCAGCCTGACGAGCTCATCCAGCAACTTTGCCCTGTGGACACAGCACCTGACGGGGAACGTCATGCCATCGATCTCCTGGACCTTGTTAACCATGTTGAAGATCTTCGGCGGCGCCCACGTCTCATCCTCGCCGTCGGGGAGCCAGCCCCTCCGGTACGTCAGAAACGTATCGGCCAGCTCCGGCGGCTCGTTGGTAGTGACGTGTTTCGCATACGCGCGGAGCATGGCGGGCGAGAGGCCATGCATGGCGCGGATGACATTTGGGCCAAAGGTGACTCCCGCGCCGATCTCGCCGAAGGACGGCGCCGATTCGTAGATGTGGAAGGGGACGTTGCGGGCGGCCAGACCGATAGCGAGGGAGACGCCGCCTATTCCGCCGCCGACGATGGCGATAGTGAAGGGTTTCTGGGAGGTGGTAGAGCCCATTTTGTTTGATTGCCAAGACAGTTGCCAAGATATATTCGCGATGAAGGACGACTGCTTCTCAACGTAAAAGAAGGCATCGACGTGAGCAGGGGACTCCTAGCTAATAAAGCGCATGAGAGGAACAGCGTAGCGCTGACTGCTGATTGTCCGTCTTGACCCAAAGCAGCAGTTGCATTATCACGCGTGGAACCCCGCATGGTCCATCACAGTTGCCGGCAGAATACTGTAGCTTCTAGTACTATGACTGGTTGATATTGTCCGTTATCTAGTTGGCAGTCGCTGACAAGTTGGTGATAACCATTCGTGTAAGCTGATGTCGGGAATGAGTGTTGGGCGTATGGGCGTATAGGCGTATACCAATGTCTGGTCCTCTCAAATTTTCAGCCTCCTGCAACATCCATCCTGTTCAGCAACGAGTAGCTAAAATGTTTTTTGTCCACTAGACAATCTTCTCTTACGTCAAGGGCCACTCTCCCGGGGCTTTCAAGGACATGATGCTCGTCTCACCGGTCTTGCTGTCGTGTACGATGAGATAAGAGACTAAAGCCCCGAGGTCCCGAGGCCCCGCACTTTTCAGGCTACTACGGTAGTTGAATTCCATTCGTATAACGCGACATGTGAGGACATTGTCGAACCGATCAGGACGGCTCTGGGTCAATGCCTGCCAAACCCTAGGAATGCCTCCATCGTGCCGAACACTTATGCAAACCGCTGACTGATCATTCTCGTTGGTCTGCAGCAGCGTTCCCGTAAACGACTTAGACAGTAAACTAAGAACGAGAGCATGTGATATGCTATTGAATGGTTAGATCATAAGTTATGCTGCATACTGTTCGCAGTCGACGCAACTACATGATGTCTCTTCACTGCCATTCGTGATGTAGTTATCTATCTAGCCTGCTGAAGGGGCCCCTGACAGACTGAATATAAATATCTAGGCACGTTTGCAAGCTAGCAGTCCTCCTTGTCTGTGACCTCGTCTCTTTCTTCTTCAACAGGCTCACACTTGACACACACATCAAAATGTCTGAGATCCTTGTAGGGGAGTATCTATTCCGTCGGCTCAAGCAGGTTGGTGTTGAGACTGTCTTCGGCGTCCCGGGTGGTGAGTTCTCCATATTCCCATCATGGGGTCTCCCGAGCTCCTACTTCTGAATAAATCATATCAACTGCCCTTTCAATCTCTGACGTATCCTTGTTTGCCTAGACTTTGAGCTTGCCCTTCTCAACCTGGTTCCCGAACAGGGCCTCTCGTGGGTGGGAACACCCAACGAACTCGTCGGTGCGTACGCTGCCGATGGCTACGCACGCGAGAAAGGGTTCGGCGCGTTGGTCACCACGTTCGGGCCTGGTGAGCTAAGTGCTCTGTGTGGAATTGGCGGTGCATTCTGCGAGAATGTTCCCGTGCTGCACATTGTCGGCTACCCTACGAGGCCTGTTCAGGCGAGCGGCAGGATCATCCATCATACACTTGGTGATCTTCGCTATGAGTAAGCCCCACCGAAGCCGAATTGTGTCAATTGAGATTGACTGGTCACAGTCACTATGTCAAAATGTCTGGAGAGTTGAGCTGCGCCACGGCTGTTCTCGAGGACACACACACAGCCGCCAGCGAAATCGACCGGGTGATCAACGCTATGCTTTTGTATTCCAAGCCTGGATAGTGAGTACAGACTCGGAGCAGTTCAATTGACTAAAGTATGTTGACTCACTGACCTTTTCAGTATCGGAATCTCGGAGGACGTCGCCTATTCCAAGATACCCTCATCCTACCTTGAGACTGAGCTCCTCACTTCTCCTCCCCCGGGAAATATGGACATCGAACAGAAGGCCATAGCGGCGCTTCGTAAGGTGCTTACTGAATCCAAGAAACCTATTATTCTTGTCGATGGCGGTGCTTCACGCGGTAGCTGGGAGAAGTTTATCCCTGAGCTCATCGACACTCTCGCGATCCCTGTCTTCACGACGACATTAGGCAAGGGAATTGTCGATGAGAGTGGTCCTTACTATGTCGGTGGTTATGAAGGCCTTGTCTCTCTGCCAGAGGTAAAGGAAATAGTAGAAGGGGCGGATTGTGTGCTGTGGTTGGGCAGCCTGCCATCTGACTTCAACACGTCAGTACCATTACGACCCCCCACCCCCTCAGAAACACAGCTAACGCAATAGTGACACCAAGTCTTGGGTTCACTTTCCACATCAACTCTTCAGCAACTGTGATCGACTTCCAGAGACACTTTGTCCAGGTAAGCTGCAGCACGGTCTGAGGAGAAAATTACTTAACTAAGGACGAAGCAGATACGAGACACGAAATTTGAGGCCAAGATCTCACAGATTCTTCCCAAGCTTATCAAGGCAATCGGCACAGAGCAGCCTCTACCCGGCAAGATGTCACATGTCAAGCGGCCAGAGCGCCCCGCTGCTCCGATGCCCAAAGCAATTGAACAAGACTGGTTGTGGCCGGTGAGTACCTCTAGTTACCTCGATATCTCCAGAACGACTAATCGGAACGCAGCGCCTCTCGGCTTATATCAAGCCCGGCGATCTTGTTGTAACAGAAACAGGCACCTCCCAGTTTGGTTTCAACATGACTACCCTGCCACATGGTGCAAAGGTCTGGACGCAGGCCGTATATGGAAGTATCGGATATGCGGCTGGCGCGGCGGCCGGAGCGTCGATCGCGGCGAAGGAGACGGGCAGCTACAATCGTGTCATCCTGATTACGGGCGAGGGGAGTCTGCAGCTGACCGTACAGGCGTTTTCGATCTTGAACAGACATGGACTCACGCCCGTGGTGTAAGTTTGAGACCTCCCTCTTCTGTGCAATATTCAGGATAAGTGTTGATGTCTAGTTTAAGATTCATCATCAATAATCTCGGTTATACCGTTGAGAGATACTTCAACGGTATGGATGCCGCGTACAATGATGTGCCGATGTGGGATTATGGCGCAATATTCCAGGCCATGTCTCCGGAAACGAAGATCAAATCGTTCAAGGTCGATAAGGCGGTCGACTTGGATTCGCTATTGTCTGATGAGGAATTCCAGACTGCTACATATCCCCAGGCAAGCGGAACGATATTTCTGATATCACCATGGAACTCGAATCGACTGACAAAGTGGCTCCAGTGTGTCGATATGATGCTTGGTCCGAAGGACCTCCCTTCGAATCTGAAGAAGATGTTCGAGATCGCGAAGGCGAGTGCTGCTACGAAGAGCTAGGGCTCTTCTCACCCGGTGGAGTGAATATGCTCGACCAAGGACAGTCTCATATTAAATCTCTTCAACCTAAGACCTTGATTGCTATCAAGCCATGTCTCTGGATCGACACATTCCTTTGTGTACCAATATCTTCCTTGACGGTATTTCGACTGGCCGATGCTTTACGTAGGTAGCTAAGCAACGGGTGCGTGCATGCAAATTGGTGTGCTCTGGAAGTTGTTTCTCTCCATTATTATGTTTCTGGTCCTTGGAAGCACAGACCCGAGTAGATATTTCGAGAATAGCCATGGTTCGTGAGAAGGCACACCATTGCCTTTATTGAGCAAACTTTCGAGTATTCTGAGCTGTCACAACTCGCCAATCCCAAGCTACCTAGACGTCCATATTGAGATGAATGCGACCTTGCATTTGTCAGATAATATCAAGAGAGCCACGATTCGAGGAACATCGAGGAAAATGTAGGCGTCATTCCACCTTGATTCTATATTGCCCAATATCTCAGAGAACCTTCTTCGGCATTGCCATGCGCTGTGCCGCCATCTGCAATGGGCGTTGGCAAGCTGTGATTGGAATACCGCTCCGGCTAAATTACCGGTCCACAAGAAGGTACTGGTGTTGCGAATAAATTTAGTGTCCCGGTACGTTCCCACTTGCGGACCATAGCGCTCCGGGAGCCAAGACCTTCTCCATCAATAAGCGAACCCCGGCTCGCGCCCGGGAGCGTCAGGCGAAGTATGCTCGTGACCAATCATACAAGCATTGATGCACGGCTGGGATCTTGTACCTAAGAAGGCGAGCCGGCAAGGGAGCCCCTTTGCCATTTCAGGGCAGCTCGACCAGGAGAAGCATATTTGAGCCGCCTGACCAGAGGCCATCAAGTGGAGGCCCACCCCTGCAGACGTCAGTCGGCACACTGCCGAACACACCTGATTGCGAGGTATAACGGCGATCTGCCAAGGGTTCCCTGATTGTTCATCACTTGGTCTAGGACTGGCGGGCCGTTTCAACTTGGTGGTGCTGTAATAATTTACTGTGGGTATGGGTCAGGGATACCAACGGTCTCAGGCGGCTGGACGGGATTGGTCGGCACATGGGATACTCTGCAGAGCATGTCCATATGTCCGGAAAGGGAATTCATACCAGATGGAAGATGACCCGCCGCCACATGAGGCCTCTTGGTGGTATAAGAGCCCAGTCCATCTCAGGAAGATCTACAATCAAGTCGCACATTAGCCTTCCCACGACCATCCGCCTGTGTTATCGTGAGCCTCAGCCAAACGAAGACTCTATTCTGCAAAGCCGGGAGAAACTCAGCCAGCCAGTTCATCATCATGAAGACCTCAGCCATCCTAACAGCGGCACTGCTCGCCGTCTCGCCGGTAGCCGCACACTACAGGTTCAACCAGATCAACAGCAGTGGCATATTCAAATACATCCGGGAGAATACTAGCAACAACTCGCCTGTAACTGATCTCGCTTCTACCGACCTGCGATGCAACACCGGCGCGAAAGGCGATGGAACTGATACGACTGCGGTCAAGGCAGGCAGTTGTACGTACAAAGAGGACTCTTTTTAACTAAGATGGCATTGTTGCTCTTTTGTGAAGCTCTTTTTGAGAGCACGAGTTCAAGCCTTGACGAACGCAAAATCACTAACATCTGGAAGCCTTCACCTTCTCGCTCGACCAAGCCGTATACCACCAAGGCCCCGTCACCGTCTACATGTCCAAGGCCCCAGCCGCCGCCTCAGCGTACGTCGGAGACGGCGACTGGTTCAAGATCGCGGAGGAGGGCCCGACCTTCAGCGGCGGATCCTCGACGTGGCCCATGAGGGCGAGCTACACGTACAGCATCCCGACCTGCATCGCCAACGGCGACTACCTGCTCCGCATCGAGCAGCTCGGCATCCACAACCCGGGTTCTCCTCCCCAGTTCTACTTGAGCTGTGCTCAGGTCACCGTCTCGGGAGGCAGCGGCGGCTCTCCCTCGCCGACGACCAAGATCCCCGGTCACGTCAAGGCTACCGACCCGGGCTACACTGCCAACGTAAGTCGATCCTGACGTGTTGGCTGATGACTTCGTGCTAAACTCTCCGCAGATCTACAACAACTTCACCAACTACACCATCCCTGGCCCCAAGAAGGTGAGTTATCCAATCTCTACGTGTCTCCACCCCCGTAAGAATGCCGTGCTGATGTAGACAACAGATTTCCTGCTAAGTGTGGCATCTTGGAATCGGACAAGTTTTGTTAGTTGGGCAGGGCCACACTGAGCCGTCACGCAGGGACGTGTTACCTCGGCGGAGCGCCGTCCGCAAGCTTTACGAGAGAGCGTCTGCATGACCTTGCAGATACTATTTACTTCGATGTTCATACTTATATCAAACCAATAGATTGTCTATACCACACTTCTTGAGACATTGTCTTCCTTCTGTGAGGTTGGGGTGTCAGCGACCTGTTGGTAACGCACGTCCTACTCTACATGCGCCTAGTCGCGGCGCCTGGCCGGCAGATGCCCTCATCGGCGCCATGGTGTGGTTACACAACTTCGCCTTCATGGCGCGTCGTCGTGGGCGGTGCAGAGAGTGCCAAGGACGCAGGTGACCTGAAATGTGTATCCTGATCATGGGAGAAGCCGCGTTTTCATATTCGTAGTGGCCTGTCCGAGAAAAACAGTGATTCTTCCTAACTTCTCAGGTCCAGTGCTGGGTAGTAGAAGGCATCGCCTACTCTCACGTATCGTCCTGGAGGGCAGCCGTTGACCCACAAGAATGACCATCATCACAAAAGGCACCACCAGAGCTCCGGCGGCGCTTATACGAGAACGGCTCGACATCCGCTTTTTACAGCGAGGAACGAAAGACGTCCCCCAAGACAACGAGTAATGCGAGCTCGTCGAGGGCGAGCACGTCACCCGCGTCCGCTTCCACGACTACGCCCAGGTCTTCAGTATCCCAGGGTTACACAACCAGCTGCTCGGCGGTCTAGATTCGGAGACGAAGTGCATCTCGCTGCAGGTCATAGCCGGCCTCCTGCGCGACCAGCTTTCCCTTGCCCTCCCTGGCAACAACGTCCGAGACCGGGGCCAGCATGAGGGCAGGCCAAAGCTGCAGGTCCTGGACCTCGCTTCCAAGAAGAACTGCCCTCATGATTCTGCCTCTATTCAAGTCCACAGGCTTTTCTGCAGAAACTTGCAACTGCTTGTATAAAAGAAGAACAGTTGTGAATATACCAACCCTCATGATGACATACATCTACTCTAAGTCTACTCTAAGTCCACTCTAAGTCCTACTAGCTAGAACATATTAAATCCATCTTAATAATTCTCGTCGCCATGCCAGATAACCCAAAACAGCCACGCCCGCCATAAGGCCGGAAGCTATATATGGCACAACATCAAACCCCCCAAACTTGTCCCTGTTCCTCGCACTCCACTGCTCCACACTGGTGGCCGGCCTACCCAGGATCTCCTGAATCTCAAAGCTCACATCCACGTCGTCATCTTCGCGCACAATTTCCACAAACTGGGCCACAAGCCCGTTCGCCATGAAGTCATCCGCACCCCCTAGCTTCACCATTCGCTTAAAGACGGGGGCCGGAAGATGCAGGTAGCGCACGTGGTGGCCGATGGTCCGCGAGAGAATGGCCGCGAATTCCGACATGTTGAGGCGCTGTGGGCCAGTAAGGTTGTATGCTTTACTGGCGTGCTTGGCTGGGCCGTCGAGGATGACGCGGTGGGCGACGGCAGCCACATCTGCGGTGTCTCTGTGTCCCATTGTCAATATCGTGGCCTCTTGGTATGGGGACACATGCCCTTTCAGGTAAAGCAGGTAAGTACTCACACCCAGGGGTCGCGACCGTCCCCGCTCGTCTGTGGCAAGAAGCCCTTTTGTATCGCCGGAGCTGTGGTTAAGAGGTTGGACATAAAACCACTGGGTCTCAACGACGTCCACTTGATGCCCGCCTTGTCACAAGCCTCCCGCATGTACTTCTCGGCGAAAAAATGCGCCTTCGCCCACGGCACGTCCGTCTCAGCCCGCTGGTCCGAGGCCGCGATCTTGACGATGAATTTAACTGTGCCACTGGAGATGGCAGCGTTGACAGAGTTGATCTCCATCTCTAGCTGGTTGGGTCCCGGGGGTGTCAACAGGAAGAAGGTCTTGCAGCCAGACATGTGGGATGCTAACGCCTCGACGGACTGGTTGAGATTCCCAAGGGCGGCTTCCACGAAGGGTTGTTGACTAAATTCATCGGCTTGGTCTTGCCGGCGGCATAGAACACGAGTTGGCGTATTGCTAGACTGTAGAAGTGAGAGAAGTTTGGAGCCAATATCGCCGGTGGCGCCGGTGATAAAGGCAGTGGGCGTTGTTGAAAGCATACTTGTTGCGTCCAAGAACTAGGCAATCGCTTGCGGCTCTTTACTTTTGAAACTATTATTATAATTACTTTTTGTCGTCAAATATTGTATAAGCGGCGTCTGCTGGCTCAAGTGTGGGATTCAAGCTTGATATATTCCGAGGGACTGATTGGGCCGGAGAGACTCGGTCTCTAAACACACACCGAGGCGGCTTCGGGGTTCCGCACTTCTGCTGTTTGAATATCTAGGCCACGTCGACTGACTCTTTGTCATGAAAAAGTCATATCGCGATGCGGGCCTATGCGACCGATGATGGGACAGTACGACACGGGTAGTGCAATCGAGGAGGAAATAAGGTCCGCTAGGATTGAGAGGATGCGTGTAGTAGGCTCTGGTTGCTGGGTAGTGTTATGAAGTAGCGCGCATGGCACCCAGGGGACCCGTTTGGGTGACCCCAACCTCCCAAACAGGACAGTTGGGGGTCGAATGACGAAATCCTTACTGCCTTGGTTGCACTAGCCCATCTCACTGGCCTGAGACTTGCTTCCCAGAAGCTTGACCCAGTTCATAGTTTGCCGTATGTTTCAGCGGATCAGTCCCCTTTGCCTCCTCCCATGCCTGGGCCACATACTCGGCCTTTTCCCGAGACCTCGCCTCGAGGTCAAAGAGAAACGGCTTTGGTTGCGTGTTGAAACCCGTGGTGTAGTTATACTCTGGGGGGATGACTTCGTTACCTTGAGAATCCTTCTTCCGGCTAATCCGACAAGCCCAGGCGACACGTGAGGTGAAAATGTAAAGAGAGCGCTCAGCAATATTCATTCCTGGGCAAATCCTACGGCCAAACCCGAACGCCGAGTAGTTCTGCAGGCTTGGGAACTTGGTGAGCGGCTCTCTGTAGCTGGGATATTCAGGCATCAGCCAGCGGTCCGGATTGAAAGCTTCCGGGTCAGGGTATAGCTCGGGATCGCGGTGGATTGCCCTGCCAAGAAGTGAGGTCAGAAAATCCCAAGTACGGACAGCAAGGCATGGGCAGAATCTCATACTCGGTACCTTACTTACCATTGATTGGCGTGAAAGTTAGTACCCTTCTTGAAGAAGAATCCGTTGTAAACGTCGTCCTTTGTTAACTGGTGAGGCACGCCTTCATCCCCCATCCGTCAGCTCCCTCTCACACCTGCCGCAGGATGGTCAAGGGACCTGTGTAAGGTGCTCACCTCCGGCTGTAACTGGTCTCCAACGGAGAACCTCTTTGATGACAGCACGGCATACCGGTAGATCGGGTACGTCGTCAAACTCGGGCATTCTACCCCCACACACACGGTCGATCTCCTCCCACATGCGCTGAGAATAGTCAGCTTCTTGAAAGTCCGAGAAGGGAAATTCGAATGGGAGGTCATAATCACTTCTTGCCATTGTGGATAGAGAGTCATGGCCAACATAAAGGACATCATGGCTGAGGCTGTTGTGCCGCTTCCCGCTTCGAACAGTGTTCCGATCACGTATGCGGCCTCGTCCTCTGTCAGTCCATAGGCGTCCTGATCCTCGAGCCAGGTATTGGTGAAGGACGGTGCCGTCACTTTAGCTTCTCTTTCAGCCCGGACGTCATTGATCAGCGTCCGAAAGAATTTGAGCTCAGCCTCGTGAAGTTGGCGGCCCTCCTTCTTGAACGGCGCCATCCATTCCGGGAGATATTGCAGAATGGGTATGGTATCGACAAGATAGGATCCAGGAGACGCGATCCGTTCCACACTGTGGACGACGTGGATAGCCTTCCTAACGTGAGCTTCCTCGCCGGTCACGACGGTCTTGCCATATCCAATCCGGAAGATCAATCCGCCGGCATACCGCTCGAACCACAACTCATATCTGGATGGGTCCCGGATAAGGTCGTAGAGCATCCGCTTCGACTCGATGCTCTGGGAAGGCTGGTATGATTTCGCCATTTTTTCCATGGTCAACTGATGCATGAGCTTTCGGCCGCGCCGCCAGCGTTCTGTGCGCAATGTCCATGTCAGCCAGCTTATTCCCGAGACTCGTGCGCGCCCCGAGCTGCGAAGCCCAACATCCATGGAGTAAAAAGTGCCTTACCGTCGTAGCCTAACAGTAAGGGCCGAAGATTATCCGAGAGCATGTCGCTCGCCATGACGAGGTGTTCGCGGGACGAGTACGTTGTTCCCCTCTCGCGCAGCAGGTCGTTGGCCGCCCGCTCGGTTGAAAGAACAACGTTTTCCCTGCCCAAGATGGTGAAGCGTATGATGTGGCCATACTGGTCCGCCCATTCCTTGAATTTCAACCAGGAATGATGAGGCGGGATTTGGAGCATGTTCCCTAGAATAGGGACGCCATCTGGCCCCGGGGGGATCTTGGTACCGGGTGGGCGACGACGATTCTCTTCCACTTGACGCCGAACAAACGTCGTGATAAGAATGAGAAGGCCCGCTATGGGAAGCATCGAAAGTAGGAGTGCCATGTTGCTCAAACCTGCTTCGACTATTGTCCTGGTGGTTATGGGTCCTGAAGGCTCAGGCGTTGGGACGCGAAAAAAGATGAATGGGCCGGAGGAAAAGATGGCTTACTTGTATGAGCCTAGAATCCCGTAAATCCGTCCCTCTTGTGAAAGTTTATCTGACTGCGATGATGCCTAAGGTAATAGGCCTTCATTCTGTACCGTGACCTCGGCCTTGATTTGAGTTTCTGGTATCACGAAAGGTGGGGAAGCGTCATCCTCCACACCCGTGTCAGAATTTAGCAGGTCACCTAGACGGAGGGGGTCGGAGTGTTTGAAAGCACTTGCTGATTAAGCACCGGTAGCCAAGGTTTCTACGTTTCCCGATTCCACTGATTTTAAGTATTATAGCCGTCTTTCATGATTGTGTACTTCTCTGAATCACGTCTAAGTTCAGCTTTCTGCGAAATGCTCTTGTCCGGGAGGCTTTCTGAAGGATGTAAATGCTCTTCGTTGCCCTATCTTGGTGACTCTGAATAAGTACCAGCTCTGCTCAGGAGGCTTGCCGCTATAGGAAGCTCCTTAGCCTGACGCTCTGAGAAGGCCGCAAGGTTTAGTGACTGCTTGGAATATGTCAGGCGATACAACTTGAATTTCGTCTTGGAAATTTCGTGGCAAACCTTTGCGCGATTAAAGTTGGAAGAAGCTTTCCCGATTCAGCGGAGGACGGTATCAAGATGTTGAATCGCATCTTCTATAAGCTTCTTGCCCGAGAATTGTTTGCCAATCTGAATAGAGAGCTTCGCAAGCTTGGTGCTCTTTTTTTATCTCCTCCTTGACAGGTACTGTTGTTCAGGTAAGCGTTTCGGCAAATAGGGGTTGCGATCATGCCAAACTTGAAAGAATACCGTCCCGATTCATGTCCTCCTGAGTGTCTTTGGCCATGTTTCTGGGGCCAGTCTGGACGTATACTAGGTTGTAGCTTGAGGGATGTGTTGGAAAAAGAATGAGGTGAGAATGGAGCCCGCAAGTGCCCTGTCTGTTGGCTCAGCTCTACTCATAGATAGCTTGACTGGAAGGGCTTATTGGTTACCCCGTTAGATGAGTCCAGGCAGAGTCAGTCAACTAAATCGCCGGGGATCATATGTCTGCTATTTGCGGTGCGCCACGCCTATTCATGCAATGTAGTTAAGCTCAATGGCGACGATAGACTGTATGGCATAGGCCTCGAGCTTGGCTCCGGTGGGGTTTTGATACCTTGTGAAACTGCATATGTTGACCTGCGCGAGTATTGTGATTCTCAACATGGCGACTTTGTTAATCATTTTGTCAACCCCATCGTAATGCTATTGATATGGTAGACTGGCTGCCAGGTGTCAGCTATTGGTTTGATGATCAATATGGCCAACTGGGCAGACTTATAGTACAGCTGATACGGATTCGTACAATGCGAATATGATTTAGAATACGGAGATTCGCACCTGCAAAAACGGAGGGTACACCGGTACATCACCAGCTCACCCAACACCCATATACCCAACACCCATACACCCACACATCTAGCACCCACACCCACTCTTACTTATACTCATACCTAACACCTAACACCTATATACCTAACTTATATACACAATTAATATACCTAATTCAACTTAGGTATACAGGTATTAGGTAAAGTAAATAAATTAGACCTAGGTGATGTGCTATGGCTATGTTACAAGTTGATGTACCGTTGTACCCTCCGTTTTTTGCAGGTGCGAATCTCCGTATTCATGATTTATTGCTCTTCCCTTGGCTTGTTGTAGAGCACCAGCGCCCCTGTTCTGAGCGGCACGTTATCACTGGACCCATGTGCCGGCTGCGGTATGTACCGAGGCCGAGATCCATGAGAGCGATTGATCTTGCGCAGGCGCACTTTGGCGATCTTTGCCGTAAGAGTCACATCTGGATGAGATTTTGAGTTTGACTCCAAGTGAGTGCTGAAGAGAATGAGTAAGTAGTGGTCGACAGCTTGATTATTTTTGGAATTAATTGGCTAATTATGGACCCAGATCGGCCTATATCTGCCCTGATCAACCCCAATGGCCCGTTCAAATCCACGACATGTAAGCGATTCCTAAATTTCAGTGGATTTCGCATTGATTTGTCTCAATGAATATCGAGCACGAAGAAAAAGACAGTGAGGGTCGTGATTTAATCCGGCAAGCCGACATGTGCCACGTTAAATTTGGCCGAGCCGGCGCCGATGCATTACTCAGCTTCCGGTGACCGGCAGCTCCAGGATCGGATCCGGCAGCAATGCAACGCGGGGATCCACTCGTCGATTGCAACATCCTCCGGCTTTATTCGTCGGTTTTTCACCGCAGATTTTCAGTTGCTCTTTTCCTGGACTTTTACCATTCTACGCCGTATCTGCCATACGGCACTTGGGATCAATATGGCAGCAGATGCGACAGACGAGAGAACACCCCTCCTGAACGGCTCGACAAACGGCCACCACAATGGAACCATCGCCGACTCCAATGGCAACGGCAACGGCAATGGGATAGTGGGGGACCATGACGCCGCCGATGCCAAGAAGAAGAAGGCGGCATCTTGGACCACCCGCGTCTTTGGCCCTCCCAACACAATTAAAGTCCTCCTCGCCGGCTTCATCATAACATTCGCATTCAGCTTCACCCAAGTGCCCATATTTTACGTTTTTCATTTAATGGAATGCGACGTCTACTATGAGACACACCCACCACACACCGGACCAGGAGATCGATGTTCCATCAATGAAATCGCAGCCGGCACGGCACGCCAGTTCTCCATCCTCGGCATGAGCACCACCTTCTGTGGCACGGTGAACCTCTTCGTCACGGGCTGGTCGATCAAGAAATGGGGCCCGCGCTTTGCTCTCATCCTGCAGACCTTCATCCCGGCCATCAGGGTCGCCACACAGGTCATCGGTGTCCTGGCTGGAGGAAATGCCGGGATCACCATCATCCAGACCACACAGCTCATCACGATATTTGGGGGTCCCGCTGGCTACATCCTCGTGGTGAACACCATCGCCGGGGAGCTGGTGGAGCCGATGCAGCGCACAGCCGTGTTTGGCCAGCTGCAGGCGTGCATCATGCTGGGTCAGGCGATCAGCTACCTCCTCGGCGGGATGGTGGGTGACGCCTTTGGGATCAGGATGCCGTTCCAGGTGGCGTGCGTCCTGTTCCTCTTCGCTACCCTTTACTCCCGGACAGTGATACCCTACATCTCTCCGGAGTCTCTGTCGGACGGCAAGAAGTCGAAAGCGAAGGGGATCAAAGGCTTTCTGGCTCCACTCAAGATTTTGGCCCCGCAGCGCATACGGTTCATGGACGGGCATGTCGCAAATCACTTTGGGGTCTTCTTCCTTTGCTGCGGTATCTTCCTGGCGGTGTTGGCAACTAGCTACGGCCCCTTGCTGATCCAGATGTACGCGACGGCATATTTCGACTTCACCCAGGCCGACAACGGCTGGCTGATGAGTGGCAACGCGCTGTGCCGGAGCATTTTCCTCTTCTTCGCCTTCCCCAGGATCATCGACGCGGGGAGGAACTGGTGGGTCAGGAAGGTCGAGGGCCCAAAACCTGACCCGGCGCAGACGAAAGACCCCAACGCGTTATCTCGAATACCGTCGCGGCCTGAGCAGCTTGAGGCGCCGATGTGGTCCGGAAATCAGATGTCACAGGAGGATTCCATGCCTCAGCCCGAGTCGCGGCCCGAGGACGACCGGACTGCAAGCCACTTTGACCTCTTCTTCCTTCGATGGAGCCTGCTGCTCGACGGAGTAATGACTGGTGCGGCCGCCCTATGCACAAAGAGGTGGCACATTTTCCTCGGTAAGTTATTCTCTGTACCCGTCTACCTAACCGGTGACAGAAAGAACCTCGTTGCTGACTGATCTCTAATAGCGTCATTCCTGCTCCCATTGGGATCCGGCTCTGCCCCAGCCGCAAAAGGCGTCATCACGGAGATGTGCTCGCACGGCGATCGTACCGACGCCCTGAACGCAGTCACCCTCGTCGAGAACATCGCGAGGCTGGCGACGCAGGGCCTGTTCGGCTTCATCTTCTCCGCGCTTGCCGAGGCCGGAAAAGCTCACATGACGTTTCATGTCAACGCTGCTCTTGCGATTGTGGGCATGGCAGTGCTTTATTTGTCGCATTTCCCCCCATCGAGCGCGACCATCTTGGAGGACATCGAGAACGATGATGGTGATGAATCTGGGGAGGATGATTCCCCGAATCTGGCTAGAGTCACGTCACACGAGACAGACCGATAGAATGGAAGAAAGAAAAAGAAAATTGACGGGAATTTTGTTGCTAGACACGGAAAATGCTAAAATTCTCGACGAGGACTAGAAGTGAGATCCTAGGTAGTCACTGCCAGTGAAGCTGAAAGGATTGGGCTTGATCCTGACCTCCAGCGGGCTTTTAACATAGCTCAAATTGATCAATGCTGATAGAAGGGCAGGCAGATCATGATACATAGCCAGCAAATCTTTCTTCTTTTAATCTGCATTTGACGGTCCTTGCATCCTTCTCGTGGTAAACCTTCCAAACCTGCTAGGCCGCATATGAAGCCCTCCGGAGACCACAGATTTCGGATCCCATCAACCTAAGAAGCAATTGGGCTCACGACTGTTGCGTAAAAGCAAGCCGCGGTGTAAAAAATACGCCCACACTGTCGTCACTGGTAGTCTGTAAGGATGTCCCGCCCTGGCCTTCGAGTCTAGTTCGGATTTGATACCGGAAGCCAACCAAAACTCCAACGCTCGTCATGGCAACAATATGTTTTGGTTGATATTCTAGTTAGTGTTTTGGTCGATGTTTTGGTCTTTGTGCGGTCGAGACAGGATGACAGAGCCCGAACATGCATGCCTCGAGAAGGACTGTGGTGTCAAGCAAGTCCAGCACCAACTGCAATCGAGTCCGGAGTCTCGTAAATATCATGGTCAGGTGTGACATGGTGTCCAATGAATGCTTGCCGAAGGTGCGAGTGATTACATAATTAAACATGTCAATCCCTGTCCAGACACCACAAGACACTCTGCCTGACGAAGTCCACTTGCGAACACACACACACCTCGCCAAATCAGATATGCCTCTCGTACAAGTGAGCATGGACCCCAGGAGATAATGCTCGACGGATATACTCAAGTCAACAAGCAAGAACGGTCGTGTTGAACATGTGCCCTGGTAGCTGCAGACATACTTGTCCTCCAGCCACTACTTCGAGCAATCCTGCCACGACCATGATGATTGCAACATCCATCTCGTGGCCGCAGCTGGGCCAGCACATCAGATTGAGGCTTTGGAATTTGTGAGAGGGCACTAAGTTGCATAGCAAGTCATCGTTACCAAGGACCGCATTTCACCTGAACCGGCAGTCTATGCAATCTGGTTCCAGTCCAAGCAAGCCATAGATGCACACCCAGCACAAGATTATGCACTTCAACGGCATTTGCATCTCTCACCGCCAGAAAATCAAGACACGGTTGCTCCAGAACATTCGCCCAACATCCGTAGCAAAATTTGCGTTGTTTGACTCACGTAGGCAAATACCCCGCTGCTTGCGGCCGAGACAAGGCTGTCGGAGTGCTGCAATTCGCCTCCACAAGCACACGGGAAACTATCTCAAGGACGTTTCCATTTTCAAAGTTTTCTTTCACATGCGAATCTATCATGGCTTGCCGCCGTATTCCAGCATATATCGGTGTGTTGTTCGTATCGGCAATGGCAGGCTGCATTGGTCTGTCTGCGCGCACGCGCCCGCGTGTCTGTTTCAGACGAAAAGCTGCAGGACACGTATGCACGCGACGAAAGGTTTTGAGCAAATGATCTCATTTGCATTTTATCAAGAGGTCAAATCGGTAATTTCGGTGGGTGCGGTGAGGCCCAACTTACAATCAGCACGGGGTCAAGCATTTCCGGCCCGGGCAAGCTTGACAACTCACATGTGCACAGTATCATTTCATTTCGTTTGTAGCGAGGCCTACTGGTTTGCTTCTGATTGCCTCATAGCACTCGGGCTTTTGAGCACACGCGAATTGTTTCACAGACTGCATGATTTGGTGAGACCTTCTCTGGGTTGCCTTCATCAAGAGCTTGCATCTGACGTTTGTTCCTGGTCACGGTGGTTGGAAATGTCTGCCTACAAGCTTAACCCACTCGAAACGATCAAGTATATGTAGAAGATCTCTCCGTGGACTGAAGCTGAAATTATCATCTCTCTTCATTCTTCTTCATCTCTCATCATCCGTCTCCATCTTTTCATTCCTCTGTGTCATTCTCTATTTGTCTGTGTCTCATCACCTGCATCACTCTTCGTGCATCTAGATCTCTCCATCATCTGGATCTCCCTTCTTTCACACTTATCCATCTCCAATGCTCTATATTAAACACCCCCAGATATCACATTCTAGACAGAGTCTATCACATCCCATCACCACAAATGGCCAGTTCTTCATTCTGAGCCATTTGGCCCTATGGCCTCGTTCGATACGAAGACCAAGAGTAAGTCTTCGGACAGCAACAAAACAAACCCAATCATGACGTCCGTCGACCCTCTCCGGTATCTGTCTTTGGCCGATGGCCTCCTTGGGCCTCTTTACGAACTTGTGATTCTTCACTTGTCGACACAAGATGGCCACTCCTACCAAGTCGTGGACCTCTGGAAAGGACCTGGGTAAAGTCGAAGTTCCGTTCCGCAGGCCATCTTGATAGAGTGCTAACGAAAGAGACATTACAGAAGAGATGCCACCAAGACCCACGAGCCGACACAGACGGAGAGGTCAGAGCCATCCAGTGGCTCGAAAACGTCACATACCCAAAAACATCACATACCTCGCCGCATACCGCCAAGTAGACCCGGTCTATCACGTCGGTTCACTCTCGGAGCACACAAATCTCTACCCTCATGCAACAAGCAACATGGGGCGCTTGGATGACCTGCCGATATTCGAGCTCGACGCCCTCCTTGTTGTCAGCAATCGACTGCTTGCTGACATCAATCACCGACTGCGGGATGGAGTTCCTCTTCTGACGGGGGGCCCTGAGCCCAGCATAAAGCTCACCGCAGTCATGACAGCCACCGACGACACCTCCGAGACCAGGCGGCACACATGCTGACGGACAAGGGCGGCAATTACAGAACGGTGTTTGTGCATCATACTCACCGACATGTCCACGATAGCCGCGGAGACCCGCGTTACGCCATGACATCTGGGTACCGTCGTCGTCTCAGTCAAGGCAGACGAGGTGACACCTAGCAGGACGGTAAAAGAATGCACGTGTGGACCCGATTGCCCTGACACGTGTAGCTGCCTTCGCTATGGTTGCCACCCACTCCCGTCTCAATGTGGACACAGGGACGAACATGGTCAGCTCAAACCTCGTGTCTCCCCATTCCGCATACATCCCCACACCCCATGCAACAAGCAACATGGGCCATCTGGATGACTTCCCGACAATCGGCGAGAGACTGCTCACTAGCCTTCAGGTCTTGGACTGGTCTCGCGTTTCGGTTACTTCATCCACTTTATTTTCTTTCACATGTTCCTCCATCTACCTTCCATTAACCACCTTCTCAGCCATCGGTCGTCTCTGCCCGCGGTGTCTTCATTGGCGATCGAGACGACGGGCAGCCTCGACGGGCTGGAACCACACAGACGCGAGGGGAATCGCTACCACAACACCGTTGTGATGATGGACGTCATCACTAAGGACGTCATGTACCACCACTTGTACAATCTTGTCAAGGGCTCTTGGGAGCCTTTGACGATCCGGAAGCGCTTGCATTACGAGGACATGCGCGCCGAGATTTGGCGGGAGACGTTCGAGCCCCCCAAAGTATTCTCGGGCCCAACCACACCAATGCAGACGAGAGTTGAGGGTAAGCCTGACCACCAGACAGAGAGCTGCTTAGCTCCTTCTTAGTGCTTCATGCTAACACAAAGAGTACAGATAGTCCGCGATCATCCGGAATCAGGCAACATACCATGTCCAGGACCCTGTGCGACTTCCACAGTTGCTCATGTCTCATCTTCCAGCGATGTATTCGTCCTCGTTCTCCTTTGGCACTTCATATTCTTCTTGAGATTTCACTTTCTATATAAATTCTTCACAATCATATCAGAAAGGTCACTGTACCCTCACCGGCAGAACTGCCAACCTGCACCACACCGGGCAGTACCATCGGTCGTCATTCTAAGACGTCCGCTACAACTCGACGCAGGGCATTGTGGACACCTTTGCGGCCGCCCCAAGGACAGCAGACGCGCTCCAGCACCTTCAGTCGCCAAACACCAACACCAGCACCGTGTCGTCGCACACCAAGCACGAAGCGCTTGCCGAAGGCATCGACTGCACACATGTGTATGTCGGCAGACGTTCGGTGGACACCTTGGTTCACGCCTCAAAACGGCGTGACGTGCCGATGATGGCGCATTCCTGCTGGCAGAGGTGGATGCCCTCTCAGATAGCAGTTTTCATTTGCCACACTCAACCTGGTCCCCGTTTGGCCAAGCCGACTTCCAAGGCAAGTCGAATCCGACAACGGATGCCCGAAGTTAGCCAACACCACGAGCCTGGAGATAGACCAGGTGTCGCACAACGGGGGCAAGCCCGTACGCCTTTATCAATGACAAGCTCAGCCGCCACACACCAGCCAACGTGTTTCCGATCACGCAGTGCCTGGATTGGCTGAGAGGCTCCGCATTCTCTGATGCAGAGCTTGCAGCAGCGGTCTTTCTTGACCGCACGATAAGCAACCTTGATACCAAGTGGGAGGAGCGGAAGCCACTGATCAATTTCGCACTCACCATTTTGGACAACATCACAGCAGCCAAGACCGCGGACCCATGTCATAACAATTCTCATGAACTGACTGATCGCTGCGAGGGTCAGGACAAGAATGAATTGACCGAGTCTGCCTGCTTCCGGGCCCCTTCATCCGGTGTTGTCTACGAGCACCAATGCCGGAGAAGTCCGACAGGTTGTCTGCACAGACACAGGGCTACCTCTACCCGCGCCAGCAGCTCTTCCAGATGCACAAGGTATACACCTTGAAGCAGATGTACAACAATGAGCTGAACAGCGGAAAGAAGAGGTACAGTTCGCGCTCAACTGCCTCGACAACCTCGCGGCGGCCCGGCAGGTAGACCCGTGCCGCGTCAACCACCACTCGTTTACGAACCGGTGTGGGGTATGGAGGGACCAAGAGCATGAACATCTGTGCCGTGATGGAGGGGGATACTTACAGCGGACTGACAGCGCCTTCAGCCGCCACGATCGCCCACCTGTTCCAGCCCGGATACGTCGTCGAGATCCGTATCATCAAGGTGAACGGGACCAAGCCGGCGGCATTTTCATCTCGCCTGAATCAGTTCCAGGCTTGGACCAGCGGGCTCGGCGATGTTTCGCAGGAGGCGGATGAGGGCAACAAGGACAACAAGGACAACAAGGACAACAAGGACAACAAGGGCGACAAGGGCAACAAGGGATTTGACGGACAGGCCGAGTCCAAGTGTGAGCTCTTCCCCCTGGCCCGCTATCCGACGCCGGGACTAACTCTACCAAGCGGCAGCAAAACCTCGCCAACACCGCACCAGTTCCAGAATCCAACCAGAAGCGATCCATATCCATACGACCTCTCACACAAGTCGTGATCAAACACAGCCATGTTCACGGTTTATCAGGAGGGCAAGGACGGGAGCCGCCTGCCAGCTTAACCTTCGGTCACTCATCCTGTACCATTCCACCCTGTGCAGTCATTAGACGCGGAGACACAACCCCCAAAGCAACAGCCACGCTGCTACTCCGCCGACAGCCGGAGGAAATCAAGCCGACAAAATGCTATGGTGCGCACGGCGAATACCAGCAGGTCTTTTCATCCTACCAACTACTCTATATATATGCATCTTTGAATCATCTACAGCCGCGAGCCTGCTACAGCCGCGAACAACACCTTCTCACAGACGAACTCGTCCTCACCGCGGAGGGAGCCTTCATAGGCACCTTCGTCACTTCCATGAACCCTGATTCGCAGGAATACAGCTCCCCGCAGAAATCGCAATCATTGCGGAGCTGTCGAGGGTCCTCAAGGACCAGACGATGCCCTGGCCGGAGCGCAAGTCCAGGACAGACTGGCTTGCCACAGCCCTCGACAACATGACCATCATCCGGAGTTATTGTGGCTTCGCAGAAAGTAATCACACAAAACGCCACGCCTACTGGGAGGGGCTCTCAGGCGAAGAGCGCCAGGACATCCTCTCCCGTGCAGAATGCCTTGGGCATTTTCACCGTGCCTTGCAACCAGGGACTTACCGCAAAGCGTCCCTGCATGATCCTCACCACCCGTCAACACATAATGCTTGGACTCAACCTGGGCACCGGGTCGTCAAGATTGCATGTGCTCGCCCTGGAGGAGGCAAGTGCATCCTCCCTTTCAACGACCTTATGAAGGTTACACACGAGCAGAATGTGAGGCCTTCAGCCATAAATCCGGGGCCCACGTTCTGCGCGTTTGACATTGTCCTGCGCGTCGGGCCCGGGCAGCGCCCAGCCTTTGCTCTGCCAGTGCTTCCTGAGCTCCTCATTTACCTCGATGAGCTTGTCCAGGGCCCTGAGGAATATGGGGAATATGACCCGCGTCCAGTTCTTGGCCTTGTACAGATCATCCTCGCCGAGACCCTCCACCGACTGTCTCTTACACTGAGAAGCTAGTCAGCAGTCCGCGCCCGTACA
Organism: Diaporthe citrichinensis; assembly: GCA_014872995.1. Lineage (NCBI taxonomy): Eukaryota > Fungi > Ascomycota > Sordariomycetes > Diaporthales > Diaporthaceae > Diaporthe > Diaporthe citrichinensis. The sequence continues at coordinate 228,073 of JADAZR010000047.1, read as the reverse complement.
AGGCAAATCGCAGCACGCACGCAGGAAGACACTGCAGTCGCTTCTCACATACGTCCTTCGCCACTTCGAAGTGGTCCCCACCGTCAAGGGAACCTCTCTCGACCACCTTCAGAGCGAGTTCAACCAGGTCATGCTAGATAGCGGCGAGGGCCTCGTTGTGAAGAACCCATATGGCCAGTACCAGCCAGCGAGCGAGCGATTGGGTAGAGTCAAAACCTAACCGGGCTATTTCACTCGGGGCATGCCCTTCAAGTGTGTCATCGTCCGTGACAGCCTCGGCACGGGCAAAAATCGTCACTCACTTTTTTGTCACCTTGTTGGCACTACGAGAAGACCACAGCTTTCCCGCCGAACTCCAGCAAAACATAAGTAGGTCGGCAAAGTGGCGGCAAAGGATCTTTGCAGAGGTCTTGGCGGAAAACAAGAAACCCACGCCCACCATAGCCATGTGCGAGACGGGCTAGACGACCGTGATAGGCGGCATGTTCTTAGTCCTAGGAGCAGTAGCAGCTGCGGGCGTCATGGGACCTTCTGTCGAGGCGAGCGTCTTTGCCAGTACACTGACCGCATGTCAGCCTACCTATGCGCTATCGCCAAGGACGACGACCGGAAAACCTTCTCTCACCTGCATCAAGGTCCCGTGCAACGGCCGCCCACAGCAGCAGCTAATCGTGGACGCCGGGCACATGTCTTCGTACCCGTGCGCGGTCGCTAGCAACTGCCAACATCATGGAGATCAAGGACGCCCGCCATCTGGCGCTACACCTCGTCAAAGAGGCCTACCGCAACAGAGGCCCCAACAGCCCCGCCATGTCCTTCGTCCGTCTTTGGAACATGACGAGACTCAGCTAAGATGACCGCCGCGAGAACTTCCCGGTACGAGACTCTGTCCAATACCCTCGTGCGGGACTTTGGCTTCCGCATTTCCGCATACGACCAATGTGTCTTTATCCGGGACAACATTATCATTGCCATATGGGTTGATGACCTACTCATTGGCGCCTCGGACAAGGACGAAGCTGCCCGTTTCAGACAAGCCATGTTCCACCGGTTCAAGATGGCCGACGAGGGTCTCTACACCTTTTACCTCGGCATAAACATAAAGCAAACTGATGATGGGATCCTCCTTCACCAGGCTCATTACATCAACACTTGCATCAAGCGCTTTGGGCTAGAGAAGCTCCCCTCTCGACGGTGTATCAAAGTTGGACAGGCCCGTGAAAGCCGGGCAGAACAGGGCGGAGCGCGACATGACTTCGAGCCCAACCTTCATGGACGAGGTGGCACACCTCCTGACGGATTACCTTGGCTTGCCAATCCTTTCCGTGGGAGAAACAGCATCCTGCGCTGTTCCCACGAGAAGAAGCACGGCCTGCGCGATATCATGCTCTCTGGGTACCCGCACTGGCCGAACGGCAATGGTTTCGAAAGTACCGTCCTATTCACTCACCCCGTCGCCGCTCGAGCTTGAGCAGACCTTGCTCAGGAGAACCCACGCTCAGATCCTCTCAGTCTATGCCAAGAGAGATTAGAGCGACACAAATACGCCCGTGACTGCATGACGGGGTGCCGCGTTCGCTTTCAGCTGTCGCCGTTGCGCCCGACATTGAATGCAGTGCTTCCCTTTGTTTTGGACCATGGCGCACTACAATACCACTCCATTGCCAACACGGCAACCATATTTGACTTTCAGAATTCTTTCTCAAATCACAATGTTCTCGACTGATCTCGAAATATTTATATAAAGTTATCTATTGGAATCATACGCAGACCTTTCTGCGAAACATACTTTGCTTCAGGACTATTTTGATACATCTGATACACCCGACGCAGCCATACTCAAGCGTCTGGACAACATCGCAGCAAGTCGATCTGTGGAATCCAGTTTCGACACGAGGCATCTCCTTGAGCAGCAAGACCAGGATGTGACAACGGAGACGGGGAAATACCAACGGTGCGAATGGCCGGACGGTACCGCACTCCAGATCGACGCAAGGTCATTGAACTCTGTCATGATGGAGCACATTCTGGTAGAGGAGATCGTTCCTTTTTCGCCAGGACGACAAGGAAGAGATTGTTGCATACCTGCCACAGTACTACAAGGACAACAAGGAAGCGATTGCTGCATACCTGGCACAGTACCGCCCATTCCCGGACGAGACCAGCGGCAAGAGTTACTCTTCTCCCGGCAAGGAGGCGGAGATGCACGCGGGAGAGTATCTCACCTTGCTCTCACCACTATCGACATAGAGCTTGGTCGTGAGCTTACCTCCGTTCTATCCGCAGAAGCCTGCGAAATCATTCGAATCTGGAAGGCTGCGATCATTGGCCTTGGAACCAATGACGGTCCGGATGTCACCATCTTTACGACGTAATACAATCCGGAACAAACCGCTTAGGAGATTGGAGACTTCACGTCAAGGGCAAGACCCACCAAGCCAAAGTCACCCTAGCCAGAACCGCTGCCAACACTAGCACCCAAGCAGGGTCGCTAGCCTTCATCAACGCCAAGACGAAGGAGTTACCTGCTCCTGTGAGGAAGAGAATCCTGGCCAGGGAAACACCCCCTTGGTTTGAAGATAAGGGCTGTATTGCATGTATCGTGGCTATAGATCGAAAATCGGACGTTAAACGCCACACAGGAACCACTTCGTGCAAGCAAACAAGAACAATACTCGCACAGATCGACCCGGATACAAGGCAGGCACACCACCACGAGGTTATGAACTCCTGCATGACGGTGATGCTGTGGACGAGGCCGCATGCTTTTTCGAGAATCATCTTGTCTGCAAGAAAGACGGTTGTTCACACCAAAATATCAAGTCACATGAACTTATGGTACATGAAGAGACTCACAAAGCAGTCGAGGAACAGAGGCAGCCGAGATATCGGCGTGATAATGGTTGTTACCAGGCGGCAGATATCCCGAATTGTCGGACATCGGAAGAGCGAAAAACGTGAAAAAGCTATGGCCGCCAAGGCAAAAGGTAGTTCTGGAGCGGGCCAAGAAAATCGAGTCGTTATCGAAATAAGACTAATATCAACTCCACACTCTTGTAGTCCCTGCTGAACTCGTCACAAATGGATAATTGGTATTTGGTCTACACTACCTACATACGCCATCTCAGTCACGCAGTACTGAATCTGTCCTCACGCGCACTTCAAATGCGGTATTATTAATTAAAGAATGTGCTCTCAGGGAGCGATCCCCAAAGCAGCCATAGCGATCCGGAGGTCTTCCGCGGAAGTCCGCCCGCTCCCGTCCTGCTGCTCCTCCGGACGCTGGAGGGTAGCATTCCCCGGCCGGGTCTGCCTGTTCCCCCCCGTGACCCGCCTCACAGCCCCGCGGAAGACACGCCTGATGGACCTCCCTGCCCTCCGTGCCATGTTTCGCACTCCGCCGCCAGCCCTGAATGCGTCCCTAGCCGACCGCACGCGATTCCGGACCCTCCCGGTCCTCCGCCTGAGCTCTCCCGGGATCTCCCAGTCTGAAGATGTGTATCGCACTAGCCGGCGGGGCTCACCGGCGCCTCTCGCAACTCCTGCCAGCGTAGATGATGTGGATACCGAGGATGGTGTGGATGGCGGTGGGGGCGTGGCGAGGATGTCGCTGATCGAGGTCCTGCCTTCTGTGCTTTTGTCCCCGTCATCTTGATACATCTTGAGGTTTCCCACAATCAAATGTTCCAGCTGCCTTAGTGTAGGCCGTTCCGCCGGGTCGTGCACTGGATCGCGAAAGATGAATTAGCATCATGTCAACGTCAGAACTTTCGCAGGGTCCCAGAGGCCTGTTTATTAGATGTTTCAAAAACAAAAAGAGGGTTGGTTGTGACCTGAGTGAAACCGTACATAACAGGCACCAAGCATGTCACATCTGGTGAGACGGCGAGGCACTGTTGCTGACGACAGGACGTCTAAGGGCAAGCACTTACTCATGCACCACATAATTGTAGTCCTCAAAGTCTCGTCATATTCGTCCGTAATTTGGCTAAAAATGAGATCGGCACCATATGTCATGCCCCTGACCGGATTTACTCCGTCTGGGAAGAATTCGATGTCCCCGTGGTTGGGTGGCAGCAGAGTACAACAACGTGTTAGGAGCTGCCACATGACCTATGAAGCGCGTTACTTCTTTCCATCCAAGATCTCCTGAGTAATCTCCTCGGGGGGGGGGGGTAGAACTTACATTTCCAACTGCGTAAAGATTCGTTTTCCAGCTGTAGTTGCCGGCAACTGGCTCATTGGTCTGACTGGGTGGCTCGGCCAGATAATCCCATTCCTTTGTGAATTGTTCCTATTGCAAAAACGTGTCAGGCTCATTCGTGAGGCAGTCTGGTGTAAGTCTTCCCTACCGGTGCGTGGTTTTCCACTTTGCCCAGTCTTCTTGTAAATAGCATCTCCAATCTGTCGCACGCGTTGTCAGAGTTTAGGGAACCACTGAACTTCTGTAGACCGAGCAACATACAAGTCATTGCTAATTCGCTCCAGCTCATCAAGACGCCTGGACACGCCTAGGTCTGCGATCTAGAAGGCTGTCAGTTGTCTGAGTTTTGCAAAAGTCTGGAAACGCCGTCATATACCTTGAAAATTGGGACAGTTTCGTGAGTATGACTTCCTGGATCGGATTCAAAGTCCCCGATGAGGACTTCTCATTTGTCAGCTTTGCCTTGAACTGTGGACACATAGACCTCTGCTTGTTGCTCATCTATTCTCACTGTAAAGTCTTACTATTATCAGGGTCAATATCGAAATGTACTAGGGACGAGGCTGTCTCGATGGGCACACCCTGTGGGATAGACTCGTCTTGCAGTGGAATTAAGTCTGTTTCGGGGTTAAGACCACCAGACCACGTTCCGGGGTATGACATCGCCACACAAGCTCTGAAGACTGTAGTTTCGTGTCAGAGTCGTAAATGATACTGTGCTTCCTCAAGCCTCCGGTGGGGGTTGTTGATTACTCACGGCAGTGAAATATCATCCACAGCTCATCGTCCTTGAACTTCAAACTTTGGGATGAGACCCTTTTGAGCAGACGATCAACAGACCCGTGCTTGAGTAGTTCCATTCCATACATACAGTCAGGCTCATCTGTGTTTAGCTCCGCCCGATTCGCCGCCGCACTCTGATCAGGACTTCGTACGAACTTCCGTTGAACAATGTGTCTTGCCCCAACCATTGACTGAGCCGAAGAGATGTCATTAGCGGAAGGTGCAAGGGTCGTATGACATGACTGATGGCACGGGGCAATCATAGATGATCCTTACCCTCATGTTAGTGGCCTCGCGTCCCAACGAAGACTTACCGATGGGCACTTTTACCACCCATTGATCTGCCTGGCCATTTTGATCCAGCAAGTCAACAAGAAGCGCAACACCGCCCCCACCATGCCCAAGCAACTTTTTGAAGCGGAATCCCAGCGGATCCAAGGCTCTCATGACCGGATTTCGTCCGCTTATGATATCACCGTTGGCCCGCCGCAGCCTGTCAGGTTCATTCTGTGAAAGAATGAGATGATATCGCATCATTCGCTTCGGTTCTTTTTTGAACTGGCGCATGCGCGGTCGCCTGACATCACGTTCCCCCCATGGGTCCGGTGTCCATGACCTCCTCTTTGGGACTTCATACAATTCGTAGATAGGGCGCCGCTGGCCCTTTGCATGTTGGCTCCTCCAGTCCGCTTCATCTTGCAGCCCTCTCCAGAAGGAAGACCAATAGTCCAACTCCGCTTGTAGCTATCACCGGCTGGTCAGCGACTTCAAAAACAACGAGTTAAAGAATCACTCATAAATAGGGACAGAAGAGATACCGGTACAGTAAATGCAGCTCAGAGAAAGTCATAATTTAGAGGGGAGCTCACTAACTGCACGTCTTTCTCTAGCAGCCGTTCTGTCGGCCCTCCCAGCCAGGCGACCAGGGGCAGTATTTGGGTCGGTTCTAGTACGGATCATAGTGAAAGTAGTGTGGTTAACCCAGCTACTCTACGAATGTATGCTATTCACCTTGGGGAGTGTTCAGGTTTGGTAGTTCAAAAAGTTTTGATCAGCACGAAATTGTAGAGTCTTTGTTTTGTCCCAACGGCTTTGCTTTGGACTCTGCTAGTCACAAAGAAGAAAGAAATGTTTGATGGAGCCGTGTGTTCGGGTACTCAATGAGAGCGAGCCGTTTCCGGCAACAATCGACTGCGAAAGAATCCAGAACTCGGTTCATCGAGACAGGGGCTTGGGAGCCCGGCCCTCACAACGCATTGGAGGCTCGTCTCAAAATATCCATCCAGTCAACAATAATCAAGGTTATTGAGATCTGAAGATCTCAGGAAAGTTTGCGGTGACAGTAACCCAGTCATCAAGCGGAGGGGTGACCTACCTTCTCCGATAATTGACGTTGATGATAATTCATGGACAACGTTATTGTCAACATGATGACTACTGTGCACCATCACGACCCCCCTCATGTGCTTCCATAACAATGCATTGCACAACAACTGTAAATACATATTGAATCCGTGTTTCCAACGCTGAGATAAAGCTTTCTCCTACCTTGTCACAGCTCCCCTTAATCACGTCCCAAATCTTCTCACATTGTCGCGGAGACAAATCAGTAGATATCAAGTCCTGCAAGTCTGGCGCGAGGATCACGACCTTTTATTAGCGCCGATCTACCCGTTACAATCCCTGGCCGTTGTGATGGATTGTGCGACCCCGCCGTTGTGGTGGGGGTAGTGGGGTACCTGGGCTGCTGGGTGGCAATATGCCGAAAGTGACACATTACATCTAAGCTGGTTTCTCTTGATAAATAAGGGGCGTGATATTTTCTCCACAATGAATGCGAGGCATAAATCCTACGCTTGCCCGATGGGTCTTTTGGGGGCTAGCGTGCGGCACAGCAACCGGTTGATCACGCCAAGGGGGAGAATCAGGCCTCCTTCACATCTGATCTTCGCACGATCACAATCGTCCTGAGCCAACTCTCTCATGAGCCGAACCAAGCACTTCTATTTCTTCTAAACTTTGGATGCTTTTAAAGCTTTGACTGGTTCTGCGGGCTGGTGGCTGACTACATTGTTGTTCTCTCCAGCCTGGTGCCATTTAGGAGCATATGTTGGTCAGCGAATGATGGCTACCTGGTGTTTGTCTGAAGCGTCCCATACCCGTGGTTATGATGGCACCATGCAGATTCTACCACGTCTCACATGGCATGAGCCGTCCTCTTCCACAGGGCATGGGATTACTTTCGGCTCCATGAATAAGGACCTAGACGCCGCGTCTGAGACGGCCGCCTCTTTGCTACCGCCAGCTGCGACCAGACCTCACCGGAAATTGTGGATGTACCGCGAACAGCTCATCAGCTTGTATTGGATTCAGGACCTACCTTTGCGAGAGGTTCAAGCGACTATGAAACGAGAACACGGGTTGGATGTAAGGTGAGAAGTACAGTACCGTACCAGGTTGGGGATTTTTCCGGCATGCTTACCTTTGTAAACCGTTCACAGCGAGAAAGTCTACAAGAACCAGTTCCGGAGGTGGGGCATCCGCAAGAACATCAAAAGGCACGAGGCTTTGGAGCTGGCCATGGGGCAGGATTCCTCATCCATGTTCTGGCCAGATGTCAGAGATGACGAATACGCGTCCCGCATCGATCGTCATCTGAGGAAGAGCATACATCGATCAAACTCAGCATCAACACAAGCTCAAAATTGGATGACAGCCTATTCCAGGCAATTCGAAACCCCACCACGAAGGCTTCGAGGACCGGACACACTGGAAAAAATCGAGATGGCTAGTTACTACCTCCATGTCTACATGATTAGCCACCATGAGATGGACTCGTGGTACCACACTGGCCCATTCTTCGAAGAGCTGGAAATCTTCAGCTCCGTTTTTATCAGGGGTCTCGAGCGTCTGTCACGGAATGACCAGCAGCACCTAGCTTTCAAAGACATCAACCGTTCCTTTGATTACCTGAAGCTGATGGTTGAACGGAACCACCCATTGGTATACATTCAACTGATGGCCACCGCCGGTGCGTTTATACAGTATCCGAAGTCCGAGATCTGCAAATCCATCTGTCGTTCGCTTTCGGATCACATAAGAAAGCTCTCACTGATCATTCATGGAACCAACCACCCTCTGAATCATACATGGGGAGAGGTCCTGCATCTATCGTCGGCCGAAGGTCCCGAGTCGTTTGTTCTGGCAGTCGGCGTAGACTTGGCCAAACAGTGCATGGCCAGAAAGGCCAATCACGCTATGGGGTTTTTTGACATTGCCAAGTCTGTTCCCAGCGATGCAAGAGGCCTAGATGAGGCCTCTCTCCGTGGTAATCTCATGGAAATGGCCTCACGTCCAGATCTTGTATCGAAGGCGCAAGAGATGAGACTCGCACTCTCTGAGCTCCTGCTCAACCAGTACAGAATATCTGAAGGTTATCACTTCTATACGGAAGCAATGTCATACCAGGATATTGATCCACTCCGTCGTGCGAGCAAGGCTTTTTGGACGGCGGAGCTGAAATGGAGGGCCGGAAACACTTGGGCATCCATCGATACCCTGAAGTACGCCCGGGAATATGCCGAAGCTGAATCCAAGGGGGAAAATGGAACTGCAGTAACATTAAAGAAGCAGATCGATGAGGTTTTGCGCCGTAGGCAGAGTCTGGTTCAATGGAGCGAAACGAACAAATATGTTCAGGCTGGAGAAAGATCCCGGGGTCTATTCTTCAGCACAGGAGACGATTGACATGGACATACCAAGTCCTTAGAAGCCGAAAGAATTGCGTACCAGTAAACAGGATCATGGAAGACAGTCTCATTACAGCTAGAAGTCTTCCGTGTTAAATATATCTAAACTTTGTTGCTGTAGGATCCGCCACACACTGGGAGCCATACACAGGAGACGTTGCACAAGAAGGGTTCAACTACAGCCTGCCCACTCCAAAATATCATCTTGTCTAATAGATGTCACATCATAGTGAGACAATCTGGCAGTGGCGGCGCAGTCTCTAGCAAGATACGAACTACTGCACAACCCAAAACACGTCATGTCATTTCTTGAGGTGTTGGAAAGCCGGCAGAGTACACACCAGGCAGCCCAAGAGGCTCTTCTTGGTTCTCTTGATATATTTCTCAGAAGAATCCGCCCTCGATTGCTCCGCCTTCATCGATCGTGTTCAACTTTACTCGTTTAATTACAAATCAATATCACTGTATCGCCTTATTCCTTGTCCCAGATTCTTACTTTCCATTAGCTATCGACATGCATCACCATTGAACTTCGAAGGGCGTTAAAGTACGTCTCATATGGCATTTCGGCAATCATCAATCTCCGGACAGCGGTATGTCAGCCTGCCTCTGGAGCATCTTGGCATGGTTACCTCACGGTGTCAGCCACTTCGCTTACCGGCCCTTCCTGGCAGGAACAGCATGTCAGACTGCTATGAGGGATTCTTGGCATGATTGACATTGTGCGCCGGTAAAATATGAGCCATTAATCATAATCCATGAGTTCGCTCTGAATTCTGGGAATAGTTCTGGGAAGGATGAGACTGAACGTTAGGCAGTCAGCCAAGGATACCATCATGGCGTTGAGTGAGACCTCAAACCTTGGAAACTTGGAACCTTTGAGACAGACGAGGCAAGCTGGACGTGAAAATACCTGCCCAAGTCATGGAAGCGTTCATACTAACGAATCAATCTTGTCGGAAGACCCGTCGATTATGCAGGATTGAGTGACGTAGGTCTGTGTCAGCCACGCAAGTGACCATGAGAATGCAGTAATGATCGATTGCCTATAAAGCTGCGTGTCTCTCTTGCTCCTGTCCGGCACTGTCTGTAATTCATATCATGTCATCTTATTCCATCGCAGAGAGCCCAATTAGTGCAGTAAATAAGTGTCTTTCACTTTTTGTGCCCTCGAGAAAGACGCAGTATCCAGATCGCTGAAGACCCGCACCATCACCATGAAGGTCACAACCATGGTCCTCAGCCTCGCGGCTTGTGTCAGTGTGGCCGCTGTTCCGCCCACCGGCTCAAAAAGTCACTGGAAGCTGCTGCCTCGTGAAGAGACTTGGAATGGCGATGGGGAATGGGACGTTCGCATTCACTACGGCGGCGGTGGTTAGTATTATTACCGCTATTCAGCTTCTGTCGGCCCTTGGATGATTGACAATCAGACAGAATTCAACTGGGGTGACTTGCCTCCATGGTCAGCATTGGACACAGCCGGCCAGGACAACCACTGCGATGGTAAGTTACATTTGAAGACCCCCGAAAACGGTGTTCCACTTTTTGCTGGCTCCCTTCGAATCTCAGATTGCATTGCTAACAAGTTGATAAAGGCGGTAGCTGCAATCAGGAGTGGGTTATCGATACGAAACGGATTATGGGCAACGGAGATACCATGGCCATGAAGATACAGGCTCAAGCCTTCTATGACGAATGGGCTCGCAACGGAATCATTGAGACGCTCAAGCACCTCTCGTCGTTGAATTAGTAAGTCTCCGTGGTATATGGAGAATGAATCTCCGTAGCTGACGAGCTGCCTTGCTCTACTAACTCGATAGCCGTGTGGAACACGACCAAAAGGCAGCAGGAGCTACCCTGCCGTGCACCAACCCATTAGGCTGTATCCCGGACGTTGACGGGGATTCTATGGACCAATACTACGCTCCGAAGCGCTTTGACATCCTCATGACAAACAAGAACGATGGGAGAGACTATAACATGCGTCTCGAGGCCGCAGAGGAAGCGGATGAATCTGTAGATATCTGCGGTCCGATTACTGGCGCCGTTGCAGGTCTTGTGGGAGCCGTCAACCCTTGGCTCGGGGGTGGAATTAGCCTTCTATCTCTGGCCTGCTTGGCTACGGAATAAGTCTCATGAGAGCTCGGGAAGAGCATGACACATGCCCGAATTCGGAAGGCAGTCGCTCAAGCACTAGGCTCTAGGTAAAAGACGATTCGTTTCTATTGTTTGAAGTGCTTGACAAGCAATGAGAAACTATAGACTTTCCTTGCTCCAAAGTTTCAATCAACTTCAACAATCCTTGGGTCCTCTTTACGGTGCACACTGAGAAACTAGAATCTATAGCCAGTATCTTGGAAGTTATAGTTGCCGCACTATTCCGATGTATAAAGCTACACCGTCACCTTAACGAACATGTCAGACTCCAAGAAGACGGCATAACTTGCGACGTCACACGGTTTAATTGGATTGACCAGCTGAAGGTCGAAGTTACGGAATACCTTTTGAGAAACGAGAGGGTCAGCCCGAGCGCCAAACCACGACCAGGACGGCATGTCCCAAATTTCGAGACCACGTAAGTTTCAACCGGACGGTAGCAATAAAGCCAAACAGATGGTCAATGGTGCTCACCTCAAAGACGGTCTTGCTCAGCTTCATAAACGCGATTCTCCTGCCCACGCACTGCCACTGGCCCGAGCCAAAGGCGAACTCGACGTTACGCTCCATGTCACGACGGTATGTCGTGGCCTCCAGCTCGGTGAACCGCTCCGGCCGGAACACGTCGGCGTCTGACCCGAACAGCGAGCGTGACCGCAGCAGCGCCCCCGTATTCGAGCAGATATTGGTCCCACCAGGCACCCACTGCCCACCCAGTGTGTCGCCGCCCGCAGGGACGACTTTGGGGAGCAAGCCGAGGACCGGAGGCCGCACTGAAGAGACCGGGAGTTAGTAACGGATTTTACTTTTTCTTCTTCGTTCCCTTTCTTCTTTTTCTTTTTCGTAGGCAGGAAAGTCTGGCTATCGGAGGACAAGGCGGAACTCATTTGAGTCTAGACTGCTACGATCTGAAAGAATGGAACCAAATAACTCTCGACGCTACTCACTGCGGAGGCCCTCATAGACAACGGCTTGTAAGTAAGGCAGCTTCAGAGCCTGCTCCATCTGGATAGGGCTGTTGACCGTGTCTTCGCCCACAGCCGCCTTGATCTCGGCCTTGAGCTTCACGTAAACTCGCGGCGTGGTCATAGTGTGGACTAAGATAGATCGGATGGCCGAGGCGGTGCTCTCGGCGCCGGCGACGATCATGAAAAGGCCCTCCACCTCACACTCCTGCTGGTTCAGGCCGTGGTGGATGAAGGAACCCTGAATGCATAATCAACACGTGTATGCTGAGGCACGGTGTTTCACAGGTTTGGCGGTGAGAATGAGTGAGACTTACCAACATGTCCATCACCTGCTCCGCATCGGGACTAAACCGCTTGCCGACATGGTGCTCCGCTACGCTGCGAAGTATTTAGTAAGCCACTACCTGGGCAGTACGGAGATTGCGTCATTGAGAAAAGAACAGACATAGAATTGGAAGCATGGAGTTACTCACGCCATCAGCGCGCCAAATCCAGTCTTGTCCCGGGGACTGGGCCCTAGTAATCGGAGGAACAGCTTGGAGAAGAGTATCTCACGCATCCAAGAAACGTCGGCCGCCGTAGACATGCTCGGCCACAGAACCCGGAGGCTTCCCAAGAATCCAAAGAGGTCCTTCTCCTGGGCCAAGTAGCCAAAAGCTTCTCCAAACGCCAGGCGCGTGATGACATCCATGGTGAAAAAGGCAGTCACCTCGGCGAGCTCCAGATGCCGACCCGTACGGGCATACTTGTCCGTGATAACACTGAGCAGCGTACCAAGCTGCTCATCCACGCCGATCTCCATGTCCAGGATCTCGCGGCCGGTATAGCCGTGGGCGACACGGGACCTGTACTTGGTATGGGCGGTGGGCTGCTTCGTGGAGAACATGTTGTCGTAGTATGGGTTGATGCGGCCGCCGTTGTACCAAGCGCCGCGGTCGTAGCCGCTGCGCTCCTTGTTGATCTTGCGGATGATGTCCGGGTCGCCCGTGATGAGCTCGTTGGGTCCGACCCGGACCAGTTTGTGCTCGTGGTGAAGCTCGCGGTGCACCCAGTATAGGCGCCCGCTGTACGTGGTCTTGGCTAGCCATAGATAGGAGAAGTTGGCCAGCCAGGATACCGCGGGAAACTTGCGCAGCTTCCACCATGCGGCAACACTACTGGCTAAGTACCAAATGGCCAGAGATACGAGAGCGACTAAGAGCATCGTGATTTTCAGTGAACTTGTGCTTATATGTCGTAGTGATATTACTTGGGGAAAATGACGATTGAAGACAGCTGTAGCCAAGGGAGAGAAGATTGCTGTCGAGAAGAGGAATGGGTGCACTAGGAACCAGAACACCGAACCCGAACCGAGTGAATATTTCCGAAAGACCATATTCCAATTCAGAACACTCCGGTACGTAACAGGCAGTAGATTTACACCCAGCTTATGCCCAGCGGCCAGGGTCCTCCCACCCGGTAGACTAGATCCTTCGCTTAGCAGACTGCTAAGAAAACTGCCTAGGTAGCTGTCCTTTCCCCGAATGACTTCAACGCTACTTCACCCTGTAAACCTTCTGCACCATCCACATTCTATTATCTCTGGAACGCCAAGAATGCCCTGTAGCCCTCTGCAGATAAGAGTTGTAAAGATGTTAGGCTTTGTGATGGGAGAAGGAAAGGAAACGATTGCGAACTCAAGAGGGCTATGTCGACTCTCACCGACTTTCACATTACGTGTCTCTTGTCCTGACGGATGACACTCGTGAGCACATAGTATATTATCAAGCTAGGCAAGCCATTGTATTCCTTCCATGTAATCTATAAGCGCTAATGTAACCCCTCTCACGGAGTCCGAAGGTTCGGGAAATGTGTGTTCATGATAGTTTGACTATCTAATGAATCAAGTCTGACTGGCCAACGGCGGGATAGAGGCTGATGATCCATGCTTAGCAAAGGCGTGATGTAACCTTCTCTTTGCGGACCATTTTCTTGTTTAGGCCCTTCGTACCAGGACCCCTGCCGCGATCATACATACGTCGTTTACAGGTATTCACGCCCCCAGAAGGAGGATGGAGCCCACGCTGGTTGTCGAAAGACTGACAGTCGTTCCCACGCATCCAGCAGTCTTCTTTTTAAGTTCACGTTCATTCCTCTCACTCGTGTCATTTCTTCTTTGCTGAATTCAACAGAGCAACGCAAAATTGTCCTTCTACAAGCCCATCTGCCTTAGAAATCATGGCTATGTCTTCCAAATCTCGCGATGTGTTCTACTACCCCCCTGAAGTCGCTCATGACCTCGATGGTGAGACTCGCCTCTCTGAAGATCAAAAGACAGAGGTACTCGCCTGCGCGTATGAGTACTCACGCTGTGTGATCCCCCACTACACCAACTGGAAGCGATATGTTGGCTTCGTCCGCTGCATGATCATAGGCATCATCGCCGAGTTCAGGGGCGACCTGGTGGACGAAAACGGAGGCGATAGCATCGTCGGTTATTCGCTTGACAGCGTGCTGGCCGAGCTCTTCGAAGGCACCCCGGGCCACGCCCTGATGGCGCGGGAGTACAAGTCGTTCCTGATCCCCGCCGCGGACAAGTCCAGCGAGCGACGGCACGGCGAATTGTTCCGGCGGTACGTCAATGCGCTGGCCTCGTCGCCTCGCACGTGGTTCCGAATGCGTGACTGCGACGCCCTGTCGCGATTCACTATTTTTTCAGCCTTGGCGTGCAACGATATCGACACTGTGCCGACGGACGACGAGTGTGAGGTGCTGAGCGAGATCGGTATTTATCTGTACGACGCCGTGGCCTTCTACAAGCACCGCGGCGAGGGCGAGACCAACAACACCTTCGCCTACGTGCCCTGGGACATGCGCGTCGAGAGCTTCCGCGTTGCCCGCGAGATGCTATGGGCCTTGGACGAATATTACGTCCGTCGCCCTGAGGGCCCCATCTTGATCAACTTCGTCCGCATTGTTGGCGGGCCTGTCCACATGATGATGCGTCGCTACCGTTTCGTCGAGGAGGAATGCACTATTGGTAGGGTTGAGACGGACGACATCATCGAGTTGGCCCGCCGCAAGGTCAAGCTCTGGAACCGTGTCGACGTGGCAACCCCGCCGCAGGAAAATGAGAAGATCGGTCTTCTCGAGGCGCCGGGGGTTCAACGCTATAAGGCTTTGCTGGCCCGCTGCGGGGAGTGGATGTTCCCAGGACTTCCGGAATACCTCGAGGGCGGCGGGCAATGCGAACGTTGTGTCTATCGCCCCTCTTACGGCGCTGAGATCAGACATACTTTCGGTGGCGTCCACTTATGCCAGAAATGCGATGACTCGTTCCGCGCATAGTAAGTAAATCCCGGAATTCAGCTTGTGTGTGAAATTGCTAAGTCTTGCGCCAGTGTCGGAAAGCTGCCTCAGAGGGTTCGAGCTGTTTACCCTGACATCGTCCTTAAAACACCGCCGCTGCAGACGAACGAGAAGAAAGATACTAATGGTGATACTAAAGTTACATAGCGGGTAGTTCTTGGCGTACAAAGTGGTTGTGACGTTGTCCGCATTGGGCAGATACATGTGAGAGCCTTTGATGTTGCATTGGAGAATTCCAGCTCCTGCCCGTTAAAGTCAATGCCTTAGCAACACTCTATTCCCTTCACCAACAGTACACATATTGTCGACCGAATCATAAAGACCGTCAAATAAACCAAGATCGTTCAACAAAATCACTCCTCCGTTGAATTCTATTCTGCTTAGAACTCTCGAAACTTTGGTCCCTTGCGCCGGACCGCTCCTTTCCAAAGGAGGGTCGGCTGAGCGCAGCGCCCGTATTACTATTCGCTGTATGAGAGGTCGATTGTTACGTCTGGGACAGACTGAAGAAATCTGGGGTGAAATTAGGTCTTCAAATTCTTGGTCAAGTGTAAATTGAGTAGAATTTGAACAAGTCAATTTCGAAGAGGCATATCCATGCATTCATAAGTGCTAAGTCTAAACATGATAGTAGGACGGAATTTAGGCATCTGCAGGTATGTTTCCTTCACCCACGATGGCGCCGATTCGGGACCAATTTCAGCCTCGTGGGGATATACCGATCGTCAGGTAGCGCAGCGGGACCGTTCTCCCATATATTTTCTGGCACCAGCCCGGGCGTTTCTGCCTGAAGTTCGTGCCACCTGTTCAGGAGCCACTCCACCTGCATCTCCGTCACAGCCTCTCGAACAGTGGTCACGACACCGTCCTCTTCGATAAAAGCTGAGCCGTCGTTTACATATTGCTTAAAGAAAGCCTCGGTCAGCGGGTCGTAACATGACCCGTGGGCCTGCCAGAGCATGCGAAACTTGCTTATAAGCTTATGGTCGAGTGCATCGACCAACACTACTCACTCCTCTCCAAGTGTGCCAAACAATCTCGAATGCTCGTCAATGTGGATGCGTACAACTTTGAGGCAAACTGAAATTTCTCTCAGGCCCTCCAGCAAAGTCATGCTCTCCAACCATTCATTGTCCCGGTGGCCACCACAGGAGATGTAATCATAAGCAAATTCCCGCGAAATCTGGCCGAGTAAGAAGGCTTCCAGGGACTCGAACGGTTCTGCCAATTCCAGTCTTCATAGTTCCCGGCCTCCCTTGATCGCCGATTTCTCTATTGCTTTGAGGTAGCAAAGCTTTGTCTCCAATTCTCGTCCTTCCACACCGTCTTGTTTATGGTAAGCGTTTAGTCAACAAGGCCACGAACCTAGAATCTATACATGCAGTCCCCGTCGCAATGAATTAAGGCCGAAGAACTCCCGAGCAGCGACCCTGAGAAGCCTTGGCAATGGGGTCACGCGAGTCGACATGGTTTTGTAAATCCACACAACCTGTGAATTCATAAAGCCCCCGCTTGACTATCTGATTCCTAGCGCAACGTTCCCTACCATGGAGCAAAAGAAACCGGAGAAAATGTCGGCAGAATGTTGCGCGGCTGCTTTTCTCCCATTTCCACGCACGCGGGGATGTGCGGAGACGCGGGGGGCCTTTGGTGGGGACGGATGCTCGTCACATATACTAGGTAAATAACAGATGTCAGGCTATATCTATGGCAAAAGACTTTCCCAGCACTTTCCAAGGCGGAAGCAGTCTTTGGTGGTAATTTCTTGTGTACTCCAGTGCTGGTGAGCACTTTCCTTGCAAGATGGTCGCCCTCACCTCGATGCCGAACATCATCTTTATGATGGCTGATGACCATGCTGTATGTGATGATTCAACAAATCAAATCCTCCCTTGCCCATGTGATAGCAACCGAAGCTAATTTTTCTATGTTTAGGCCAAATCAATATCAGCATATGGCGCTGGCATCAACCATACGCCCAACATCGATCGCATCGCGAACGAGGGGGCTCGATTTGATCATTGCTATGTCACCAACTCAATCTGTACGCCCAGTCGTGCTGCCATATTAACTGGCATGCACAGCCATACTAATGGAGTCTTCACGTTGGACGATACAATTAACAACAAGATGCCCAACGTGGCAAAGTCTATGCGGATGGGTGGCTACCAGACGGCGATGATCGGGAAGTGGCACCTTGGTGAAGGCGAGGACCATCAGCCTACGGGCTTCGACTACTACTCTGTAGTCCCGGGCCAAGGAAACTATTGGGATCCTATCTTCATTGATAACGGAAATGAGACTCAGTACGAAGGCTACGCTGTCGACATTGTGACAGACAAGGCCATTGACTGGCTGGAGCAGAGGAATGAATCGGAGCCGTTCGTGCCAAACACCCCTTTCCCCCAAATTCATTCTGGAGCTGACTTGCCGCAGCTTCTTCCTCATGTATCATCAAAAGGCTCCCCACAGAAGCTGGGAATGGCACCAAAGATATCAGGATTACTACACAGATCCTATCCAGCTACCCGACACGTTCACGGACGACTACAAGAACCGGGCCAACGCCGCGTCGGCAACAGAGATGCGGGTTGCTGATGATATGACATATTTCGACCTGGGCCTTGTTCAACCTGAGGGCGGCCACGAGGTTGGAGAACTCTTCTACCCTGGCAAGTCGACCGATCGCAAGGTCCCCAACCCGAGCAACGTCACGGTGCTCCAGGCGCTCCGTCTCACCGACTCGGGCACAGGCGAGGTCTTTAGGTTTCAGAATCAGACGGAGCTAGCGAACTTCAAGTTTCAGAGATATATGCAGCGGTACTTGCGCGTGGTTCAGTCCGTCGACGACAATGTCGGGCGCATGCTGGATTGGCTCGACGAAAAGGGTCTTGCAAATAATACTCTGGTGATGTATACTTCGGTATGCTTCGGACTCCATGGAAATCTCGGCTGGGTCACTGATCTTCTTTTTCTAGGACCAGGGAATGTTCCTCGGCGACCACGGCTGGTTTGACAAGCGCTTCATCTACGAGGAATCCTTCCAAATGCCGTTGGTTGCACGCTATCCAGTGGAGATCAAGGAAGGCACCATTATCAAAGATATTGTACAAAACGTTGACTTTGCTGCAACAATGTTGGATATCGCGGGACTTCAAGTGCCAAGCTACATGCAGGGCCGATCGTTCCGGAAGGTTCTCCAAGGAGAAACACCCGAGGCCTGGGACCAGTTGGCGTATCACAGATACTGGATGCATCGAGACGCGATCCACAACGCATATGCGCACTACGGCGTGAGGGATACACGATATAAACTGATCTACTGGTATGTGCCGGACCTCTCGAGGAAGAGCTTCCCTAACTCGACTGACCCTCTTGATCTCAGGTACAACGAAGGCTTTGGCCTCCCAGGCACGTCAGCGGGCGGCGAAGAAAAGCAGTGGGAGCTTTTCGATACCCAGGAGGACCCCTTTGAGCTCTTTAATGTCTTCAACGAGCCTGCGTATGCGAGCGTCGTGACGGAGATGATGAGGAAGCTGGAGAGGAAGATGACTGACATTGGTGACGAGTGGGTGCATGATCCTGACCTCGCAGTCGCTTCGAACGCCACCGTCACGCCATCCTCCGAAATGAGACGGGCGAAGCTCAGTGCTGTCAATCACTGAGTGACCCTACTTGCTACTTGATTGGGGTTGTCCAGGTGTACGCGCTGGGCTGGTCTCAGCTAGTTATGCCAACCCTTACATCGATCGCACCTGCGACGGTGAGCCTGCTGTCTTAGCACTGGCGAATAACCACGAAAGTACCACGTTAATTATTCGACGATTAAGTTGGAGACTTTTACAGCCACCCAGTCTGAATCAAGTCGCGTCCAGAAGTGGCGCAAAAGCAATTGGCAATAATGAGCACCTTTCTTCTCTGCTCAGCCCCCCTTGTTGCTTAAGACCCAAGCACTAACACCAAACATGGCAACAATATGTGATATATGATAGTAGTGTCTCGGAATTTGTCAAGGCCACTGTCAATTGCTACAATGGTCAGAGTAATTGTTAGCAGAGCGCTGATAGTGTTGACTGTGTGCATCAGCACATATCTCTAACATGCATACAATCAAGTACCTCACTGTGGTCAACGCGGGGCTGATGTTATTTCCCCTGACCATTGCAGGAATCTGCAGAAGACAAAACAGCTCTTGCAACTGTTCATCTTCAGAGGACCATACCATCTTTCATCGCATTTGAGCCGCGTGGATTTGCTTGTCTTCTGAGCCAGAGGGCAGCTGCAGTACTTTGACCAAATTTCAAAATGCGACGCGCGTTTCGACCTGCTCTTAAAAGCCCCGCATACCACCAGCAGCGAACATGTCTTGCCCGCCCTTCTCCGGTCGGGTCGACGTTGGGGGCCGCTAACCACCAAAACACAAGGCGAAGGTTGTCAAAACTTTCTGCCAATCTCCCCTACACTCAGGCCAATCCCATCGAGCAAGGAAATAGAAAGAAGACATCCAAGTTTTCACAGCTGGTTGACCTTGTCGAGGATCCCACAACAGGCGACCAGACGGTGGTCAACGGGTCTCCTGACCCCCAGACCCGGGCAATCCGAGAAGCCTTCAGAAATGCACCACTGGTCAGCTCAGCTGCTCATGACTTCGTCGAATCCACCGCCAAACCTTCAGCCATCGTTGACCGCGGCACGGAGCTCTCATCGCAATACGCGCTGATCGGCGCTCTGCAAAGAGTCGAGGGCAACAGCTCCAAGACACGCTTGGAGGCTGATATACGAGACCGACTTGTGCTAGGGAATCTGGCTGTGCCGTGGTCCGCTTTGATCTGTGGATCACAGGGCTCAGGGAAGAGTCACACACTCACGTGTCTCCTCGAGAACGCTTTGATGAACCACGATTCCGATGCAGAAGCAGGTGAGGACCTTAGGCGTTCCATAGGGAGTCTTCGAGATCCTCCGGCAGCCGTGGTATTCCACTACGACGGGACTTCGAACAGCACATCCAGCCAGCTTTGTGAGGCTGCTTACCTGTGCTCCAATAAGAAGACCCCAGTCACAGTGCTGGTCTCAGCTTCGAACTTCTGGGCCATGAAATCGCGGTACCACAACCTACCAGGTCTTCCCCCGGAGGCACCACGACCTGGAGTGCTGCCGATGTATTTCTCTGTAAGGCAGCTGAGTACAGACCATCTTCTTCGATTATTGGCTGTCAATCCTATGAGTTCAGACTCTGGCGCCCGTCCACTACACATGAGCCTCGTCCGCGAAATACTACGTGACGTGGCAATGGATGATAAACAGATTACATACGCCCGATTTCGGGAGAAGTTAAGCCAACACGACTGTGCGCGCGGCCAGAGCAAAGCGGTCAGCATGCACTTGAGACTTCTCGAGAATTTCATAGAGCCAAATCCTCTGTGGACACACTCAACTCGGCCTGCAGCCAGCCCAAACACCGCGTGGGACTTCCAGCCCAGATCCCTGACTATTGTGGACCTCACCGATCCCTTCCTCACCTCAGAAGATGCGTGTGCTCTCTTTTCTATCGCTTTATCCATTTTTATGGAGAAAAAGGCGCGTTGCGGGGGTGTCATTGCGATGGACGAGGCCCACAAAGTAAGCTCGTCCTGCTTGGCGACCAAGACAAGGAGTATTATAACTGACAGCATTTCCAGTTTCTAGCTCAGACCGGGGAAGCCAAACGTCTGACCGACGAGCTCGCATCAATCATGCGGGAGCAGAGGCACAATGATACCCGTGTCATGATCGCGACAGAGGAGCCCACTCGGTGCCCGGAACTCGCTGACATGGCTGACGCGACCTTCATGCACAGGTCCTTGCCACCGGCAGGGCTTTCTACTTTGCACAATCATCTAGCCGGCGTTCATACCGCATCAAATCCATCGACTCGGACAAAGGGCAGCCATGGGCATCAGTTGATTGAGGAAGTTGCGCGGCTTCGGACCGGCGAGTCACTTGTCTTTTGCCCTGCGGCCAATCTGTCCGTGAAAGGCGTCAAAGGAGGCAATTCAGCCTCAAGCCTTGGCTCCGTGCTACCCCTCGGGGATCGCTTTGCAAAACTCAAAATTCGAAGACGCCTCACAGCGGAGCCTACCAGCGGCGACGCGCCTGCTGGATTGGCCGACATTGATGAGATCCCCATGTTCGTCGCGGAAGCTGATGAACAGGCCTCAAACAAAGACGTCAAGTCGAGTCCATACAACGAAGTCGGCTTGACCTACAGTTCGATCGTCAAAAGGGAATGGGACCTCCTTGAAGACGTATCTCCGCACTTGAATGAGATACTGCGACCGTTGTTGATCGTGGACGATGATGACGAGGCTTGGACGTGGAAAGAGCTAACGCGAATGGCCTTTCGCGGACTTGAGAAGAAGTTTAACTTCCCAGAAAACGACATACAGTACTATCCTAAAGTGTGTAAGAAATGCTGCGATATACTTAACCAGAGCGTGGTGAGTCTTGATTCGTATACATCCCCTAGTGCATTATTTGGCCTGACTGCTATCAACCAGAGCACAATCAAATCCCAGCTTGTGAAGGGGGAGTTAGACGAATCAGAGTACTACTAGTATGATAACGGCGATTGGTTCCAGTGCTTGATCAGTGAAAGAAAGCCCGAAAGGAGATCAACTGAGGCATTCCACAAGTGAGAGTTGTCACTCTTGACAGTTACAACGGCAAGAACTTCTCAGGAACAAAGGAGGTTCATCAGTTAGGTCACAACGAAAATGTGGCTTTCACAGAGTCTTTCTTTTGCACCGTTTGATGACAGTAGTATTAGTCATGTCTTATGAGTTATTATTCAATACAATGCATTGTAGTTACAGGGCAATTGTGTGAACTGGTACTGTCAAGTTCGTACAATGCATGCCACGCACTGTGCATTGTCCTAGACTTGACCTGCCTACATGCCTATCAAAGTATATAAACCACGAAATACGATTGTACTTTACCTTCTCAGCTCATACTGTGCAACTCCACCGCACTTCTACATCAACAGAACCGGATTCATAAACACAACAAGCATCTATTCAAGATGTCCAGCTCAACCGCTAACCTTTTTCGGGAAATTCACGACCAGGTACGTGATGCTCTTGACTTCTACATGGGAGAGAACAACCCGGACAGCGCAGCGAAATTTGCTGGTATGGTCCAACTTGCCAAGGAAAACTTCGAAGAGAGGACCTCTGCCCTTCCCGAACAGCGTCAAGCTAACTTTTTCAATGAGGCAGTCGCCAAGGTCGTGCTGCAAAAGGCGATCGACGTCGCCGTACACGATAGCAGCGAGCAGGCTACACTACTCAAGCTCACCCTCGCCATGCTCTACGGCCTCAAGATGCAGAAGCCGACCGACTGGATCAGCCTCGGTGTTTTCATGGACGAGGCCGCGGCGAGGCTCATGGCCGCTAGGACCAGAATCGTGGACTTCATCGCGGAGGGCGGTCAGGTGACCGACGCGGGCATCCGGCGGGCCTTCCAGACCTTCGAGAACGTCGGGTGCTTCATGGCCAGTCTGTACGCACAGCTGCAGAAGTCTTCCTCATATCAGCTGGCGGAGGACCTGAGAGCGGCCGGCGGTTTTGGCCTGCGCCTCATAGCCGACACTATACGCGTGGATAAGGTCCATACTATTGTGGATTCCATGCGCCAGAAATTGTTCATCGTTACCTTCGCCTGGCTGGCAGAGAGCGATGGATTTTTTTTCAACGAGCTGAAAAGGCAGGAAAACTGGGAGGAGCTTCGCTACTGGCAAAAACACCTCATTCGCTTCTTTCATTCCTGGCAGTGGAAGGACCTCGACTACGCGGAGAAAATCACCCTAGAAGTTCTCCGTTTTGCTGAACCCCTGTCACTGCCAGAAACGAATTAGGGTTTGAGCGGTGACTGATACATTCCAGCACCGGTGTGTGGTTAACCTTGCAACAGGAGTTTGATAGATTGTAATTTATTGGTAGTTGAAACTTGATCTCCAGATTCTCTTCTCTCCCCCGCGACTGGCCAATCGCAGACAAGATCAGTGAACTTGGAAACTATGATTTCTGTGACATAATGAAGTCCACGATAGGAAGTTTGTCTAAGAGGAACGCATTAGAAAAGTATCGAAGTGATTCAAATGAGACCTAGTGTTTTTCCATCTATTTCGCGTTCTGTCCCCAGAAACGTGACGTCACCTAATGAGATGATACTCTTGTAACGAATCAGCTGACTGTTTCCCTTTGTCACAAAAACACCGAAAGAATACTGTGAAGTTAGTAATACTTGCTTGGTCAGCCGCTGTTCCTGAACCGCGTCTAGGCATCGGTGAATCGTTGCACTAACGAATGGTTGCACTCGGATCTCAGGTTACTCGAATCCGAGCGCGCGGCAAAAGGTCCCCTGACCCGTGAGTTGAGGCTCGGACGACAGCCATTGATATTCTTCGTTGTGCTAGTTAGTGCTGACCATTGATAGAAACACAAACATGGTGGTGGGTTGTCAGACTCCCAGCGGCGGGTTTTGTCGGACAGGAACGCTCCAAGCGCTCGCTCAGCGTTGCCTCTAGATCCTCCGGGAGACGCAGGTCCCGCGCATAGTAGATACAAAACCCGCGGTTACACAGGCAATACCGTCGGACTTCGCTGGATACGCGGGTGTAGGCCGAAATATAGTGTGAGTCGCGTGATGAAATGGCCGAGGGACCTGGCGCTGCGACCAATGCGGTTGCTGCTCACTTTGGATCCACCTCATCTTCTCAGCCAGCTAGCTGATTTCGCAACCATTTTCCACAGGCTTGGCTTCTTTCCTGGGAGATGATCAGCCAGTTTGCAAGAGGGAGAAGTAATTTTGGTCCTCGGCAAATATGTGACTCCCAGCAGAGTGGCTCCATTTCTGGCCGTTTATTACAGTACATGCAAACACAGAACATGCATCACAAGACAGTATCATAGGAGCGGACCTTGCAGCCCTGATCCTACCGCCACTCCAAACTAGTTCTTGATGTCATGCAGCAGCCTAGCCAACATGCCAGTGTTCAATTATGAGGGGGCGGCCTACGTACCGAGAAGGAGTTCAATAGTATGGATGGGTCTTACGCCCCATGCAAAATGTAAGCTTATCCACCTGATTTTTGGCTGCGCCGTTGCATCGCCCGAAGGCTCCACAGGGCGGGCCGAGTCGATCTCTTCCTTCTCTGTCCCACGTGCTCTATGACTTCACCGCGGTGAAGAGGCAGACGTCTAGAGAGAGAGAGAAAGAGAAAGAGCAACTGGACACCTTGCCCTTCCTATCACCTCGGTCGTGGTATCTGACGACCGCCAAGCTGTCAGTCGCCTAGCATTGGTAAGAGGATCGGCAATCATGGTGCCAGTTACACCGCCCGTTGGGATTCTCTGGTCGTGAGGCCATGCTTTGCTTATGCAAGCGTTCAATATGAAAAATTGGTGGAAGGCAACTGACCAGTTAACAGATTATGTGTAGTCTAGGACTTGAACTTGGGGAGTGCAGAGGCTGGGAATTAACTTCGCCACGTGGGTGGAGAAATAGATTCGGCTAGCGATAGGTGTGAACTGGGATCTTTTTGTCCCGTGCATAACCACAATATTCGAGGCCCGCTATCAGCCCAGATTTCCGAGATGGCCTAGAAAGGGGTGTAAGATGGCATCTGACTACCGGTGGCTTCAACGTGCCTGCTCAGCTCTTCAACGCCCCCAAATCCACGATTCTCGGGGCTCTGGATTCTCGCCGCCTAAATGCCTCGGCAAATGCGAGTTTCGCCTTGGGAGTCCTACACTGCTTGCTGCACACGGACCCCAGCTCCATATAACTCCGAGGGGTGGGCTCCACTGCATGACGGAGACTGTGTCCGTCATCTAAGACGCTCTATTGCATGCACTCGTCCAGACCGAATTTCTCCTCTGGCACATCTGCAAAACCCTTGACACTGCCGAAATGTCAACCAATAACCGCCCGGAGCTCAAATTCTTTCTCTATTCGGACCCGGCAGAGGCAAAGAGACCAGACAACAAGAGGCTAGTACGGGTCCATGTTGCTCGTAATTCGCATGCAAAGACTCGCAATACCCGGAACAGAATGTCGAACGGACATCAGGCGCACGGAGAAGAAAACTACCTACAGGCCCATAGCAATGAGCTTGATGCCCAAGTCGTTAGCCGGTCACCGTCTCCGTCAATACCGTCAGGAAGCCAATCATCGCCGTACTCTCCGAATGTCCTTGAACTTGATTCCTCCCTCCCGAGTCCTTTGGTCCATTTCCCGCCCGGAGGACTTGAACAAAGTCTCATACAGGGGTTGTCGCCGGACGAGCAGTTTCTATTGGATCATTGTAAGTAGCACCCCAAGGGGACGCAGTTTGAAGGATGATGGAACTGAGACAGCGCTCGGTCCAGATGTGAAGGTTCAGATTCCACAATGGCAATTTAAATATGAATATGCTCACCACACAATGAACCTCACTCGTTTTCGCCACGGCATGTTATCAAAATGGGTTGCCTTTTGCCTCACAGACGCTGGGCTCCTCCAAGGAATACTTTTAGCTTCAAGCCAACACTTCGCCAACCTACATTACGGCTCCGGAAATCAGGAAGAAGCAAACAGGTTCCAGGAGAGAGCATTATACTACCGAGGCCAACTTCTTCGGTCCATGTCCGACTCCATGCCCCAGGATACGAGAAATGTCACCGACACCATCATTGCGAAGTGCATGTTCCTCGCCTTCAATGAGGTCTGCTTCGCTCGTCCACCCTCCACTAACCGATGCAAGGGATAGCTGCTAACACTACTGGAGCACAGTATCTGGCGGGGAACCTCACAGATTCGATGCGACACATGACGGCATGTGACTACATGATCGGGATAAAGGGTGGCTTTGAAACATTAGGACTGGACGGCTTCTTGGCCGAGCTTGTCACTTGGTTTAGGGAAGAGTTATATGCCGCCATGAAAGACAAGTCTTTCGGAAGGGTCAGGGCATGAGCCGAGTCCCCGGCCAGCCGTCCATGGCAGCGTATATGGTGCATATTGCTTCATGAGGCTTGTACCGATGCATATTCCGTATTGCCGCATTGCAGCTGTCGTGTATATATTAAAGAGGCCGCTGGTTCGACACAGATGGTGTTTTGTAGGGTGCTGGCCGCCTTGAACACAACGTCAGGCAATTAATCGCATTTGCAGCAGTGAACTTGGGCTTTAGAAAACAGAACTCTAATGTAATAAATTCTACAGTACATCTAACTAACAAATGTAAAGCTTTCTACACCGGCAACTTTGAGGTCCCATTAGTGGTCTAACAGTCACGCATGAAAGTTTTTGGGGCTCATTAAAACTGTGTACTCTGACGCCCTTCGTGCAGACTCGCAGAGCACTTCGTTCACCGAGATCTCAAGAATGGCACCCTATGGCTCAATTTTAGTGAGGTAAACGTTAGTCTCTTTGTACTCTCCGGTAATATTTGTGGAACCAATGGAAGTAGTCTGCTCCACTTGGGGAGAGTTCATGCTTTGTTCTCATGTATGAACCACAATCCCTAGCACCAAGACTGGCAACTTTCAGAACGGCCTGCCCTCCTGCCCATCAAGCGCACGATCTTCATCAATCCAGCTTGGTTTACTAGCGAATAGCTTTGCCAATTTTCTTTAATAAAAATTTGGTTTTACGAGGAAGTCAATGATTGGTCGATTGCAGGATGTAATGGTTGCAGGTGGCAATTCCGGATGTGTAGCTATGTAACGGCCCCCATTTTCTGCATATCTACCCGTGAAATCACTGTCAGTGCTGCTCTTGATCAGAAACGCACACCTGGGGGAGCTGCCCTTTGATGTTTTCACTGAATCACTCCTAATTGCAGCCGTTCGGTCTGAAAATGTCACACAATACCTCCAAGGCATACATAACATCGTATTCGCATAGGCTCCGTACCGAGAGCGACGCATGGAAGTCGCCGACTTTCAAGGACACGGTTCAAAGCAGTCCCGTCCCCACTCGTCACTCCCGCTGCCACGAACTCAAGTGTGCACCCGTGTTTACTACTTTAGTGCACATTGATCACACTTGGCTTTCCTCAGCCCTGCCTCACCAGGCTGCGTGGGCCGAGGATTTCGCTGCCCTAACTTTGCTATGATCCACTTCTCCACGCGCAACGTGACCGGGATGTGTGCTTTTGCGGCCGTGTATCGTGGCATACATAGTTCTTGTCGGAGACATGGAGCAATATTGGACCGCCCTGGATTATGAATTCCGAATGCTTTACTAATACGCATCTGCCTCTGTTTTCTGACTTGAAAAGGAGATTGCGAGCCAGAAGCATATGAAGGAAAGAAAAAACAAGGAACGGAAAAAGTCTCACTTACACTTCTTCAGCGGTAGTCCAATACTTTTTCATCATGGCCGCTCAGATTTTCATGTAGGTGTTAAGCAGACTCCCACACTGACCATATGATTGATCCAGGACTGTACTAATTGAAACTAGGACCGGAGTCACAGGATATGTCGGCGGTACCGTTTTCAATAGTCTTGTGACGGCTCATCCCGAGTATAGCATCACAGTGCTGCTCCGTGAACCAAAACCATCCTTCGCTGAAAAATATCCCAACGTGAAAGTCCTCAAGGGAAGCTTTGAAAACACCGAGCTCCTGAAAGATGCCGCGTCGAAAGCAGACATTGTAGTCCGTACGTTTATCGGCACATCGCAGAGGACCCTTTGCACGGGATGAAAAATAAAGTAGAAAAAGGAAGCTGACCAATACCCCCAAGACCACGGCGACTCAGACCACGAGACCGCAGTCAGCGCCCTCCTCGCAGGCGTAGCCTCGCGTGCCGCCGCCTCGATCCCGGCCTTCTACATCCACCTCGGCGGCACGGGCATCATCGCGGAGTGGGACGGCCTCGGGGAGCTGCACCCCAAGGTGTGGTCAGACGCCGACGACATCGACGCCATCTGGTCCGTGCCGCTCGAAACGGTCCACCGCAACACCGAGATTCTTATCCAGCAGGCTTGGGAAGGGCACGGGGAGACGCTCAAGACGGCGGTTGTGTGCCCACCCATCATACACGGTAGGGGCACCGGGCCCGGCCGCATCGATAGTGTTTACTACCCGTCGTTGTACCGGGCGACCGTCGAGACCGGGGCGACGTTCTACTTCGGCAGTGGCTCCAATGTTTACTCCAGGGTGCATGTTGAGGACGTCGCGCAGGCCTTCCTGAAGCTCATCGAATCTGCCGCCAGGGGTGGTCAAGGCGCGGACTGGGGTCGCGAGGTACGTATACATTCATTCCTAAATTTCTTTTCTTAGCATTGCGTCCTAACAAAATAATTTCTTCTCGCCAATATAGGGCTACTACTTCCTAACAAGCGAAGAAATCACCCAGAAGGAAATCGCCGTGGCCGCCGGCAAGATCCTCAAGCGCAAGGGTGTCGTAGCCACCGAGCAGCCGAGGCAGGTCTCCCTGGAGGACCTAGACTCGATGCTCGCGCACATCCCCTTCCCGGGTGTGGCCCGCCTCCTCTTCGCAGCGAACTCGCGCTCCAGCCCCGACCGCTCGAGGAGGGTGCTGGGGTACGAGCCGCGGGGGCTCGGGTTCATGGACAGCCTCGAGGACGACCTGGAGAGGGTGGCGCGGTGATGCCCGCCAAAGGAGATGGGACCCGGTGGGCATTACGGCGAACCCTTTTGTTTCCTAAGGGGATTCTTACTGGACAAATATGGTGCCTGGGACAGGGAAAGGTGGAGCAGGAGCAGAACGACGGATTCTGTCCCCGAGGGTGTGTCCCTCACAGTTGGAACAGGAAGTGCCACATAGGACTGTAGGACTGTGGTGGCATAGCAGCAATCCCGTCAGATATGCAGCGTAGCCTGGTCATTCTGACAGCTTTCGTAAGACTCTCATAAACCAAAGAGAAAGAGCCAGGCGTTTCGATGCAGCCCGTTCGAAGTTCAGAGCTCGGGGACGATGATGTCCTTCCCGTCGTCATCCTCATAATGAAACCCTCGGCCCTGGAAGACTCCTGCCCCAAGGCCCAGCATGCTGTCAACACCTAGGTGGTGTACGTGTACGACACTGGGCATACGGCCCCCAAATCACGTTTCAGCCATAGAGCCAGACGAAAGCAAGCTGAACATGGAAATGGCACACATGAATGTCGTGGACATCGTTCATTGCACATTCATCTTTCACCTACATCCTGACCTCCAACCCAGCCCAGTTACACCATTTTGACCTTTGCCCCAGGAGCCTCACCAGGGCCTATTTTCCACCAACCCATGCATCATTCATTTTCGCCTCCTGTCCTAGCCGAACAAACCGACCAGCCTTTCAAAACGCGCCTCCCCCAATCCCCTGTCCTGTCCTTACCATGCATGCATACATTCCCTCCTAAGGTAAGCGGAAAATCAATCCGGCCTCCTAAGCTGGAAGTACTTCCTCAGCTGGATATCTTCGTCAAACCCAACGTCCTCATGCCGGACCACGTTCCAGCAGTATAGCAACAGTTCGGGGAACCGCGTCGTCCAGTAAAGCAGATAGCCCTCCTCCATGGCGCGGTGCCCGACGACTTTCTCCTGCAGGGCTTCAGGCATGTCGCGGAAGTGATTCTTCTTGTTGCGTAACGCGCGCAGCAGGTCCAGTAGGCGTGATCCCGTATATTTGCGCTGCTTGCCCAGCGAGTTCACAAAGTCCTTATGTAGGCGTGAGAGAAAGTCCCCGTTCGGGATGACCGTGTGGGCACCTTCCTCGAGCGCCTGGAGTGCCAGGCTTGGCGGGTCGCGCGGCTCTCGCTCGAACGCGTCAGACACGTCACAGAGGAAGGTAAGACGCTTCTCGGCCGACCAGAAGAAGGGGTGCACCAGGATGTCCTTGGTCTTGGGCCGCTCCTTGGGGTTCGCGCTGATCATCTTCTCGATCAAGTGGGTGGCCTCGCGCTGGTACTCGCCTAGAACCTCGAGCCTATCGAGGCTGTAAGTGCCCTTGCGGATGTTAACCTCCCGCATGAAGGAGCCGCCGCAGTCGAAGGGGTGTGAGCCCTGTGTGAGCACGTAGAAAAAGACGATGCCAAGCGAGAAGATATCGATGGATCGGGTCACGCGACGCCGGTTCTCACCCTGTTGCTGGCTGCTGCTGGCGGTGCCGCTATGCGTGGAGCTTGCGTCTACAAGCATCGGGCCAGTGGACGCATCATCGTCGTGCAAGAGCTCCGGAGCTCGCCAACCGGCCGTGCCAGCATTGTGGGCCGTAGTGGCACCAAGAGATGACTGGCCATTCTCAAGCTTCTTGCAAAGCCCGAAGTCGGACACCAGGATGAGAGGCTCGCCGTCCATGTCAGTAGTGATGAGAATGTTTTGTGGTTTCAGGTCACGATGGACTGGGTCGAGTTAGTAAATGTGACGAGTTATAAAACACTTTGTTCACGTAACCAATGCCCACAGAGCATCAGGTGGAATATTTCACTGACCAATTTGCAGAGAATGAAGGTGATCCAGTCCCTTGGTGATCTGCTTCAGGACTCCAAGCGGGTTCTTGGACCCGAGCTCAGCCAGGGTGCGGAAGTGTGACGGCTTCTCCACCACGTCCGCCAGCGAGGCCTCGCACAGTTGCAGAGCGATATAAATGAAGTCGCCACGCTCCAGCTGGGCATAGTAGCGAATGACGTTGGGGTGCAGATCGACCTCTCGCAGCAGCCGTGTCTCGCGCGTTGCGATGTCATAGAAGGACCGCAGCATCCGCTTGACCGCTACAGGCCGGTCCTGCCACTTGCCGGCGAAGACGATGGTGCCGTTGCTTCCCGTGCCGAGCTGCTGCTCTTGGATGACCTCGAGGCTGTCGTCGATCTTGAGGATCGGGACGGACACGTTTCCGACGTCGTCAGGCACCGTCTGGATATCGGGCTCGGGGCCTCGGGCCGTCTCGCCCAGCTTCTTAGCCATGTTGACTGCCTCCTCGACGTCGTTGAGGGCCTCATCGTCAGCCGACCCGTTCTCCCCCTTCTTATTCTTGCGGTGTTGTTTCCCACCACGCCGGCCTCGGTGAGCCTTCTTCTTCTTCACCTCAGCAGGGGGCTGCGCTGTGTCCGCCGGTACGTCACCCTGTATCTGAATGGGCGCATTGATCTCGATGGGGGCCCTGGGAGTGGCCGGGTCCGGTGGCGTTTCATCCCCGAGATTGAGTACCTCCCTTGCTGGTGCGACCTGTTCGGGTGCAAGCCTCTCGATCCCTTGATCACCCTCCGCCAGTTGAGTCTCTGGTGTCTCGTCCGAAGAGTCCTCGTCTAGGTCAACTTTGAAGCCTTGCTGTTTGAGGACACCCTTCGTCCACCGGACAGATTGCTTCGGGACTCCCTTGACACGGCGGATAATCTCATGGCGATACACAAAAAGAGCAGTCATGAAAAGCAGTGCGACAAAGGGGTTGGTGAAAGCTTCGATGGCACTATTGGCCGCTTCCTGAGGGAGCTTCTTGACCCTCTCGATGACAGTGCTGCTAGGGTTGGGAGCATCAGTTGCAAGAGTGGGGACATTCGGGTGATCCTGCCGAGGACCATCCAGCTGGGCCACGTCTGACCCTGCCGAGTTTGAGGCCCCTGGTAGGAGTGGGATCCGGGGTCTGGTCCAGGGCTTGCCAAGGAAATGCTGGCCCACCAAAACTTCGGAAAGCCGGGATGGGGCGAGCTTCTCATCTTCTTGGATCCAGTCAAGTTCGGTGATGAGTGCAACTGGAGCCTTGGTAATCAGAGGGTACGCCCGAGCAGACATGGCGTACCAGTTGCCGGCAATCTGGTCAAGGAAAATAGCACCGCTCCGCACCAAAGCCTCGTGCTCGTCTTTGGCCGGGAGCGCAGGCTGTGGAAGCGCAATGAGCTCAGTGTTCTTGTCGTCCTCCTCGTACGGGTTGTAGCTGCGAGCCGGACGAACGATGTCAAAGGCCCTAGCGATTGGAGTAGGGAAATGCTCGACAAACGACTGACGGCGCTCGGCGTCCCGGTCAAAGTCGAAACCGTAGACCCGGCCGTCATGGCGGCTAGTGATGTAGAGCTTGTCCATCGTAGTGGAATATTGACGTATCAGGTCCTCGTCCTTGATGTTGGGGCTCCACTCGGAGTACTTGAGCGTGGCGACGGGGTAACCGCGTGGATTGGAGATGCCAACGGTGTACTCAGTCCGCCCTAGGGTGATGGTACCGCCGTGGCACTCCTCGGAGTCCATGCTGGCAACGGGGTCTAGAGGGCGAGGGCAGCTGTCGTAGTCCTCGGCAGTGGATGCCGTCGGCCCAAACCACCGAATGGCACGGCCGGTGGCAGCGTCCAGGGCCAGGATGTTGGTCTCCTTCTTGCCCGTGTAGACGAGGCCATATTCCTTATTCTCGTATGGAGACATCTTCTCGACGAGATCCTTCATGGTCAAGCCGGTGGACATGACGCCCTCGGTCTTGCCTGGGGCGTACATAAAGATCTCGCCATCGCCGGTGGGCTCGATGGCCCAGACGCTCTGGTCCCAGATGGTGTTGGAGTCGCCATCGGCAGGTGATTTGACCTGGCGATGATGCTTTGTCTCGACCATAGACTGGCCGAGCGAGATGTGCCAGCGCTCCTTTCCAGTCCTCCGGTCGCTGGCGTAAAGGTCTCCATCGATGGTCGCCAAAAGAACAAAATCTTCCACTTCCCAATCATCAATCGACCTGTCGGGGGTCAACGGTGAAGGGGCTCGGACGGACCGCCCCTCGGGGATGTCCGGAGCCGCAGCGGAGATAGCGCTCGCATCGTAGGTTTGAAGGTTTTGTTGTTGTCTGTATGGGGGTGGGTGCTCTTCCTTGACGGATTGTGTGTTGGTCCTCTTCCTGCGCGAGGAAGCGTGCGGGGTGTCGAGGTCGTGTTGTGTCAGCGCAGTCGCAGCAAGATTGCGGATGACACTGTCCCCCTCGAGGGGAGACTCGTGGCGGGGCTGGACCCCGGGCCTGGCGGGCTTGCCATGTTGGTCGGCCTGGTGATGATGAGGATGAGGGTCGGCAGCCCGAGGGGTAGCTAGCGACGGTGAGGCAAGAGCCGGGGGCTGTGGCTGGTGGTCGACGGAGCGGTAGTCGACAGCCTCGACGAGAGGGAGCACGGGCAGCAGCAGGGCAGCGAGGACCCAGTAGAACTTCCTGTTGTTTGGTTGCTGGACGACATGCCGTCCCTCGCCAGGAGGCCGTCGCAGCATCATTTGTTTATCTAGCCGTCTAGTAGGGCTGTGGGATAACCGTCATTGGCGATTATCCCAGAGTGGTATGTCGGTGGGTTGAGAGGGCGACCGTGACGGTGCTAGGAGCAGCTGTCGGCGGGAGGAGTCGGGTTTAGTGGGCCGTTTATCCCAGGGGTCAAGAGGCGGCCGTTGTTGTTGGCTGGCGGTCGAGCTGTCAAATGCAACTGGAGCTCGAGTCAAAGGAGGGCGGGTTGGCTGGCCTGTCAACCCATTAAGAGGCAGCAAGCAGGACGAGGATGTGAGGAGAGGTGAGACGAGCTCGAGGAGTTTTTGCCGAGTGTGATACTCCTACTAGTCCAGTGCAGGCTAGGTCGGGGTCAGGCCAGGTCAGATCTGGTTTCTGTGCTGCTGGGTTTCGGTTTGGTGGTGGTTCGGCCGAGTCGTGTACACGGCAGGACGGGCCTCAGCCTGATCAAAGCAAGACCACGCACAGACTGACGGAAGGCGTCAAAACTCGACGAAGCGAGCAGGAATCCTGGATAATGGAGTGCGGAGGGGCAAAGCAGGCGATGATTGCCGATGAGGTGAGGACACTCGCTTCGCTGGCGAGGAGGTGAACGATGGTGGTGGGAAAGGGGTCGAGGTCGGTCGAGGTGGTGCGTGGGCCCCGGGGGAGTGCTGGGGGGACTGGCAGCAGCTGCACCTACTAGATGGTTCGACGTGAACCAGCGGTGGCTGTGAGTTTTCCCCAGCGGCAGTACGTACGACGGTGCATGTACCACTCGGTAGCACGCCAGTGTGGAGGCAGGGGTCGGATGTGCGGGAAGGGGTGCGTTTCTACTGGGCAGGGTTGCCGTCTTAGACAGGCCACACAGGCCAGACAGGGAGGAATGGCTGGAATGAGGCCCGTGCTTCTCGGGGAGGAGCTCGAGTGGAAGGGGGGG
The DNA here is from genome assembly GCA_014872995.1 of Diaporthe citrichinensis. Lineage (NCBI taxonomy): Eukaryota > Fungi > Ascomycota > Sordariomycetes > Diaporthales > Diaporthaceae > Diaporthe > Diaporthe citrichinensis. The sequence continues at coordinate 193,735 of JADAZR010000047.1, read as the reverse complement.
GGGGTCACTGTCACTGGATGTACTATGTAGCTGCACACATCAGCCACACAAACTTGGACTGACGGCCGAGGGAGAAGGGATGAGTTTTGAGATGATGAGGTATGGGATCATGGCTCCCAAGGGAGTGAGTGACTGGCCTGCCTTTCCATCAGTCGGAATAATTGGATGCAGCCATTAAACCCCCAGCCCCCTTCTCGGGGCGAGTGAGGTAAAGCAATATGCTACACAATATCCCTCTCAGCCTAAAATGCTGGCAGAAACAGAGCTGACGAAACCCAAGACATGCTCATCTGGCGAGCCTGACAGTCCACCCCTCCAGTCTGGTCCACATTTTGTGACCTCACAGCTGGCTGGAGGGACAATCATTTGCCAATAACATCTGTCCATCAACATATGCAGCGAATACACAGCCCAGACATCACATAGAGAAACAGTCAGAAGCTGTCAGACGCATCGTGAGACGGCCCCCAACAGCCCAAGAGCCCAGTGTTTCACCCGGGGGCCATTCCTTCTAGGCATGGCCAGACATATCCACACATATATATATATATATATATATCTGCGATCCCTCTCGCAAGCCTTATCGATCCTCCCTCTCGCCTGATGATCAAGTCCGCCGCGCCCGTCACCAGCAAGGCCATGAGTCGCAATGCATGAACTCTAACCGGTCCATGCCGTGCATTAGACATAAGGCATATGCAGCATCCCGAGAGTTTCTGTGCCCCGTCGAACTCGAGGGACGGACTGAGGGAGTAACTAACCATACCCAGCCCTTTGCCACTGACAAGCCCCACCCGTTACCTATCAACCAGTCCGGGGTGCATTGCGGTAAACAGGAACTGGTGGAAGGGATGGAGGAGGGAGCGGCAGGCGGGCGGACGGTCGGCCCATTGTCGATCAGGGTAGCCCACAACTCGCTCACTAACACTGTCCCTGCGGGATTAGGTGGCCGTCTGATGGGAGCACTACTCTCGAGTCCTTGCCTTGCTGTGCCCGGACCCTGCGTTGCGGATCGGGCCCCTCTGCAAGGGCGACGGAGAGGCTAGACTAGCCTTGTTTGCCACCATCAATGCACATGCACTACTCGGTACGTACGGTTGACAGTATCATCGTTCAAGACGAAGAACAAAAGTATAGAAAACAAACAGGCTTGACAGATGAGATGGCTGTAGAGACGCAGTACGGTCATATCCCATGGTCTGGATTGAATACAAAAATCGAACGCCTCGACTTGTCAGTGTACATCTTCAAGTACTGTAGACATACCCCCGTTCGCCACCGATCTGCGTATTTACGGACCGGGTGCGTCCGGCCAAAATGCCAGCTGCCAACCAGCCCGCCGGCTCGTCCCCCTAAGGCCATCACGAACTTGCCCATACCGCTACTGTGATGTAGACTACATATATCGAGATTGTGGATGTTGACTGCAAGAGTTGGCGGAGCCAGCGCCGGAACGGCTGTCCTTTGCCGGTACAAACACATTCCTGAGGAGCCCATAGCCAAGACAATGCGCTCGGTTGTTCTTCCCTTGTGGACCATGTGTTTTTTTTGTTCAAGGCGCGTAAGTTATGTCGCCAGTACGTGTATGTAGATGTAGACAACTGTATGGCATATCCATATCTAGCTGCAGTCTACCCAGGGGAAACCCCAAACCTAGACAAGCCGTCAGGGCGTCTAACCCCAAGCAACAAGCACATTCTTCCCCTTCTTCCCCTTGCCCTTCTTCTTCCCACCCCCAGCCCCAGAGTCCTCACCCCTCTCGGCCCCGTCCTCCCCGCCACCTTCCTCGCTCGGCCCGCCGCCACCACCCCACGAGAACCCCGTCTCGCGCCCGCCCCCAAAGTCCCGCCTCACCCCGCGGCCCCCGCCGTACCCAAAGATGGTCGTCTGCACCTTGGGCGCCGCAGGGAGCGCCGGGAACGCGTCCTCGCGCGGCGGCGCCCGACCCCCGCCCATGCTGGGCGCTGCCCGCCTCACGGTGGGCGTGGATGACCGGCTCGCGGACGCGGACGACGGGCCCGACACGGCGGGCTGCGTGCCGCCGATCCACAGCGGGGCCGTCTTGGCAGCCGTGGTTGACTTCTTGCTGCCCGCTGCTGGCGGGAGCGCGGGGAATGCGGCGGACGATGTTGACGCCGCTGGTGGTCGTGCCGGGCTGGACCATTGCACGCTGCTCGGTCCGGCTGCGGGCCCGGGCACGGCGGGTTCCGAGCCGGGGACGCTGCCTCGGCGGGCCTGGGTACTGTTCTTGAGCTTGAGCACGCGCGTTGTGTGCCTCTCGCGGGCGGCTGCGGCGCTGCCGCTGCCTGGGTGCAGCGTGGGTCCTGAGCTGGCGGCCGACGCCCAGCCGCTCGAGCTGGTGGTGGCGCCGTGCATGCCGCCCAGCCCGGGAAGCGAGGGGTAATCCTCGTTGATGGCGCGCCAGTCTTGCCACGCCTTGTGCAGCGCGTCGGCCTTGGCTTTGTCGTCGAAGAGGTCCGAAACCTCGCGGACGAGTGTGCCCAGCGCGTTGGCCGAGGTGTCGCTAAAGAGCGAGAAGAATGAGTCGATCAGGCCTGGTGCCGTGAGGCTACCATTCTTATAGGACGAGATGTGCGAGCGGAAGTCGTTCATCTTGGTCGCGTCGTTGCCCAGCAGGTTGGACGCGCGCTCGATGACGGCACCGTGACGGACGAGGCGCGCGCGTTCGGCCGGCGTCATGTTGGCTTGATCGGTCACGGAGAGCGTAGAGAGAGCGTCGGCAAGAGGCTGGGGCTGTTGGGCTGATGATGACGAGGTACCGTTTTGTCGTTGCTGGTTGCGAGCAGCGGCAGGCGTGGGACCGGGGGCGTTGGCGGTTGTCGTGAGCTGGCCGCCGAAGGTTCGGTTGGAAACTGACTGAGCAGAGTGGATGGCCATCTGTCGCTGGTAGGCCAGCTCGTCTCGTCGTAGAGGTTGTGCCGTGCTGCGAGGCAGAGGCGCGTCGGCGTTGGGGTCCCTACCCCTTCCACGTCCCTCTCTCCCACCCCTAGATCGTCCGCCTCCTCTCCGTTCCTCGTGATATGGTTCATAGACGTCAAAGCCCGAAAGATTCACCACTCTAGCATCTCGCCGTACGTCCTTGGACAGAGTCTCGGCGTGCTCGCTCAGCTGGTGGGCCTTGAGGTCCATTTCCGACTCGAACACCACGAATTTCTTCTCTAGGCACTCTCGGTCAAGACACAGGAAGTGGTCTTTGTTGAAGTGCTTTTCCAGCGCGTTGTAGTCCTGGTAATAGTGCGGAGACCTAGAGTCCCTCCTGTCGCAGATGAAGCAGCGCTCGTGCTTGTTCCGGCAGTGCTCGTACAGCTTGTCGTCGTCGTAGAACCTCTCGCCGCAGAAGCCACACAGGGGATGGCCCCTGAAACCCGTCTGCGCGACGTCGCCAGGCCTGTCGTCGCCGTGGGCCATGTGCTTGTGCAGGGCCTTGTCCGTGAACAGCTCGTGCTCGTGCGTGAAGACCTTCTTGTTGCGCGTGCACAGGTCGCACATCTTGTTGTGATGCACCGACCGCACATGCCTGTGCAGGTCAGGCCAGCCCAGCCCGGCGAAGTCGCAGGACAGATCGGGGCAGTTATACCGCAGCAACAGGACCGTGTCGCCCACGATGTCCTCATTTGTGTAGCGGATCCCTATATTCTCGTCCGCGCTCGAAATGTCGGCATCGGTGTAGGCTTCAAAACGTTTCGAGGGGTCATCGGTGAAAATGACAAATGGTGCAGGTGTTCGGCAATGTGCGCAGTCCTTGTTCTTGTACAACGCTCGCAGTCGTAATGAACAGATATGACAGGTCGTGTGGTTACAGGGTGCGACAGAGTGGTGTTGTATCGGGTTGGCGCATATGAAGCAGACATCGTCGTCATCCTCCTCGGCGTCGTCGCCCTCTTGGCCGCCGCTTGCTTCTGCGGCTTTTGGCTTTGGCTCTCCCGCCCCGCGGAGCGCTTCCTTGGCAGCTGGCGTGAGCCTTGGCCCTTCATTCTCCTGCTCTTGTGACCTGACGGCGTTCTGGTTGTTTCCACCGCGTCCCCGTCCGCGGTTTCCGCCACGACTTGGCCCTGCGCCGTCACCACGCCCTCTGCCGCGCCTGGCACGGTCTCCTCTGCCGCGGCCCCGGCTGCCGTCGCCGCGTGGTCTTGATGCAGTGTCTCCTGCTGGATCGGTAGGAGGGGCGCCTCCTGTGTCTGCCATGACGGGGTTTCGTTCGTGTTTGTGGGTGCTGTCGTTGTGCGTAGCTCCGCCTATGGATCGCAATGTGGGAGTAGATTGGTCCAGGAGAAAAGTCTTGTCAGAATTTTGGTAGGTTTCTGCTCAAGATCAGACCAGAGTCGTCTCAGATGGTCGATGTGGTGTGTCGAAGGTAAGCTGAAAATGCTGGCTCTGGCTGTGGAAGTTTGGAGGGGCAGTGGCTTGCGGGACAAAAATCAGGCTGGATGCTGCTTGTATGGTGAAGAGCCAGAAGCCGTCATACAAATGCAACAGCGGGCTGATTGATAATTGTAGACAGAGCTGCGGACTGGGCACTAGAGACGCTGCACCAGTTGAGACCTGACGCACAGACCAACCAGCTAGCAACGGCGAGCCCACGTTCGAGTCCGTAGTACGAGCTCAAAATCAAATTCAGATCCAGCCAGACTGGGGTCACTTCGACTCATCTCGCCGAGCTGCGCGGGCGGTGCATGCAGTGCGGGCAGTGCGGGCGGGAAGCTCCAAATCCCACCCAACGTCACCCCTCCTTTTTCCCATGGCAGCCCTTCCATCCACTTGGAAAGGAGCATGGATGACGGCGAGCCCTGGCCCGGGAATTTTATCTCGTGCTCTCTTGACTGCATCAGCAGCTAGGGGACCCCGGTGGTGATGCTGAGGCTGATGAACATCCAAGCACTATCAGGCTTACTTCTTCTTACCATCGAATTTGTTACTGTTATGTCTCGAAAGTCATGTAGACCTGGTAGGCCAGTCTGCTTATCGGCGTATTTCGAACCTAGTGTGCCCAGTAAATACAGCAACTACATCGGAAGCCTCGCTTTCGATGTAATCCGGTATATCCATCGCTTGTCGATCCTCACTCAGCAGTACTTGTGGGTCTGTGTTTGCGACACCCGAGCTGCAAGAGTCACACCGAGAAGCATTCTGAGGAGCAGGCTTGCATCGGCGAAGGCCGCCACCAAAAAATACTAGGCGCTAACTGTTCCTGTTCCTGTTCCTGTACCTGTTAGTCCTTGCTGTGCGCTCGTCTCGTCTGATGTTACGATTTGGGATCTTGGGGGCCTGCGATGCGGCATGGCACCCTGGAGTCCAGTCCAGGGGTGGCCAGCTGTCCGCTCAAATGCCCAGGTGCTTGGCCACCTGGCATCAGGCCCGCGACATGACAGGCCGTTAAGCCAACAACACTATCCACCATGTTAAGGACCAATATGTTTAGGATTGATTCAGCTATGTGCGCTGTTACCGTATGACTAGTTGCGCTGTGCCGCCCAAAAATAAATGATTATCCTGCCAGCAACCAAATGGGCAGCACCTTGCTATGGTCTGGCCCGTCGTGCTGATCAGAAAGTAAGTCCCTTGGAGCCTCGAGACCGTCCCTGTAATGTCCAAGCCTCTTTCCAGTATGGCCCAGACAGACCAAAGAATAGAGCAGACCAGCGTCGCTCGAGTATCGGCCAAAGGTCTCGAGACTGTCCTACTCCTGCTATACCGCAGACACCTCCATGTATGCAAATCATTAGGTCATATGTCAAGAACGCCTGCCCCAAATCACAGTGCACAGCCCATCCGTGGTTGCGAAAGATGGCACCAGTCGCTCTACTCAATCGCTGTTACCTTCTCCCTTTCTTGAATTGCGCCCAAAACCTAAAAGGGTATGTCGACCCTCTGATGGGTTCACTCGTCGAGCGGGTAGAGCTGGCTGCCGAGGAGCTTGTTCATCGAGAACATGTTGACAGTGGTCTGCTTGAACACCGCCTGCAACTTGTCGTCGCAGCGTATCTGTCGCTTGTCGGTGGGCTCCTGCAGGTCGTTCGCCTTGATGTGCTCCCACAGTTTCTTGACAACCTGAGGACGTGACAGCTGTTCAGAATGTGGTTAGCCTCGTGTCATGTATGATCCAGATCGTCTGGCCTGGCCCAGCCATTAAGCGGTACATACCCGCTCGGCCCCCACGATCTCCTGCAGCGGGAAGCTGAGGTTGAACTCTTTCTGAAACCCGCCGCCGGCCTTGCGTTTCTTTGTGGTGCCAGAGTCCTCGGTATCCAAGTCGCTGTCGTCTTTGACCTTGGCAGAGCTCTTCTTCTTGGGCTTGGACTTTGTCTTGGGCCGGTCATTTCCACGCCTGGTCTGGCGACCGCGTGCTAGCTGGTTCTCTTGCGCCTGCAGTTCACGAGCAAGCCGGGCATCCTCGTCCTCGACCATTGACGACGTCCGCTTCTTGCGGGGTGCCGTCGACACCTGGATCTCGCCTCCGGAGGCGTCGTCCATGGGATCGACATCTGTATCGCCATGCTCTTGCTTGGTGCCGTTCGGCAAGCCATTACTGGTAACTTCATCATCGTACTTGTGTGGGGGTGTGGGCATAGCCTCGGGAGGCGTCGGATCCTCGGCGATGGCGTCGAATCGTTGCTCGATGAGGGTCTTGATGGCATTCTGAATGGCGGGAATCTCGGTTAGTCCAGCCCAAGGTCGGTGGGAAGGGGCTTGCGAGAGCTGTCGAGATCTTACCTTCTGGTCGCTCAGGTCCTTCCCTCCAAGCTTCCGTTCCAATGCCGATCGCACCTTTTTCCGCGACACGGTCGCGAGGTCGGCGGTAGCAAGGATGTCATCGATAATCGAGGTGTACCGGTCAACCTCCTCCGCAGACACTGTTCGGCCGAGTTAGCATGGAAAAGTCAGTTCACACAGCGCGTAGCGGTCACTAACATGGTTCCGACATCTTGGGCGAGTTGCACCAAATGCAATCGACGTAGGGGAGGGCGGTGTAGCGATTGTCGACTGGTCAAGCGCTTAATGCCGGCCCCGGGGGGTTGGGGAAGGCGGGATGCGACAGGCGCGGGTGCTAGCAAGCTGTTCGAGTACGGATCGAGCTGGACGACGATGGAGGCGTCAAGGGTCTCAAAAGACAGTGTAGGCGACGAGTGGGGGGGCTGGGAAGCGTGGTGGGTAGGAAGCAGCGGACGCCTTGATCAAAGCATAGCTGTTGTTCTCTTTGGGGGGAGTGCCAGCAGCCGAAACAGCACGTCACGAGGAAGTTTGGATGGGTCTTTTGAGGTGCGGGCGGATACACCCGTGGAGAGATGGCTAGCCAGGTGGTTGTCGAGCGTGCGTGCCTGGATGCAAAGTGTGACGGCAGTGGTGTTTGGTGACGGTGTTGTTGTTTCGGGATCGGCAAAGATCGCAAGCGACGCAATGTAGGTGCGTTCAGGGCATCAGACTCTTCTCTGGCTGCCTGTGGTGTGAGCTGCCAAGACCCTTGGGACGAACGAGGGTGGGTAAGTATCTACACAGGAATTGTGTATGCTTGCGATAGGGCAGGGTTGATTGAGATGTTGAATCTGTTGGACGAGCGGCAAGCCAGACGGGAGATGCAGCAAGGAGAAGACAAAGCAGCTGATCAGTCAATCAAGAGTCTGGTGATGACCTCTACGTGTGTTCTGTTCATGTGTGCGAGGGATTGGCGACGGCAAGGGGAAGGCAGGTCGTTAGGTTGTCCCGTCCGTCGGCCGGTCCGCCAGGCTAACAATGGACAATCGTTTTCTGATCTGCTGTCCGTTGTTTCCGCTTCTGGCCTTTGCTGGTCCGGGTCTGGGCCTGTGTGAGTCTAGGTGTCTGGGTCTGGGTTGTTGGAGGGGGGGTCAGGGTCAAATGTCAGTGGGTGTCCAGCTGGTCAAAGGGAGGACCCGTTTCGCAAAACCCCAATCGATGAGGCTCGACCAGGGGTTGCCAGGGAGGTGTGACCAGGCGTGTGAGTGGTTGGCTGGGCCGGCCTGTGCACCCCGTCGATACCTGGGTACTTCACAGTCGTGCTGCAATACTGCTGGCTCCCGAGAGACTGCTGGTGGAGTGAAAGCTGGGGTCATCCGCCTTGTGGGGTTACCATCGCGGAATGACTGGGTGCGGGTGCACCACGAAACGGTACGTACCGTGCCCAGGTACCGGCAGCCGACACCAGCAGCGCCAGCTACGCTGCTTCCCCCCACCTTGTCTCTGCTCCCTGCCCCCCAGGCGACCAGGCCTGGACAAAGCAACATGCCCCTGTCCGTTTCTAATCGATAACGATAACGGTCACCGCGGGGCAGCAGACTGCCCACGGTACCTGCTCCGTACCGGCATCAGACGCGCATTGCTCATATCCTTCCACGGGTTGCTGAGATGGACTTCTAGAAGCTCTCTCTACTGCCTGCTGCCGGGATACTCCAGATCTGCATTCTGACTCCCTTCTTCGTTCCTTCTGGGACATTCCACGGACAACCACAACTCAATCCTGAATAGCGCAACCTCACACAACCGCGTTACCTAATAAACACCTCACTGCGATTTCACATCTTCCTTCCCACCTACCCACCCACCTACTGTCTGCTTCACCCATCGTTCAGAGAGGCAGGCAAACGCCCACAGCAGCCATGGCCTACATATCCGTGGCAGCTTGCACCCTCCCCAGTGTGCCTCTCGACTTCCAGGGCAACCGAGACCGCATCATCCAGTCCATCCGCGTCGCAAAGGAAAAGGGCGCAACACTCAGGACGGGCCCTGAGCTCGAGATCCCCGGATATGGCTGCCTTGACCACCACCTGGAAGGCGACACTTTCCTCCACAGTTGGGAGGTGTTGGCCGACATCATCTCGGACGACGCCTGCAAGGGCATGCTCGTAGACGTCGGCCTTGGAGTGCGGCATCGCAACGTTCGATACAACTGCCGTGCTCTCTGCACGTACAAGAAAATCTTCTTCCTTAGGCCCAAGATGGCATTGGCCAACGACGGCCTCTACCGAGAGATGCGCCACTTCACAGCCTGGGCCAAGCCCTACGAGATCGAAGACTACTACCTCGAAGATGTCGTTTCTCATGTTACCGGCCAGTCGAAAGTGCCTATCGGGGATGCCATCTTGTCCTGCAAGGACACCGCGGTAGCTTGTGAGACGTGCGAAGAGCTGTTCACGCCTCTTAACCCATCTTCGTACTTGGGCCTCAACGGCGCTGAGGTCATCCTCAACAGCAGCGCCAGTCATGCCGAGCTGCGCAAGCTGCATACCCGCCTTGACCTGATCTCAAACGCCACGAGAAGATTGGGCGGTATTTACGTCTACTCCAACATGACAGGTGTGGACGGCGATGCGCGTATGATGTTTGACGGGTCTAGCATGGTTCTCGTCAACGGGGATGTCCTTGCTCAAGGCTCACAATTCTCCCTGCGCCCGGTCGAGGTCGTCACGGCAACAGTCGACATTGAGAAGGTCAGAAGCTACCGATCGTCCATCTCTCGGAACCAACAAGCCGCGAAGCAACGAGAGTTCCCCAGGGTGGAATGTGACCTACGCCTGGGGCGACCGTCTCGTCTGGTGCATCGATCCAAGTATCCAGCATCAAAGGTCATGGAGCTGAAGACCCTCGACCCCATGGAGGAGATAGCTAACGCCCAAGCCGTCTTCCTCTGGCAATATCTTTCTCGGACCAACTCCCCCGGGTATTTCCTCCCGCTGAGCGGCGGACTCGACTCATCGACCGTTGCTTTATTTGTGTACAGTATGGCTCGCATGGTACTCCAGGCCATCCAAGAAGGCGAGCAGACTGTCCTTGATGACCTCCGCCGTATCACAGGTGAGAAGTCATTCACGCCTTCGAGGCCTGAAGACATTGTCTCCCGAGTATTTCACACCTGCTACATGGGCACGGTGAACTCAGGCGAGGAAACGCGGTCCCGCGCAGAACGCCTTGCTAAACGCCTCGGTGCTTACCACTCCGATATCAAAATCGACGACGCTGTAATAGCTCATGAGAATATCATTGCGCAGACCCTCGGCGGTTTCCGTCCAAAATACTCGGTTGAGGGTGGTAGCCCGTCAGAAAACCTAGCACGGCAAAACATCCAGGCCCGCAATCGTCTTGTCGTAGCGTATGAGCTCGCCCAACTGTCCACCACCGCGCGAAACACTCCCAGAAAGGGTGGTGCATTGCTCGTTCTTGGTTCTGGAAACGTCGACGAGAACCTGCGGGGCTACTACACCAAATATGATGCCTCCTCGGCCGACATCGCCCCCCTGGGGAGCATCTCCAAAACGGATGCCAAAAGCTTCCAGGCTTGGGCGCGTGACAATTGGGATCTGCCTATCATGACAGAATTCATCGAAGCCACTCCATCGGCAGAGCTGCTTCCGCTGTCCGCGGGCGTGCAAGATGATGAGTCTGATGCGGAGATGGGCTTCACCTACGATGAACTTTCCCAATTTGGTACGTGGCCAACAACCCTTCGACTCTATTTTCAATACTGTTGGAATCAGACGCTCCTCATTGATAGCCGTTGCTAATGTGACGATGGAACAGGTATTCTGCGAAAGGTCGAAAAGCTGGGACCTTGGTCAACGTACCAGCGTCTGCTCGTAGATTGGAGGGACCGGCCAGGCTTTGACCCGCGCAAGATTGCCGACAAGGTCATGCGCTTCTTCAGGTTCTACTCCATGAACCGACACAAGACGGTCATCCTCACGCCCAGCCCACACTTGTCGGCGTACAACCCGGACGACAACCGTCATGACCTGCGGCCCTTCCTGTACGTCATTGACTGGCCCTGGCAGTTCAAGAAGATCCGGGACGACCTCGAGGAGTTGGAGAAGGAGATTGAGGATGAGAAGAATGGGAAGAGTCAGGATGTCGATTAGAAGTCTGCGGCCTACGCCAGGCGCACAGCTTACAAGAAGTGTGATTCTTACAAGATGTGCCGTGTTTAGACTTGGTTGATTCGGTTGGACCTCGTAACATTTCCTCGATAGAGCCATTACGCTTGTAGAAATAGGGTTTTAGATCAAAATCACAGCTCATATGGAACTCAAGTTGTCCTTGAGCTGGTACAGCAGGTGGACTTATCGTTAGTTCACCTGGGCATGGTATTAGTCGAGTCACTTGCCCCTACGTCCAATCATTTGTCAGAATTCATTCTCAGGTGGCCTTATGCGTACTTCTAGACACTTTTCACCGGCCTTCGAACTCTCGCATAACTGCCCGAATGACCGATGCCTATTTGGTCGCATAAGCAAAACACTAGCCAGACAGCCAAGTCAGGAAGTTAGGTGTATTGATGTGTCCTTGTGATTGCAGATAGAGTGTTCAGGTAGGTAGAAATGGGTCACTATGTGTACCTAGGTTGGCGGGGTTGAAATGTTTTTAAACACTGTGTAATAGATGGGATGTGAATTGCGTATCTGTCTTAGCCGAGAAATTCATTGTACACATATACAAGGATGTATACAATAATACTTAACGACGTCGCGTGTCACCAAAGGCCTTGTGCCATGTCAGAACCTAACTGGTCATTCCTCAAACACTATTGCCATGCCGTACCACCTACCAAAGGGATGCGAGCTTACGCCTGGACTTCATCGGTGTGGCAGTGAGCAAGTTGATAGGCAAGGCAGAAACCGAATAGTCTTAGCTTGCGCGGTTAAATAGAATAGTGGGATATAAAGAGCGACGGTCGAAAATTTCGCCTTGAGCCTGGCTATTCCCTCACTGCCTGATCATCTTCTCCCCTCTCAGCTTTTCATGAGGCTAACAAGATCGCCCAGGCTGCCACACAAGTAAGCGCGCATAGCCCCTGATCAGTATGATCTATTTTCAACCCAATTGCACCATCCCACCAGAGCCGCCGGCTTTTGTGACCGCACCTAATGTTCGCTCCACGATGAACATTGTCTGGGGCTGTATATCTACAATCTTACTCTGTTGCTGGTCCATTCAGCACCTCAACGTTCCTCCCCAGTTTCAGCCTAAAACCACCCGGCAGAAGCTCATGCGGAAGCTATTCTTTTTGTGGCGCAAGGTCAAGTGGATGATGATAACTTTGTTTGCCCCCGAATGTATTCTCGCCAAGGCCGTAACGGACTTACGCTCATGTCTACTACATTCACCTATGTTGCAACAACTTGCCGACGAGGACGGCGTGCCGTGGAGCAAATCACATGCTTTTCTTGCAGACATGGGCGGCTTTGCGCTTCGTTTTACGCCCTCCAGCCACCTCCTGGAATGCCAAACCCCATCTGCGCCTCCCGTCGATGAAGATGCGGAACCGAGGCCGTCACCACAAGAAAACTCGAGTAACACGACAGGAGAAGGTCAGCGCCATATAGATGCTACAGAAGAGGAGCAGGATCAAATATGTGGTCACGAATCAGGAGGCAGCCTTCCAAACCAGTCCTCACCGAATAGTCCTCAGAATCAGCCTGAGGTTAGGCTAGCTAGCATTGAAGCATGTGACAGCCCTTACATCACCAACGAGAATAAGCTTCTTTCAGACGAGCGGGTCACAAGCGGCCAAGACACCGTTACTCAATGTGAACTCGTGGACGAAGCGTCACCAGGTATCGAAGTATCAAGGCTCCTGTCCCCCACCGAACAAAACACCCGGCAAACCCTGACTTCACAAGAAGCAGCTCGGCAGCAATTGCAGCGAGCGACGCCAAGTAACGCGGCGGTCGAGTCACGGCATGAAAGGCGAGCTTTGAGAAACCATCGTCGAAGGTTCAGAGCTCGAGTTGACAACGCCTCTCAACGTTTCGGCGATATCATGTGGAGAGCTTTCAAACACAACGAAATCATCAGTACCAAAGTTTATTTGGAATCAAGCGCGCATTTTCAGGGAGGGGATGGATGGAATGCCGTCTCAACGTTACTGAAATTTGAAGGGGATGTGTGGGTCTTGACGGCAGCGCAACTCATCGAGACTAGAAGGCAGAAGCTCATCGTCCGACTACCGCATCTTACGGAAGACGAAGTATCCGATCGAAACAAAGGAGACTTACTCGTTAAGCTCCTCGCGCTTCTCCAAGTATCGTGGATGGTGATTCAGATCATTGCCCGTGCAACCCTACACATCTCTTCGACTCCTCTCGAAGCCATGACACTGTCATTTGCCGCCTGCACGTTTATTACCTACATCCTTCTCCTGAACCACCCCCAAGATGTTACTGCATCTATATACATCGAAGCGTCCCGTCTATCTACGGTTGATGATATGCGAAAAATTGCCGACCTTAGCTCGCCGCACGGTTGGTTTGAGGGGGGCCGGCTGCCTTGTACATCCAATAACGCAATTCACTGGAATAAGCGGGAAGGCATGGCAATAAGTCATAACTATTTGGCCATCAGTCTCGGGGCGGGAGCCGTTGTATTTGGCGGGGCTCAGCTGGTGGCATGGAACTTTGTCTTTCCCACTGTCGTTGAGCGGATCCTGTGGCGCACATCATCGCTCGTCACGCTGCTGGGCCCATCGGTTACCATTCTGGTCACCTCCCAAGCCAACATTCTCACACAGCGGATTCGAGGCAGGCCTTTACGATATAACAGAGACCGCTGGCTGCAGGCGCTTACAGGGCTGAGTATGCTGGCTCTCATTCTTGCGCGGCTATTTGTGATAGTAGAGGCATTCAGATCCCTCTACTATCTTCCTCAGGACGCTTACTTTGCCACGTGGGCTTCGAATGCACCTTTTATAGCTTGAGTGTCTTAAGTGACAAATGGCTATGCATTTATTATAGATGGGTCCTTGTCAGTGAAGGAAAATTGGAAGACAGAAAATAAGAACTCGTCGCGGCTGGCCTGGATTCAGCATGAGATTTAAAGTTCAGCGTACAGTTTCAACCCGAGTGAGCCGAGCGCCTAGCCCCTACCTCTCTCTCAAATTAGACCTTATTTTGAAGACGTACTGTAATGTTGATTGTGAGAGGACCAATATCACGATCAACCTTCACAAGATGTCTCAGCGCCCACCGCCCCATCTCATTAAAGGTTCTCTAGCCTCAGGTGAGGGAGTCCTTCTGCTCGGACTATTCCGATCAGGCACCAAATCACTTTACCATGCCATTCAAATCCTGGGTTACGAGCATGTCCACCACGCCTCAGAGGACCACGACGACGACAGCTGGGACCGGATCGCCGAAGCGGCGCACGCCACGTTCCCGATCCTCAGCCGCGCCGAGGGCAAGCCGAAGCCGCGCGACTTTGACAGGGCCGACTGGGACCGCGTCTTCGGCGAGTACCAGGCCGTGAGCGACGCCGCGTCCGTCTTCGCGCCGGAGCTGATCGCGGCGTACCCGGGCGCCAGGTTGGTCCTCGTGCAGCGGGACTTTGACAGCTGGCTCGCGAGCGTCGACACCGTGTTCATCAGCTCCGTGCTCGACTCGCGCAGGAAGCTCCTGTACGACCTCGTCGTCCGGCCTGTGCGCAAGCTGCACTTCTACGTGGGCCTGCGCTGCGTCTGCATGGGGCTGTTTGGGGCGACCACGGCGGAGGGGGCGAGGCGGAGGGCGAGGGAGGTCTGGGAGGCGCATCACGAGACGGTCAGGAGGATGGTCCCCGAAGAGCGGCTGCTGGATTTCAGGCCGGGCGAGGAGTTGTGCTGGGAGAGGCTTTGTGCGTTCCTTGGGAAAGAGGTTCCGGTCGGGGTGGATTTTCCAAGGGTTAATTCGATGGAGGCGTGGGTTGGGGAGACGGCGCAAACGGAAGATAGGATCGTATCTGGTTGTTTGATTGCCTGGGCCTGGTACCTATTCCCCATTTTGATGTTTTGTAGCGGGTACTGTGTTGCAAAATGGACATGACCAGTCAGTCAGAAGACGGCACCTGGGGCCTCTATATAAGGAGTGGTGTAACTTGTGCACTGTGGTTGGAATTCTACATTATCAAAATGACAACAAGGGAGATATTTAATGCAATCGAAAGCGCAGCAGGATACCACGTGGCACCTATTTCTGAAGGTTGAACACTTCGATTTGACAACATGGGACCTGTGCAGAACTTAGTTGGTACTGGATAGCTAGAGAAATATATGTTACTTCCGGGTGTCTTTGGCTTTGGCCTCCTTCCACTCCCTCTCCAAGGCGTTAATACGGTTCATGAAGTCTCGGATTTCAGGGTGGTCGAGTTCGTTATGCGGCCTCCGCCGAAGCAAATCTAATAACTCCTGTGTCGCGGGCTTACGATCCCAGTAGTCCCTGAAGATAAACTTGTGCGAGTGCGCAGTGGCAGGGTCGACCCGCGTCCGATTACCCTTGTGGGGCAGGATAGGAAGTAGACTGCTCGTGTCTCCCGGCGCGGCCAGCAGGTAGTCCACGAGTTCTTCTTGTTGGTCGTCGTGAAGCTGGCATACCCGGTCTGTCACATGGTCGCGAGCAGGGTGCAGCCAGATGTTGGGCGGGTTGTTTTCGGCGGGATTCTGACCTCCAGCCTCTTCGCCCATGCCCTGATTCTCTTCATCCGGCCGGTCTCGGGGGTCGCGTGGGTCAGCTCTTCTGTCAAACAACACAATCCCCCCGACTATGCGGTCTTCGGCCCAGTACCCGACAACATCCGCGAGGCCTTCGGGATAAATCTCAAGATCGACGTAATAAGGGTGGTTGAAGAGGGTTGGCCTCGGTGGCACCGTAACCGCATAATCCTGTGGGTTGACGGCTGGGGATTCAGGCGGGACGATGACACAGCTGGTGACGGTGTCAATCTCCTGCTCGCTGTGTGAGCGAAGGTCGTCCCGTTTGAAAAGATCAACGGCGATCTGGTGCAATGCAATGACGACAAGCTCGATCAGACGGGTATGAAAGGCTTTAGATGCCAGGGGAGCATCTTGGTATGCCTGTACTAGCTTTGGGTCAAAGACGAGGGAGTGTAGATCAAATTGCTCAAGAAAGGCGCTTGTCTTGTCTTTCACCCCGGGACAGAGTCTTGCGTGCGCCTCGATGGGGTGGTCGTCGCCAAAGATACCGGGATGGCGCTTGTCCCAGGCAACGTCGGCGATGGGTAAGCCGTCGACGATCTGCGCAAAGGTGTCTATGGCCAGTTCAGAGCCAAGCACGCGTAATAGAGCGCGGTGGAAGATGTTGGGGCGGTCAGTGGTGAGGTTCTCGAGCGTGATGCGATGCAGGTGAGCATAGAGTGCGACGTCGCGGAGCCTTTGAACCATGACATCCATGCTCAAGCCGGTCAATGTGCCGACTGAGTCCATCATGCATAGCAGGAGGGGTTGTCTTGTGGCTGTTTTCTGAATCTGGGGCAAGATGGTACAGTACTACTTACTCCTGAGGTGACAAGGGCGAGAGGCAGAACTACAGAAATGGTGGGATGTGCTTACAGTACATAACCAGCGCTGTCAGACTGTGCCCCTCTCGAGCATGTTCGAGGGGCAGAAGTGCACAGCTGTATGCCAGCTACAAAAAGCTCATAAACAGCGTAACGATTCAAATTTGCGGCCTCATGCTCACACCCTCTTCGTAAGAAGCGACATGTCGTTAACTCATATATGAGGTCGAGAAAAGCATTATATCATTGATATTGTACGTATTCATCGAGTAAAGATGTCCTAGCTGCGGATATGCTGCTGGATATGGGCCCAAGTTGCTGGGTATCTGCCTAGTGTGGGCCCTGCACATTGGACTGCCACTCGTAGAATTAAACAACACATGCAATCAACAGCGAAGATCTATTATAATAATGGCACACGGAGAACCCAAGAGTAGTCGGGCGAGGTCTGGAAAATTGTCCTAATTTCGATAGGCCAGATCCTCCAATGGCGCCTGCCTTGTCCTGCGCCGTTTCCGCTTACGCGGATTGGGGGTAGGCGGGTCGACATCTTCGCCTTCGTCATGAGGAAACGGATTGAAAGGATCCATATGCAGAAGATCGACATCCGTGTATGCCGAGCGCCACGGCACAGGCGGCGTGGCCTCGGCTCCGAAGAAGCGCCTAACCCTGGCATCTAGCTGGGGCAGCGGGTTCCCCAGCGCGTTGGTGATGTCGGTCTGGAGCTGGTTGAGGTCCGGGCGGTGCTCCTGGCGGGCCATCATGCACTTTGCTATCGTCTCGCAAAGGGCCGGGGTGAACTCTTCCCTGTACTCCTCTCCCTCGTCGTCGTCTGCGATCAGCCGGTAGCCATATGTCCATCGTTGGTCCTCTATCGGGACGTCAGCGGCTGGGGGGACGATCGCTGGCTCTTCGCTTTTCATACGCCCAGCCAAGGCTGGGAACTCTGGCCTTTGGAGAAGCAGCAGACACCACATGTTCTTGTAGGCAAGTTCTGTGTCAGCTCGGGATCTATTTGCTTATACGGATTGGGTTGTTCGATGGAAAATGGGGGGAGGGGGTTGTCGAGAAGATCGTGTCTCACCAATCCGACGTGCCATATATTCGATCGATGGCTATACCGGCCTGGGCCAGAGGTAAGAGGCCATCGGTTCCATGCTGGCCAGGTGCCTGGAGGCACATTCAAGGGACCCTCTTCTGGATCACGGTCGAGCAGGTCCCACTCTCCCGTGAATTGTTCCTGTGGAGTAGAGAAAGATTAGGGTCATGGATAGAATGGTTCATGCTTGAGAATTACTGAAACGTGAAGCAGGACTCCTCACCGGAAGAAACCAGCCGTCTTTGGCCATTTCCCTTTGCTGCCAGAACCACATTCTCCTCTCCGCCTGCTCCAACGCGTTTGAGTTCGGATAATTCACCGGGAGCCAAAGGGCATGGTTTTCTTCGGCAATGCCAAAGTCTCCGACCTGTTGCAGTTATTGGGATACTTAGTAGTTGATACCGACTCATGTCCCTTCGTCATAAGTGGTTTTGCTTATACTCACTTGGAACCTTGGCACTTGCGTATGAGGGGGATTCAGGACAGGGTTCCCGCGGCGTGGGTCGTATCCGAATAAAAATACTAGAGGTTTTCATCAAATTAGCTCATGTTTTCATTTCAAGAAGCAACGGGGGAATGGAATAGAAACGGCAAAATATACTGTTCTTTGGGTCCAGGTCAAAATGCACGATTCCTCGAAACCCAGTTACTGGGGCTGCTGAGCCACCAGGAGGTACAACCTCCGGAAGGAAGTCTCCATCGCGTGGTGCAATTCCTCCCGCTGGAGTGAACCTGGGAGGATACTCCATGGCGATGCAGGCCTTGACGAGGCAGTCAAAGATCAACCACAGCGCCTCGGGCGGCAAGTGCCTGTCTGCACTCGCCAACCTTCCAAGAACATGATGCAAGTCCCCTAACTTGGCGAATTCCATGAACAGGAGTCCATTCGGACGTTGGAGAGCTCTCGCGATATTATGCTGCGCTACCGAGGACGCCTTTCCTGCCTTAAGAGCAGGTAATTTTGGTTCGAATAGGAAAACTTGCACGATGTGTGGCGCCCGACGAAGTCTCTGCAATTGCGGACAAAGCTCAGCTTAGTCCGGCACTTGCATCGCGAGGAACTCGCGCTCTGGGAAGCAGCACTCACATACATAAGGCGTTTCTCTCCATCAATGATGCCATGACGCGGGTTTCCATTCGCGTCCACCTCAGTTGTTAACTTCATGACAACGTAATGCCCCTGCTCCGCCGGGTTGCCCCAAGGAGTCCATTTCCAGAGTACCACCATTCCATTGCCGCCAGCTCCCAAAATCTTGACAAAGGCGAAGTTCTTATTCGCTGGCATCATTGCGGTTGCACGCTGGAACTGGTTCCTGGCGACGTTTTGTTGACCCGGGCTCAAATTGACGCCCTCTGCATCTCTGTTGCGATATGATAACTGGTTTCTGTTTTGCTCCGCCGTCGGCTCTAATAACCTCCGTTTGTGATCAGTTAATTGTGTGTAATTCGCTCTTGGAACTTGTCTGGCCAAGATTCTGTTGAGACGGGCTGCAAGACCACTCTGGAAGTCAATCACTATATCATCTAGACTCCTGCTATGTCCTTGCTCTCCGCCTCTGTACATCGAGAACCTGTCTTGGGAGTACTGCTGATACTCGGCAAAATCAATTAGCAGCTGTTGCAGCTCTAGCTGCTCCTCCACCGTGAGTGGTGGTATCGCCGCCATGGCAGCATCAATTATATGACCTAGGCGAGGAATGGAGAAATGGCTTATGTTGACGTGGAACTGATCTTTCCAGCCATGTATTTCACCTGCAAATGCGCACAGCGGAGATTTTCTGGTGACTTTGAACGCAAGACAGGACAAAGAGGAACTTCTGACGTCCGTTTTCGGAATACTAAGACCCGCCCGTGCGCGCTTCATGGTTGGACTTTGTCGAGAATGTATTTCAGTGTGGTTATACAAAACAGGACAATGATCGATTAAAATACTACCAGGTCATTTGAATGGATGAATTTGAATTCGCAAGCCCATGATCACAACGGGGCTCAAACCACCCCGAGCGAGCTGACCGGTGGAAGCCACTGGCAGCAAAGGCATGAGAGCCTTGTACCAATTCCATGGCGCACATAACATCCAAAATAAGAATGCAAACCATCGGCCCTCCTTCTCGCCCCCTTTCTGACAACTGAGCACGGTGCAGTCTCGCATCTTCTATCTGCCAACTCACGCTGTCATAACTGTACTGGATTTCCACTATGTGCTCGAAGTATGCTCGACGCAGCATGCATAACACCTGAGATTTAGTCAACATAGAACCAGTCTGGAAATCAAGATCCTCTAGCCTACTGTATGCAAATTGCTCGCAGAATAATGTTTTCATTTCGCGGTATCATCTAACGCCAGCCCGTATCCTCTATATGCCTTCCAGCCTTCTGCCCCAGCTCTGGACGGCTTGCTCGTTGATATTCACTTGTTTCATAATCACCCTTTCTGACTCGAAAAGAATGAAAAAGCTTTATATCCATCTATGAACCCTATAGTCCCAGAATGGGTCTATTTGTTTCACAAATGCTGTATTTCGTGGAGGCTGTGGGGGCGGAGGCTGCGCGAAGAACGTGTTTGTCCAGTAGGCCGGGACGGCCGCGTTGGCCGCGTTGGCCAGCTCTTGTGTGACGATTGTCTGTATCTGCTGCAGAGTGGGCCGGAATTCCTGTTTTGCCATGAGGCATCTCGCCACGAGGTCGAGCAAGGGCCGCTGGTACCTGTTGAGCCATGGCTCGGCAGGGTCGAGTAGTGACCAGCCATATGTCCAGCGTTGTTGGTCCGCCGGTAGTGGACCGCCGACGGGCGGGGGTGGCTCTTCGGTTGTCATCCTTTCTGCGTAGGGAGGCGAATCGGGGTTGGATAGTGTCATGCACACTTTCATGATCTAGTTCACATCTCAACAGTCAGCCTTGCTAAGCAGTCTCGACCAGGAACATTGTGACGCTTTGACGCATACCATTCCGATGTGCCAGATATTAGACGCAGAAGTATATCGCCCGGGACCCGTGGTGATCGGAGGAGGTGGATTCCATGCCGCCATCCAGGCAGGCATCCAAGCCCCCGGATCCGAAGGGTCTTGAATGTTAGGTATCATGTCCCAATCCTTGCCAAATTGTTCCTGGGATTCAGCCTTGCGATTAGTACAGGTGAATGGGATTTATTACAGCCTGTCGTGCCTTACCGGAAGTGAATATCCAAGCTTGCCGGCATGCCTCTGGAGCCATCTTTCTCTACGTGTCACGACCGCTTGCAAAGCTGTTATCCCCGGCCTGGTTGCAAAAGTCCAAATTTCATCCTCGTCTTTCGCTGCCCCGAAGTCACCTATCTAAATGGCTTTTATTAGACTCTCGACTCTTTCGGCCTTGCGTAAATCTACAAAACGCTTACTTGTACTCGTGGAATCGCTGTGTGGCCTGGTACAAGACCAACTGCGGGTGCGTCGAAGTCTCTGACGAATACTAGACCTGTGTCAGTTCCTCGTCGTATGTGCAATGCAACATCACAAGGTCAGGAGAAATACCATTTGTGGGGTTCTGGAAAATAAGCAGTCTCAAGGTTAGTCTTGATTGTTTCAAGTGACTGTGACAAGAAAATGGGCCAAAAGAAACGGAGACGCCCGGAATTTCGTCTCGCGAGTCCTGGCCCAAGCATGGGACGAAGAGAAAGTTCAAATTCTAATAAAGTCCGACATCCCGGATAGGGGGGTCGAGGGGATTAAAAGATTCGAAATAAATCAGAAGACTACCTACAAGATCAAAGTGAACTATGCCTCGGTGTCCCGCATTGACTCCGTTGCCGGGAGCAACTACCTCGGGCAAGTTGCCTCCCGATGTTGGCAGCGTGACAGGGGGAGGAGGAGGATTAGCAGCAGCAGCCAGGACCGCATTAGCGTTTGGAAAGGCATTAGGAGCACCAAAAGCAGCAGCTAGGGCCGCCATGACCGCAGAAACCGCAATAAGGGGAGCAGCCGGAGGAGCGATCGGAGGCGGTGGAGCAGGGGGTGCGTTCCCGGGCACAAATCTCGGAGGGCATTGCATCGCCATACAACCCTTAACCAAGCAGTCGAAGATCCGCCACAGCACGGATTCTGGCAGCCATCGCTCTGTGTTGCCGGGAGGCATGTCTACCGCTGCTTTCATGAGCTGGGATTCCAAGGTGCCGAACCTGCAGTAGTCCATAAGGATGTATTCTCCTTGGGCATCGTCGACCCTACTCGCCATGTTTGCCACACGCTGAGATCGCCTGTTACCGGGGAGTGCAAGACCTCCAACTGGATGAGCTGCCATGAAGAAACGTTGTACAATGTGGGGTGCTCGGCATAGCATCTGAGTGACACGGATTCGTCAACCTGCTGGGGCAGCTGGATGGGGGACTCTTTGGGATGGGATTGGTGCTTACTGTTATGATGTCTTTTTCTCGGAGTATCTTTACTACCTCCAATTCTGGTCTGACCTCTCGCCGTCCCCCCGGCCGTGCTCCACGGGCGGATTGTTTCATTACCACGCGAAATTCTTGCCCACGGGAAGGCTGATATTTCCATAGAGTCAACACCCCATCGCCACCCCACCCAAGACACTTGATGAAGCGAAAACTCGTCCTCAGTAAGTCTCTGAAATTATTGAGTTGTTCCCTTATCGCCTCTCGGGAATCATCATCGGGACGTGGGATGGGTTGTAGCACCAGTCCCCGAAAAAGTGTGCGCCTGGCAGTGGCGATCGCGCCAAGTCTTGCGCGATCCCCCGGATTGAACTGGAAGTTCCCCGGCCGTGGAATGGTGGCGAATCGTGCAACAATGTTGGCCCATCGTGCAACAGCGACCGCGTCGCCATTTCTTCTCCCCTGATCGATGGTCCTGAGGTCAACCCCAGCTCCAGGTAAACCGTTTCTGTACAGGTGGAACTTATCCTGACAGTATGCCTGCTGTAGGATGAGCTGCTGGTTAGCGGCAGCCACTGCCATAGTGAAACTCTCACCTACATCCAGCACATGACAGTCGTGAGACGGATGATAGTAGCCATAAAATAAAGCACGTGCCAGAGAACAGCCCTGGTGAATTTCGCTCGAATAGCTCTCACGACATTATAGACTAAATGACTGATAAGGATACCGACTCAACAAAGAGGCCACGGATTGCTGATTCCGTTTCCGGTTCATTGTCCAAGCCCGGTCCAATTAGGTGAAAGAGTTGGAGGTAACGTACGAGTAATTAAACAATGCCGTGAACAGGTTACACATGGTCATGGATAGCCTCGTCTAATCATCTGTGTTTCAGGCTGAAAGGCTTGTCACTCATTGGAACCTGGCACTCCTTTTTAGAAATACCGAGCCAAAACATGTTTTCAAGACGGAGACTAAATGCAGATGGCTGCGAGGCTGATAACATTGGAAACGAGTATTAACCTCAAAATAACCAAAAGGAGAAAAAGAAAAAAAAAATCATTTGTTATATACCAAATAGCGCGAAGTTTCACGTAGACGCCCACTCAAAAGAAATACATCTAGGCAATGCAAGACAAGAAGAAGAAACACGTTGAAAAGAGCCGCCACGAGCCACCTGAGCTTTTCCCAGTCCTCAACTCAGCCCTTGGTGGCGATTGGCTCAAGTAGAAGCTGGCCACCACGAGAGCTCGCGAGCTCCTGCACGGCAGCGACGAGCTCAGCAAGGATCGAGCCCACGAACACCTCATCCCTCTCACTCCCAACAACACCAACACGCAGGTGCCCATCCTTGAAGAACGACACAGCCTTCAGAGGCCGCGGCGAGTCCCCATGCGGGTTCAGAATCTCTAGCCTGGCAGTCTCGCCAGCGAAGGGCATGCTGTCGGCGTCATCCCAGTCCTGGTGGTGCACGATGGAGTCGAAGAACAGCGCCTTGCCGTCCAAATCCGACCCCGACAGCCACTGGGTACACTGCCTCGAGATCTTCTCAAACCCGACAAAGTCGTGCGCCGCCAACTCACCGCTCTGCCGCTGCACGAAGCGCAAGAGGTCGGTGGCGGTCCACGACGGCCCGAACGGCACCCTGATGGGCGTGAGCTGGTAACAGGGCCCGACGATGTTCTCGACTCCCACCATGTCGACGCCGCGGCCCGACGTCACGCCGCCAAACGTCACGTCGGTCCTGCCCAGGCGGCGCGCCAGGAGGAGCGCCCACGCCGCCGTGAGGAGGTTCGCCGTGGTGATCTCCGCCGGGGGCTGGAAGCCCTCGACGGCGAGGTCCTCCTTGAAGACGCCCTTGTCACCGGGCTGGGTCGACTGGCCTTCCAGGACGGAGAGCGACGAGTCTCGCAGGATTTTGCGCCAGTAGCTGAGCGCCTTGGTCTGTATGCCTTGGTCGGTGATCTGGGCGATGTAGGAGGGGAAAGGTTCGAAGTCGGCGACCTTGCCGCTGCTGTACAGGGTCTCTAAATCTTCGAGCAGGCGTGGTAGAGACAATCCGTCGTAGAGAGAGTGGGACAGTCCGATGACGAGGCAGTGGCGGCCATCTTTGCCTTCGACATGGAAGATCCTGAGGAAGGAAGACCCGAGACTGAAGTCGGATTCGATGTCCTCTGTACAAACCTTGTTGACAAGCTCGTCAATATCCTCATCGGCGCGCCGTGTGATCAGTGGAGTATCAAGCTCATGCAGGACAATCTGGAAGAATGTCGACTCGTGCTCGATAAACACGGTTCGCAGGATATCGTGGGTTTTGACCAGCTCCTTGCACGCACGGAAAAGTCTCTCTTGATCAATGCCATTGGTGAGATGCAGCATGGTATATTGCACAGAAGTCCGCGGTGCATTTACCGTGCCCCTGATGTCGAGGGCTTGTGAGTCCGTCACTGGTGCGGCATCCTTGATCGACCACTCGGGAACGGCAAGTTTCGGGCGCACAACATCTGCCAAGAACCGGCCCACGTTCGGAAGGCCCATCGTGGAGAAGGGCTTGTATGGCTGTGTCTTGGCCGTTGATGCCGAGTTCACCTTCAAGACCCTCGCCGCGTCACCGAGGCGCATGTGTTGGAAAACGTCAGCCACGGAGAGACCGTGGCCCTGCGCGCGGAGGCCTGATACCAGCTTCATCGCCAGAACGGAGTCGCCCCCAAGCCTGAAGAAGTTGTCGTCGACATCGATCCGCTCGGGGCGCATGCCCAGCAGCTTTGCCCATGCAGACCGCAGGATGTCTTCCGAAACCGACAGGCTTGCTTCTCCCAGGCCGCTTTCCCAGACCTTCTTGTACCCGTCGCGAAGCTGGCCCAGGACATGTGCTGGGATTTTGGAAGCAAACTGATTTAGTATGCTGCGGTCCACATGGCCCTCCTTGAGGGGAAGCCTGTCGACCACGACGTAGGCTGAGGGCATTAGGCTAGATGCCAGATCGTCCCTGATGAACTTGTCGAGCTTCTTAAGTGCAACTGCAAGGCTAACAGGGATTTCGGAATTGACTGTGGCCCTGAAGCTGTCAGGATCCGCCTCGTCGCAGCTGATGTCATGCCTCATGAACATCAGCTCGACGCTGCCTTCCACAGATGGCTGTTGCTCGACGAGGATGATGAGCTCTTGATCCTGTGCCTGCTCATTACCGTTCGCCACCGTTTCGAACACCGCTACAGCGGCACGGGCTGACGTCGGCAGGAGCCTAGCACAGTGTGCTTCAAGATCCGCGACATTGACTGCATGTCCCGACACCGGCATGATATCATCTTTCCGACCAACGAATATGAGGCTTCCGTCGTGCCGTAGCTGGACGATATCACCGGTTGGTTGGACCTTGCCCGCGCGGCCGACGAATTCAGAGCTTCCAGCCACCAGCCAGGTCGGAGACTCGACAGCTTCATCAGTGAGCGTCGCGCTTTCCAGCCATAGTTCTCCTTGACAACCAACGGGCGACAGCTGAGATGGGTTGCGCGGGTCGCAAACCCAAGGGACTGCTGCCCGAGGATACTCTGACCCGGGCTTAATGCTGCCATGTGCTCGGAGCCTGCCCGTCGACACTTCAGGAGACAACGGCGGCGTCTGGTTCCACCGCCAGATCTGGTCCAGCTCCTCCTTGGGCATACACGACACCTGGCCGACCTTCCTGTCAAGGTCCTCCGTCAACTTTACACAAGCGGCCTCGACCTGCGCAAGGACCCTCTCCATCTGCGCGACGTCGATCAGGCTCTTGTCAAAGCTAGCACAGACCCTGAATCCCCCCTTGCGCAGCCCAAACGCAAGCATGAGAGGATACGGGTTAAAGTGCAGAGCCTCGCGAACAGGGTCCCCGAGCCCAAAGCCCAGCTCGCCGCCGACCAGCTCCGGCTCGGGCTGCACGACGATGCCCGTGGGCGCCTCGCACGCGTGCTGAGCGTCGCGGCTCACCCGCCGGATGTACTGCATGCCCATATGCTGGTAAGGGGTGCGCGCCGACATGGCCTGCTGTACGTCGCGCAAGTACGATGCGGCCGAGGCGCCGCGGTCGATGCGGACGCGGATGGGGACCGTCGCGTTGAGCGGGCCCATGATGTCCTCGACGCCCCGCAGCGAAATGTCGCGGCCCGTGAGGGTCTCGCCAAAGACGACGTCGTCGCTGCCTGTGTACTGGGAGGCCACGAGGGCCCATGCGCCGCGGATCAGGGTGGCTATCGTGAAGGGGAGGCCCTCGGTTCTATCTAGGCGCACCAGGCGCTCGGCTGTGCCGTTCGGGGTGGGGAGGAAGTCCCGCGAGGGTGTGCTTGGGAACTGTGGGCCGACGGCGCCGTGCAGCTCGTTGCGCCAGAAGTCCTGCATGGCGGTCTGGTCTGTGTCGTGTACCCACTTGACAAAGTCCTTCATCAGCGCCTTGGACTGGATGTCGATGCTGCCATTCTGTAGGGCGTTGGCAACCATGTCGAGGATCAATGGCTCTGACCAGCCGTCATATTGCACATGATGGACTGTCCAGACCATGTACCGCTTGCCGTCACTGGTGTCGTCAACGATAGCATACCGGGCTAGGCTCTGGCCCAGGTCCATCCTTTCGTTCCGGTCCTCTTCCAGATAACGAGCCAGACTGGTCGAGTGCCTCCAGTCTATGCCCTGCTTCAGCACGACCTGTTGCAGGCCGGGATCTTGCAGCTGGGCCACGCGTGTGCGCAGGATGGGGTTCGCTGCAAATACCGCTTCCCAGGCCTGTTTAAACGCGTCGAGGCTCAGGTGAGACGGGACACAGGCGATCCTCTGTGCGACATAAGGCTCCGTCGACTTGAGCGAGAAGGTGATCAGCGATTCTTGTGTCGGTGTGCAGGGGTAGATATCCTCCACAGCTGCTGGTTCTGTCCCGCAGGCTTGTGACGCTTCCAAGCATGCAGCCTCGACGGGTTGGGTGATGAGAGAGAACGGCAATGTCTCGGTCTGGATATCCACGTCGTAGATCTTGACGGTCTCCGCCATTTCTTCGAGTGTGGGATTCGCGAAGGTACTTGTGACGGAAAGATCGAGGCCTCGTTCTCTGCACACAGACACAAGTCTCATGGCGGCTAGGGATTCGCCGCCAAGTGCAAAGAAGTTGTCCTGGGGGTGGATGGAATCTTCATCCACCTTCAAGACCAAGCTCCAGGCGTGCCGCAGCCGTTGCTCGAGGTCGTTCAACTCTCTGGACTCCCGAGTAGCCTTGGCTGCTGGACCCTGATCCAGCTTTTGCAGGTCGACAGTGCCACCGAACTGTCTGAGCCGCTTGCGGTCTATCTTGCCCGAGATCAAAGTCGGGATGTAGCTGACTGGGATGTAGGCGTTCGGCACCATGTATCGTGGCAACACCTTTGCCAAGGTCGTGTTGATGCCTGTTAATGCTTTGGTCAGGTCAGGAGAGAGTTGAGCAGCTTCTAATTCTTCAACTCCGTTGACCTTGGCGAGTTGCGAGACGAACGCCACCAACGTGGGCTGCCCTCCGGATGCCTGAGGAACAATGACCTCGGCGATCACGTTGGCCTCCAAAGGCAGAGCGGCCTTGAGCTGGCTCTCAATCTCGCCAAGCTCGACTCGCTGGCCACGAAGCTTGACCTGGGTATCTTTGCGACCAGCGAAAAGGATCCCTCCAGACCCGTCCGGGTCGTACATGCCCAGGTCGCCAGTCTTGTACAGACGGCCACGACGACCAGGGAACCCCTTGTGGCCGGCGAGCAGCCAGGGCGGGTCGTGTATGAACGCAGCTGCAGTCTTCTCGTCGTCGTTCAGGTAGCCCTGTCCCACAATCGGGCCTTCGACAAGCAGCTCTCCCACCGCACCGACCGGCACCAAGGCCTCGTGGTCGTTGGGATCAACAATCCAAATCGAAGCCCCGTTGCCCGGACCGATCAAGATGTAATCCCTGCCCGTCGCAGCGCTGCTGTTGACAGTGCAACCGATGGTACACTCACAAGGACCATACCCGATAACGATTCTCGTCTCCCGGCCCCACATATTGACGTCCCTCGGGGCGGACGCCTCACCGCCCAGGCCGAGGGCACTCAGTGAGGTGATGACGTCCTCGTCCAGGATACGCGCGACGGAGGGCGTGATGCCAGCGTAGTTGATGCGCATCTGGCGCATCACGCCGTTGGTGTCGTTGAGCCGGTCCTCGTCGGACGGGATGCAGAGCGTGCCGCCGTTGCCGAGCGTCAGGAGCATGCTGTCGATGCTGACGTCGAAGGCATACGAGGCAAAGTCGAGCACCCGTGAGGCCTCCGAGTAGCCGACGGCCGCCGCGCGGGGGATAGCGCTGCTCGTGTAGGTTGTGTGGGAGATCTTGACGCCCTTGGGCGTGCCCGTGCTGCCTGAGGTGAAGATGATGTACATCAGAGCGGTGGGCGGCACAGGTGGGAGGGCGGGTAGGGTTTGGGAATCTGACAGCTGCGCGAAAGCTTGCTCCTCCACGACGAATCGTGGTCCCTCTGGTAGGATCTTTGTGCCCAGATCGCGCTGCATGCGTGACGAGACGATCGTCTTCGCGCTCACTTGGACCGCCATGTTCTGAAGACGCCCGAGCGGAAGCGACGGGTCCATCATCGCGATGGTTGCTCCGGCTTTCATCACCGCCAAGACGGCGACGATTGTCCACCTGGACTTCTCAAAGCACAGAGGGACAAAGTCGTGTGTTTCGACTCCTGATTCCCTGAGCAAGCCTGCCAAAGAGTTGGAATACAGCTCAATTTGGCCATATGTTAAAGGTCCATCCCAAGCGTCGATGGCCACTTTGTCAGGATGCCGTTTCGCCTGCTCTGAAACCATGTCCTGCATGCAGAAGTCATGGGTGGGAGGGAGATCGTGGCAACACCTCCAGATCGAGTCCAGATCGTGCCTGGTTGGTGCCATGCAGCTCTGGATGGATGCGCCAGGACCTGACAGGCACATCTCGATGATGTCGACCAGAATGTCCACATGCAGCGCAACTGTATATGGCAGGACCTTCTCGCTGTACCATACGGGCCGTATTGCGAGGCGGCCATCATCAAGGTGTACCTCGAGGTGAATTGCGCCCTTTGTATATCATAGTCAGTGACGTGAAACACTGAATATTCAGGTAGACACATGGCTCACCTCATCTTGTGCATCATCCGAGGTTTTGGACAGCGAGCCAGTGCTCAGAAGGAGATATTTGGGGCAAGACGTTGCCGTGCACAGGTCCTTCACGCTTGACGCATGATGGCGAAGGGCTATCTGGGTGGCGTCTCCCAAGGAGCTGTCCAGGTTCAGCCCGGGTAGTACCTCATCAGTGGACAGGCGTCTTGCCATTCTGTGATGTACTTCGCCATCTTCCCATCCGTCGTAGGCCCATTCAAACGAAGCCTGGCGCTCCTCTCTCGTCCGCATAAGCACAAGCAGCCATGATGTGAGCAGGACGTCGGCTCTCAGGGCTGTAGGCAGACAAGTCTCACTTGGCGAGAAGAGGCCGTCGATGGTGAAGTGTTTGAAGGGGTGGCCATCGGCCAGCGTGGGGCCCTGCTCATCGACGGAAACTGAGCCCATTGCAAGAAAGGTTGTGGATTGTCTTGGCTTCAGGAGCAACGAGTGCACGAGCTTGATGGCGCCCGTGGCTGTCAAATGCGCAGAGAAACACCAGAGAGACGATCTCGTACGGCTTCTATCTCATATCGATAGCATGCACGCCTTGCAGCCGGGGAATTGGGCTTCCAGATGGGGACTGGAGGAACTGCATTGGACTGGAGTACGTGCTGCCGTCTTCGGTACGAACGCACCCCACCCATGCCAGCCGCGGCTGCAGACCGAAATAAATCCATGTCCGCGGGATGGCCCTCAGATTGATAGACTGGATGTCTCGATCCATACTGAGTTGACGGCGTGGTGGACGGCGCATGGGAGGCATGTGCATCGATGGCGGTGGATGGAGCCCATGTCGTGTGCCTCATCGGTCCGTGACATGACAAAACCATTGTGCAAGGGTGTCGAACAAGGGTGGAGCCAAGAAAAGCTTATGCACGGTCTCAATGGGTTATGCATCTACTGAGGCAGCACAGTGCTGGACAGTGTGGACGACGACATGCATCTGGTGGCAGGGATGCGATCTGATTAGATTAGATTGATCAGACAAGAAAAACTCTTCCAAAATAGCGTGGATTGTTTAAACCGGACAGGCTAGACTCTTCCTTTCTCGCACTCGCCTGTGCCAGAGTGTGGCCATGAGGCCTTGATCGCATGCCTAGGTCAATTTCCGAGGACCCAGTTAAGCCAGAGAAAGGCACGAAAACTTCCATGCTTCAACGAGTGGGCCGCGGTGCGTGGGCACCAAGTGGATAGGCTGGGGGTCCCTGCATGTCCTCTTCGGATATACGAGCCGACGTGAAGCGCGTATGTGTAAACTGGTCCACACAACACCAGCACCCCTGCGAGTCAGCCCAAGGTGCAGCCAGCATGGACAATCACGAGGGTGTCCCCATGTGCCCGATAGCGGCGACCTGAAGTGGTTGCAGCAGTGAGTGGGTTGCGATGTGATGTGATCGGGGTGAGTTGGCGCAGTCAGTCCGAAGACCTCGGCCGACTTGCCACATGCATGCACAAGTTCTCACTTCACACTCATCGAACTTTCGCTGAGAACAGTCCCGCGGAACCTGACTGAACGAGGAGAATACCCCAGCTGTTCCAAGTCGCACCATGTCCAAGTACTCCAAGTTCTGGCCCAAGGGTGGTCTCCCCGGCATCCTGCATCACTACGTCAGTGCTCTCCTCATGTCCATATCCTATGCTTCTGGAGCTCAGTCAGATCTAGTGATGCTTGAATGCTCGAACCCATGCCAGATCCGACCGCTAACAATCACGCTGCTATGTAGACAGAGACCCTTGTGACATTCGAATATACGTCTACTGCAGCCGCCCGCCAACCGCACAGCGTCCTCTTCGTCGGCGGTCTAGGCGACGGCCTGGCCTCAACCTCATACACAGCCGACCTCGTCCGCGCCCTCGCGCCCACAGAATGGTCCTTCTTCACCATCAACCTCACCTCGGCCGGCCAGGCCTGGGGCGTGGGCCACCTTGACCGCGACACGAACGAGATCGCGCAGTGCGTGCGCTACATCAAAGAGTACAAGGCAGCCAAGTACGGCACCGGCGATAAAGAAGCCAAGGTCGTCCTGATGGGCCACTCCACGGGGAGCCAGTGCGTGCTGCACTACCTGTACCGGCCGAACCCCCACACGGGCGTCGCCCCCTCGTTCGACCCCTACGTTGAGCATGTCGACCGGCCTGCCCTCGACGGCGCCATCATGCAGGCGCCCGTGTCGGACCGCGAGGCCATCCACTGGGTGCTGAAGCACGGCATCGGCGACAGGTCCCCCGAGAGCTGCCGCGAGGCTTACTATGCCATGGAGGAGATCGCCAAGGAGGCCGCGCGGAAGCGCGAGCTGGACGGCGCCATGCTGCCCCTCGCGCTGACGGACAGGATCTACCCGCCCAACACCCCCATCAGCTGCAGGCGGTTCCTCAGCCTCGTCAGCCCGGACAGCCCCAGCTCGCCTGGCGAGGACGACCTGTTCAGCTCTGACCTCGGCGAGGAGCAGCTGGGCAAGACGTTCGGCGCCGTCCACAAGGGGGGTCTGTTGAGGCATAAGCTTATGGTGCTGCATTCCGGGGCGGACCAGTCTGTGCCGGACCACGTTGATAAGGAGAAGCTGCTTGGTAAATGGGGCGATATTGCAGACCGTAATGGGGAATATCAGGTCTGGGACAGAGAGCACAGTGGTGTGATACCCAATGCTTCGCACGCCTTGAGCAATGACGACCAGGCGGAGCCGAGGCAGTGGCTTTGTGGCAGGGTGCTTAGCTACTTAGACACATCTTTGAAAGTCTAGAAAAGACGTTGGATCGCGTTGATAATGAATACAATATGCCAAGATGAATTCCCATGCGGCTGCAGTTTTCTCGCCAAATCGCGCACGATGTGTTGGATTATGCAAGGTGTCTAGGTAAACATCTGGATCATCGAGCTACGCTGTTTTGCTGTGGCACCCAGATTGTGAGAAATGAAGTATTAAAACCAAATATGCCCTTCATATATACAATTAGACCCAGCTTGAGACTACTCGGCCACGGTCTGGTGCATCACATTAGCCCTGTAACTCGCCGACCTCTCCAGCAACTCCTCATGGGACCCAGCATCAACACACCGCCCAGCCTCAATCAAGAAAATCCGGTTCGCCTTGCGGATGGTATGTAGCCGATGCGCAATAGCAACAACAGTCACGCCCCTGGCAGCCCTCTCCAGGCCCTCCTGCAACAACCTCTCTGACTCAGCATCCAGCGCGCTCGTCGGCTCATCAAGAATAAGCAGGCTCGGCTTGCGCACGAGCGCCCGCGCGATCGACAGCCTCTGCCGCTGCCCGCCCGAGAACTGGCTCCCGTTGGGCCCGCAGAGGGTGTCGTAGCCCTCGGGCAGCCCCATGATCACGTCGTGGATGTTGGCGAGCTTGCACGCCTCCTCGATGTCCGCTTGGCTCGCCTCCTGGCCCGGCCTCGCGCCCAGCCCGATGTTGAACCGGATGCTGCCCTCGAAGAGGACGCTCTCCTGGGGGACGAGCGATATGTCGTCCCTGAAGGACACGTCGCGGGCCTTTGTCACGTCTGTACCGTTGACGAGGATCGCGCCCGACGAGGGCGTGTACAGCCGTTCTACTAGTTGGATGATGGTCGACTTGCCTGCGCCGCTGGGGCCGACGAGAGCGCAGAATTGACCGGGGCGGATGTCAAATGTCAACCCGCTTAGGACTTTGAAGTCCGGCCGGGCGGGGTATGCGAAGTGGACGTCGCGGAACTGCACGCTCGCGGCCTGGCGAGGAGACGTAGGCGACGAGGCAAGTTTCTCGCCGCCCGCCTCGACGTCTTTCTCCCCCGCGGGTACCCTGTCCTGAGCAACATCATTGACGCGGCCTTTCATGCCCTCCGAGCCGATCTCGATGAGTCCCAGGATCCTCGCCGCCGCGTTGCGCGCGCTCGAGAGCTCCGGCGCCAGCGCAAACATCTGGCTGAAGAGCAGGGCGCTGACGAGCAGGGAGAAGACCACGATCAGGAACTGTGTCTGGGTGTAGTTGCCCGCGATGATCTGCTTGGCGCCCCACCAGTAGGCCAGGGCGTTGACGCAGTTGCCGAGGAAGTATGTGATGGCCTGGCAGAGACTGGCCTGCAGGGTGACCTTGAGTGTCTCTTGGCGGGGGCCCTTGAGAGAACGTCGGTAGTCGCTGAGGATTTCCTCCTCCAGCGACAAAGATGCGACTGTCTTGATGTTGGTGATTGCCTCGGTGCCTATGTCAACGGACTTGGTGTAGGCTGTCTCGTGTTTCTCCTCGAACTGGCCGAGGACGCGGAGTTCCATCATTCCGGCACCAAGAAGAAGCGGTACCAGGGAGAGACACACCAAAGCGATCTTCCAGGCAATTATGTGCGTCAGAATAATCGCGGCAACGAGGTTGACAGTGATCGAAATCATGGTTCCCAGCACAGAGCCGCTCAACCCGGCCAGAGCATTTCCATCCCGGGTGATATACGACAGAAGCAGCGCCGGCGTGCGGCCGTTGGACTGATGCCACTGCATGTCCTGCTCGAAGAGCGAGCGGAACGACAGCACGCGCACCGTGTAGACGATGTGCTCCGAGACCCAGCCGAAGCCGGACCAGCTCATGACGTTGGCGAAGAACTCGATGATGGCGAGCACGAAGAACATGAGCCCGAAGAAGTCGCCGGCGTCCCGGATGCTGGAAGCACTTTTGCAAATGTTCAGGCTGCCCACCGTGTTGCCGAAGATGACGGCCTCGCCCGAGAAGGCGCCGCCCACGGTGATGGAGCCGAGGAGCGCGACGAGGAGGACGAGTAGGTGTGGCCGCAGCGCTGGCCCGTAGCCCTTGCATAGAGCCCAGAGGGATTTGGATGGTGTCTCTGGCTCGTCCTCTTCTTCTTCGCTGGGAGATTCAGGGGCTGATTTCTCCTTGGTGCTCTCTTTGTCGTTACCTGCTGGGCCGTCGTTCTCAATCAGGGTCTCGGTCAGGGAAATGTGATCATCTTTGCCTGAGGGTGTATCATTTCCGGCCGCGTCATTCTTTGCGGACGCCGTGCCTAGGGTCTGCATACCGACCAACTCGGCGTATGTTCCTTTCTTGGCCATTAACTCGGAATGGTTTCCTTCCTCCACGACATGCCCCTTGTGCATGACGATGATGTTATCCGCGTTAGTAATGGTCGACAGGCGATGCGCAATGGTAAGGACAGTCCTTCCAGTGGCGATGTTGTTGATAGCCTTCATGATTCTCTGCTCGCTCTTTGAGTCCAATGCTGCCGTGGCTTCGTCTAAGATGAGGATGGCAGGCTCCTTGACAAGTGCTCTCGCCACCGCAACTCGCTGCTTCTGGCCGCCGCTGACCAGCCGTCCCATCGAGCCCACGAGCGTGGCATAGCCATACTGTAGACCCTCGATGAAAGAACTCGCGTCTGCAAGCGTAGCGGCATGCCGGACCAGGTTGACAATCTCGACGACTTCTGCTCCCCGCTTCTCTGCGGCAGCCATGAGGTCCTGGCCATCCCGCGCTTCAGTTGCGACGTCGGAAAGATCAGAACTCATGAGCGTCGCCTTGAGATGTGCGTGCTTCGGGTTGCTGGAGTTGATGAGACCGTGTGCAATGTTCTCGAGGATGGTCCGGTCAAGTAGGTTCGGCTCTTGCTGTACCAGACTGACGAAACTTCTCAGGTCGCGGGTGTTGATATCGTGGAGGTCATGGCCGTCGAACAGAATTTGTCCCTCGTCGGGATCGTACAACCTCATTGCCAATCCCGCAATCGTCGATTTACCGCTCCCGGAGAGACCGATAATTGCCGTGTGTTTCTTTGCCGGGATGCTGATGCTGACGTGGTCCAAAACAGTAACCTCCGGCCTGGAAGGATACGCGAAGGAGACATCGCGGAGTTCAAAGCTACCCTCGGCCTGTTCGAGACGAGTCCCGGAATCTGTTGTCCCGTCAAATACAGGCACGCGAACAATGTCCTCGCGCAACTTCTCATAAGAGGCGACTGCGGCCGTGAACAGGTGAATGAACGGTGCCACTTGACTAAGAAGCAACGTGGCTAAAAACATGTTAGCGAAGGTCCAAGGCCGTCCGTAAAACAAATAAAGAAACATAAATGGCTCACCTTCGACCAGAATGAAAATCACAGTGAACGTAGCACCGACTGTGGTGCCCCCTGTAGGGTTGCCCACCGAGTCGGCAATACGCTGAGCACCTTGCCAGAACGCAAGACCATTGGCCGAATATGCCACAAAATACAAAACTCCAGATTGAATTCCCACCGCAGTCGCCTTCTTCAAGCCCTCACGCTCTGAGGACTTGAGGGCTCCCGAGAACTTTGCCTCGAGCCGCTTGTTCGCACCAAAGGCCTGCACCACGACAGTGTTGGAGAGCGCCTCCGATGCGATCGATGAGGCGGTGGCGGCATAGTCGGACATGAGGCCGGAGTACTTTTCAATGTAGTAGCTCCCGACGAAGGACATGATGAAGTATGCCGGGATTAGGGAAATCAGCATGGCGGCTAGCTCCCAGTTCTTGATGAAGGCTACGATGTAGGCGGTCACGAAGAAGGAGAAGCTGGCGAGGCATATCCCGACCTTCTCGGACGTGCCGGAACGGATGGTCGAGATGTCGCTGCTCAGGCGGGAGGCCACCTCGCCAGTGGGTAGCTTGTCGAAGTAGGAAGGCTCCTGACGGAGGAGGTTCTGCAGATATCTCTCCCGCAACCTCTGGGCGAGCCGGGCACCGGTCAAGCTCCAGCATAGCAGGTGGCCGTAGATAAGGACGAACTGGGCGATGGCGAGGTAGAAGATCAGCAGGATCTTGCTGTTGATGCTGCTCTGATACGCTGCGTCGGAGTCGGAGGTCGATGCGTCGTTTGACTCGTCGCATGTGACGTCGTTGAAGTCGTTGAGCAGCTCACCAAATACCACTCCGATCAATGGGAATGGAACTCCAGACGCTATGGCACAGATCATGCCTCCCAACAGCATCAAGATGTCGACCTTGTTGGGGTTCCCTGCCAAAAGCAGGCGAGGGAAACCCACGATCCCTTTGGCGAGTCCCATCGTGTCACGACACCATGCGAAGCTCAAGGGATGTGGTGTTGTGCTGCCTTGAGATGGTCTTGGCTGGTGGTGTGGTCGTGCAGGGGACAGCGAGTGACAACTGCCACCTAGTCAAAGAAAGGGTTCACAGGGCTGGGTTGGAAGGGGTCTGGCCCTGAGGTGTGACCGGGTAGAGGGGTGGGGATTTGTCCTGTCCCGGAGAAAATTGCCGCCGGATGCTCAAGCACTCGACTTTCCTTCCTGGAGCGGCTATTTTTATGAGCCTCCCTGGCGTCTTCCCATGAGTCTTCGCGTGGCCGGATTGTGGCGGGAAAAGATGAGCGAGAGAAGATGCGTTACCGCTCTTCCACGTACCGTACAAATCACAGGTGCAATTATAACACGTTGAATCTTTTTAGCTGGTGATGTACTTTGGCATTCTCTCGGCCTCCTCGTAAAAGGGGGTAATGGCCACAGTATTCAGTGTTCCCTGCCCTAGAGTGGCTACGATGTAGGAAGGCTTGCAATGACACAAGCAAGCCATGATCTGCCACGTTGGAGTTCTTGCCATCCGAGGTCGGCAACCAGAAAGCATTGAATTCATGCGCCTGGAGTGTTCAAGACAGTGAGAATTGCCAGTCAAGGAGAGGACCCGCATGCGTATATCCAGATATGCAAATATGCGATTACTGGGAGAACTTGGACGCAACCACTTCAAGTTTTTTCATCCCTGCATGACATTACATGGATCCCCTGCTTGTGAAACGGATCTGATAAGATTGCACAACACGCTAGCTGATCCACACCCTTGCCCACGCGCTCGGAACTCGGCGCTCTAGTTTTTGAGAGAAGAAGAACCTTTCATCAAGGCCTCGTCAGGCATTGACCGCGGCCGCCACTCACAGCTTGGAACCCACCCACTTTGGTGGCCTTTTTTCCGCAAATGCCTGGATACCCTCGGCAAAGTTGGCACCTTTGACCAGGCGGGGGTACCACTGCTCCGCCAGCGCGGTCACGGCCTCCTCGACGTTGCCCGTCTCCCACGCCATCCGGATGCCCAGCCGGCCAACAATAACCGCGTCAGGGCTGTTGTTGCATATCTCGCCCGCCAGCCGCAGCGCCGCGCCGACGACGTCGTCATCGTCCACGACCTGGGAGACGAGGCCCCACGCGTGGAGCGTCTCGGCGCCCACGTTCCTCCCCGTCAGGGCCAGCTCCATGGTGCGCTGCAGGCCGATGGTCGAGGCCAGGCGCGGCAGGCTTCCCGCCACAGGCACGATGCCGCGCCTCACCTCGGACAGGGCAAACACCGCCGACTTGGCCGCTATTACGAGATCGCAATTCGCCGCCATCTCGAACCCCCCGCCCATGCAGATGCCGTTCACCGCTGCGATGATCGGCTTCTTGCCCCCCCGTCGGGGCAGGCCCGCCAGCCCGGGCGCCCCCATGTCGTTGACGACGCCACTCCTGTTCATCTCGTTCCACTCTGTGGTGGTGTGGGTTCCACGTCAGCACAAACATGCATGCATGTGCAGCACTTGTCCCAGAGAGGCGGCGCTCGTCCGAGAGGAAGAGGGAGAGGGAGAGGGAGAAAAAACGAAACACGCACCGTGTAGATCGGCCCCCGTGCAGAAGGCCCTTCCCTCGCCCGTGATCACCCCCACCAACAGGCTCTCATCCTGGTCGAATGCCTCCCAGATCTCCGCTATCTCTCGGCTGGTGGCCTTGTCGACGCAGTTGAGCTTGTCCGTCCTGGTTAGTGTCACCTGGACGACTTTCTCCTGCGGGAAGGTGACACGGAAATGCTCGAACTTCAACGGCCGAGACCGCAGGGAGACGGGCTGTCGAGGTTTGTCCGAGGCATCGTGTGGGCCTGGTGAAGGTTTTCGTGATTGATAGTTGTTGGTGTCCTCCATGTTGGCTTCGTGTCTCGTACTGTCAGTCTCGGTTGCTCGGCCCTCGACACTTGGGCGGTTCCAGTCTGCTGTATTTGTACAATCTCGGGCCACATCCAGGATTCCAATCTAGATTAGCGATGGCCCAACTACCTGGCGCTAGTTGGCCGAGCACTGTCTACTGACTCTACTCTCGCTAGACCATCTACACCTTCCCTGATGTGCCCAAGCCCTCGGACTTACGACGAGATGTCGCAGGAACGGGCTGACCACGGCGCCATCCTCGAGGATCTGATAAAGAACTTGCTCAAATCTTCTACCCCAGGTTCCACACTCTTGAGTAATCTTTAGAGTACAGTTCCGCCCGGCAATTCGAACCACGCGATTGTCTCGTGTCGGTACTGATCTGTCCATCTCTTTCTTTTAACTTAATCCGGACAAGCCCTCCCGCCTGTGAAGCTGTCGTCATATAGTGCAAAAATACAGTCTTTCCCTCTCCCGAACGCATCACAAATTTTGTGAGATCCAGGACTGAGTTCTTTGTCGAATAATTATTGCTCCAAGATGGAATCCATCACGCAACCCAAGGGCGAATACCCCCCTGTGAAGCTTCCTTACCCATTCCTTACCACATATCGAGTTCAAAGAGTCTCCGAGAAATCTCCAAGGCTCATCCTTACTCTCCAAGACCAGCCAGCCAAGGGCAGAGCTTTGCCACAGCCATTACATTCAGACAAACTCTCATGGGTCGACCTCACGTTCCCTAGCGAGAGCGAACGCCCACCAATCTCAGATAACAGCCCCTGGGCTCGCGCGCGACGATCTCCCTCAACGAACTTCCAATGGGAGGGCGACGCCCCACCGTCTCTGGCTCAGATCTGGAATGTGGTCCACGCTATCTACCTCTGCCACCCCGCGAATGAATACTTCAGGCTCACCCTAGCCGGCGAGGGTGCGAACACCATCAGAGATGAACTTCTCGCCACCGGGCTGGGTGTCCACCACCCGAAGCCACGACAGCCACAGGAAGAGACTGCTGCACAGCAAGGCGATGGAGAGTTGCTGATCCTCCGGAGCTCGTTCTGGCAGGGCGCAGCCTCCCCGACTGGCCCGCGTCCCATCTGGGTGGTTGGAGAGAACACAGACAAGAACTTGCGGACCCCATTGGCCCAGTATCCTGTCATGCCCGAGAACTACCAGATCACGAACCGGTTTCCTGACGAGCCAGTCTACACGCGCCACCCAGTCCGCCGGCCGAAGCCTTATCCCGGCTCGATTGCATACAGCCGTTACATTGTAGAATGCGACATGCACTTCTCGCTCGAGGTGATCGACTGGCAGAACGACGAGCATCTGAGGCTCTTCAACACATGGCAGAACGACCCTCGTGTTGCCAAGGGCTGGAATGAGACGGGCACATTGGATCAGCACCGCGAATACCTGCGAAAACTGCACTTTGATCCCCATGTTCTCTGCCTGTTCGGCCGGTTCGACGAGACTCGGTTCGCATATTACGAGCTCTACTGGGCCAAGGTAAGCGCCGCAACACATAACCTACCACTTTTCCACGATGTATCTTATCTGACATGCCAACTCTAGGAGGACCACTTCGGCGCCCATTACGACGCAGGCCACTTCGACCGTGGCCGCCACTCCCTGGTAGGCGACGCCTCGTTCCGGGGCGCTCGGCGCGTCAACGCGTGGTACTCGAGCTGCATCCACTACTGCTTCCTGGACGACCCGCGGACGGCCAACGTCGTGGGCGAGCCCAAGGCCAGCGGGCCCATCATCCTGTCGTACGAGAACTCGCAGGGGCTCACCATCGGCAAGTACGTCGACTTTGGCCACAAGCGCTCCGTCTACTCGACGTGCAGCCGCGAGAAGTGGTTCCAGCTGTGCCCGCTGTTCTGGGACGGGCGCGAGAAGCCGCTCGAGTCGGCGGACCGGGCGGCTTGGAATGCGAAGCTTTGATCGTCGATCGTCGCCGCGCCCTTTGCCATGCATGCATGCACGAGTGTGGATTCTGGGGGGTTGAACACGAGGAATACGACACCCACTGGGGACCACTCGCTACTACCTTACTGTACATACATAGAATTTGAAACAGGATTGTCGTCTTGTCTCCATACGCACCGTCCCAGCGCCCTGTTCCGGCGACTCATGTCGGCCGTGATGATCACCAGTCGTCGTTTGGCGATCACCGCAGGCGTTCCTGCTTGGCAAAAGCTTAGTCAAAGCTTGGGTGTCTGTCGTGCATTGGCAGCGGTGATCACCAAGACACTCCTCCCGGCTTTGCGTTCTCACTGCAACGCCCCCACACACCCGTGTTCCAAGCACTTCCTCCGCCTTCTTACGCGTATATTCCAAGTTTACAGTACCATCGTCGTCGGCTTCACCCATACGCGGGCTCGCTGGGAAGCTGATCGCGTTCTTCGACACGAGGGAAAAAACTCTGCATGGCTTCCACCGGCCTTCTTTCCCCATCTAGAATGGTATTACCTATTGTACTGGCCTAGAAAAGAATGTAGCTCCGCTTCACGATAGGAGATAGGACGAGACGGCTGGAGATCCGAGGCATCTCATCTGATCAGACGGGGCGGGCCATCGATTGCCCCCAGCCGAATCCAACGTGGCAGACCGGCCCCTACAGGGTGTGATTGCATGCCGTTTGTCAGAGGTGTGGAAACAATGACAAAAACAGTTGGCTGAGTCCGCCACTTTCCCGCTAGCGGTTCCACAGATGATCTGATTAGATTAAATTGGAACCATCATCGGTCTTCGTCGACCCCCACCATCCGGCCGGCGCACGCCGCAGAGCTGCCATGGCACACCGTGCGACTCCTTTTACCTGCCCTAAACAGGCCTGAGCTTGCCGGATCTGATAAGATTATGCAGATAAAGAGTCTGGGAAAGACGCCGGCCCACACCAAGCTGTGGGTACACACTGCCCACTGTGCCACTAATATCTCTCTTTTCCTGGGCGTCCTTGGGCTCCGCAACTGCAGTAGTGTGAGCAAGAAAAGTGCGCCAGCCATGCAGAGTGGCCAGGGCCACGAGACGGACTGGATTCCCTCTGCTAAAAGTCCCGTGGGAAATTTTTGGTCCTCGGCATACCTTCCCGTCTTGGAACCGTGTGCATTGTCAACTCTCCAGTGTCCCATCGAAAAACATGTTGCAACAAGAATTGATACCGTAGAATTCCTGGATCGTAGGCTGAGAGAGACTGACGACGACGGGTCGCCACATGATAGACTGACACGCTGGGAATTATTGTCCCAGGGTTGTAGAATATCCAGTCATTGTGAACTCACGCGACCAAAGAGTAGCATCCAAGTGTCAAGCGAGGCCAGCCGAAGTCGGAGAAA
The DNA here is from genome assembly GCA_014872995.1 of Diaporthe citrichinensis. Classification (NCBI taxonomy): domain Eukaryota; kingdom Fungi; phylum Ascomycota; class Sordariomycetes; order Diaporthales; family Diaporthaceae; genus Diaporthe; species Diaporthe citrichinensis. The sequence goes on along the minus strand of JADAZR010000047.1, from coordinate 152,574 downwards.
AGACTTTGTACCAACCAGAGACTCCCCAGGACTACTGAGCGCACTAAACTTGGATTCCCGGGGGACATACGTACGCCTGGCCCAACGCACTGGAGTCGCCAAGTCTCTTCTTTCAAGGTCGAGACCTCGCCTAACGCGGACTTGTTTTTCCCCAGCTAGCAACAAGCGACTTCATGGTTTTGAGTTGATTGTCAACTCAAGAAGCGAGTCTTCCCACGCCTGACTGTCAATTTTGCATCAGTTTCTGGACCAATCTTCCAATCGAGAACACAGAGGCAATCTTCCGACATGACTGTGGAAGAGGACAACAAGATGGCTCACGCCACCGACACCCCAGCTTCACGCGAAGACTCGGACGAGGCACAGCCAGAACGCGAAGTCATCGTCGAGGGAGATGACCAACGAGGTCTTCAGAATGTCGAGGCCGTGACTCTGAGTTGGTCCAAGACCTCACTCATTCTGGTCTTCCTCAAGTAAGTTGTCGCTTTCCCGAGCTGCGACGCAAATGCATCGTGTAGGAGCGAATTGGGTTAATTAACACCATGGCACCATAGCATCTGGTTCCTCTACTTCGTAAATGCGATGCAGTCATCCATCTTGTCCAACCTGCTCCCGTACGCCACGAGTGAATGGGAGACGCACTCGCTGCTCAACGTCATCTATGTGGTTGCCAGTGCTATGTCCGCGGCAATTTATGTCCCGCTCTCCAAGATCCTCGACGTCTGGGGTCGCGCTGAGGGATTTGCTGTCATGACCACTTTCGCTACGATAGGCATGATCATGATGGCTGCAAGCCACAATCTTCCGACTTTCTGTGCTGCATATGTAAAGAATTTCACATTTGTCCCATTAAGCTCTTCGTCTAAATATTGGATGATATGTCGCTAACATGAATATCCTCACAGGTCTTCTACACCATCGGATTTGGAGGCATGACATTTTGTGTGGACGTCCTCACGGCCGATATCTCCCAGCTGAAGAACCGAGGCTTGGCCTACGCCTTCACCTCGTCCCCTTACATCATTACGGCCTTCGCCGGGTCCAAGGCGTCCGAGGGGTTCTACTACGACATCAGCTGGCGGTGGGGATTTGGCTGCTTCGCCATCATCTTCCCGATCGTGGCCGTCCCGCTGTTCGGCATCTTGAAGTTCAGCGTACACAAGGCCAAGAAGATCGGCACATACGTTCCTCGCAACAGTGGCCGTAATGTCTTCCAGAGCATCTGGCACTACATTGTTGATTTTGACGGTAAGTTCTCGTCCGCACCCAGCATCAGAATCGTCACGCGTACATCAGAGACTGACTTTATGAACACAACAGCACTGGGAGTGATCCTGTTCTCCGTGGGCTTGGTGCTGTTCCTGCTACCGTTCGACATCTCCAGCTCCGCCCCCAACGGCTGGGCCACCGACTACATCATCGCCATGCTCGTGGTGGGCTTCGTCCTGCTGGTCTCCTTCGGCCTCTACGAGAAGTTCCTGGCCCCGGTGCCACTGCTCAACTTCACCTTCCTCACCGACCGGACCGTCGTCGGCGCGTGCCTGCTGGACGCGACGTACCAGGTCGCCTACTACTGCTGGGACAACTACTTCACCTCGTACCTCCAGGTCGTCAACGACGTCACCATCGCCGAGGCGGGCTACATCAACAACACCTTCAACGTGGTCTCGGGCGTGCTCCTGCTCCTGGTCGGCTACCTGATGCGCCGGACGGGACGCTTCAAGTGGCTGCTGTACATCGCCGTGCCGCTGTACATCCTCGCGCAGGGCCTCATGATCTACTTCCGCCGCCCCAACCAGTCCGTCGGCTACCAGGTCATGTGCCAGATCTTCATCTCCATCGGCGGAAGCGTCTTCATCATCGTGCAGCAGGTCGCCGTCCTCGCCGCCGTCGACCACCGCCACGTCGCCGCCGCCCTCGCCCTGCTCAGCGTCGTCGGCACGATCGGTGGTGCCATCGGCGCGACGGTCTCGGGCGCCATCTGGACTAACACCTTCCCCAACGCTCTGGAGAGGTACCTCCCCGCCGACGCCATGGAGAACTTCGACATGATCTACGAGGACCTAGACACCCAGCTTAGCTACCCCGTGGGCTCGGAGACCCGGCTGGCGATCCAGCAGGCATATGGCTATGCGCAGACGAGGATGCTTGCTGCCGGCACTGGTGTGATGGCCCTGTGCTTCATCTGGACCTGGATGATCAGGAACATCAACTTGACCAAGGTTGCTCAGGTCAAGGGAACGGTATTCTAAGGTGTCAGTTTTGGACTTTTTCTTCACAATGGGGGTGCTTTTATGCGGTGAGGTATTATGTTTTGTGTAATGAGATCAACGCTAGGCGGTGGATTTGAGTATGAGTTAAAAACGATGAGCCATCCTCTTCTGGCAACGAGGAAATGGACTGCGGCTAGATACATATAAATATTATCGAAAAATGAGGAGTCACTTGAGGTGAGGCGTTGCATGGCCGTGCCGAACCATATCTCATTGTTTTTGATCCTGCTCTTCCTTCTTGTCCAAGTCGATTTGTGGCATCAAAACAAAGGCCATGACCCCTGACAGTGCAGCAAGCGCCGCCATGGTATAGAATACTCGCTGGAAGCCGACGTGGTACGCCGCGAGGATGGCCTGTCTTACCTCATCTCCCAGACCAAGACCAGCCGCAGACGTCGGATCTCTCAGCAAAGATCTGATCTGATCCTCGGAGAGCCCCAGCCCTGCGGAGGCTAGTCCAGACCTGACGACATTGTTGATGATGGTTCCTGTCACCGCCAGCCCAATGGTACTGCCAAGGTTCCGCACAAAGTTTCTCGTCCCTGTCACCACAGCCATGTTCTGCTTGTCAACTCCGGCTTGAATAGCTATCAAGCTCGGCTGTAGAGTTTGGCCGACACCAAAGCCCGTGAGCATAGCATAGCCGATTTGTTCGCCAAGCCCACTGTCTTGGTCCAGCGTGCTGAACAGACCCAAGCCGACCGCCCAGACTGCCCATCCGATCAGTATGCTCTCCCTATAGCGTCCTCGCCAGGTGACTATGAGTCCGGAGAGGGTGGACGACAGGGTTTGCAGCAGGGTCAGGGGAAGCAGAAGTGACGCAGAACGGACGGTTGAGTAGCCATACGCCAACTGGTAGAATGTGGGGATGTAGTATACTTGGGCGACGAAGTTCCAGCCGTTGATGAACATGGTGATGCAGGCGCCATTGACCATCTTCTGCCTGAAAATGTGCAGCGGCACCAACGGGTATTTCGTCCCGTAGTGCTGCCATGCCAAGAAGGCGGCGGAGATGCAAAAGCCCAGCACGATCGGCAGTATCACAGCGACCGAGTTCCAGGGGTGTTCATCTCCGGCCCAAGTCAGACCAAGCATGAAGAGGACGGTACCGCAAAGGGTCAGGAAGCAACCGAAGAAGTCGACCTTCGTGATTTTGTCTTTCCAGCTTCCGGTGACTTTTTTGAGCGGCATGGCGAACACCACGGCCAGGGCACAAAGCGCTGTGAGCGGTAGGTTGAGCCGGAAGATCCATCGCCAGCCTTCACTGGACGTAGTCGCCAATGCACCTCCAATCAGCGGGCCGACTCCATTGGCGAGAGCAACGGCGGCTCCGAAGATGCCTTGGTACTTCCCCCTCTGCCGGAGAGACACGACGTCCGAGACAATGACTTGCGCAACGGTCATCAGACCGCCACCCCCAACACCGGCAATCGCGCGAAACACGATGAGCTGGATCGCAGTCTGCGAGAGTGACGAGGCCAACGAGCCCAGGAAGAAGATGAGCTGGAGCGCGAGGAGCACATATTTCCGAGACCAGACATCGGAGAGGCGGCCGTAGAGCAGTTGAAACGAAGTAGACGTGATGAAGTACCCGCCTGCGATCCAGGATGCCTGAGTGCCGGCTTGGAGTGAGGACGAGACGATTGAGAGCGATGCCGCGAGAGAGGTCTGGTCGATGAGCGCGACGAAGTCGACGCTCGCGCAGGCCAGGAACACCTGGGCCAATGTCAGCACGCTGAACTCGAATGCAGACCATTCCGTTGGGTTATCACCACTCACAATCACGATCTTAGAGGACGGAAGTAATCGCGTCGACTGGTCCGCATATGTTGGCTCAGCCCTCACTGCATCTGTGTGGTCCGTTGGGGCGGGACGGGCTTTCTCAGCCTCCTCGTTTGCGACGACCCCTGCGCTCATCGTGGACATGAAGATGAACCGGAAAGGACGAAAAGTTGGCAATATTCGAAACGGCTACATGCAAGGGATTATCGAGTATCTACTTGATATTATTTTCAGTGTTCATCAAGGTTCATGCCTATCATTGCAATTGCTGACCCAGTGCGGCTCCTGGCTCACTCCAGCCGACTCATCAAGGTTCTCGACTCCGGTCCGCTTGTTTGCTTGGCCCGACTGTGGAACGTCAAGCGCACCAAACGCACGCAATCAGCTCAACGCGTTTACCGCTCCTTGCAGGCGGCCCCAGGGAGGATCGGCGGTTGTATGAGCACTATTATCGCCAAGGAGCCGACCGCTCGCAACTCAACCGTGTGGAATCAATTGCGCAATTGGATGAGGCTGGCTCAGAGACAGTGTCCACCAGGAAATAATTTCTTGTTTTGGACACTCCCCATGTAAGCCCTGAAAGCAAACATACGATGTGAAAATTTGTAAAATTCATAATGAAAACTACTGTAGAGTATGTCGTTCGAGGAGGAGTACACAGTCACTCGGCAGACCCGCGCAAGAGTCGGTGTCTTTGTCAAGTCTTTTGAACATACATTGTTGGTGTTTCGTTATTGCATGTTCTAGTGCCGAGAATCAATATTTATGTAGAGTCATTGCTGGTCGAGGTCGTTGCTTTCGCCTGCAATGATCTTCGCCCTCCTTGTAGTGCAGGGCTGGTGACACGGCGAGGACCCTGCAGGCCGTTGTCGTGGACAAATCGCGCCACAAAAATATTTTCGCCAGATGACGGACCAAATCCCGCGTTGCGGAAGTCCAGCAATTACAAGACAGCCAAGCTGATCCAGTCTCACTATTTCTCTCGGCATTACAACGTCGACCCAATTCAAGCACAAATATGGGGCTGATGCCGAGAAGATCAGAGCACCTTGATGGCATATAGTCGTTTGAAATGTCCAGTAAGTGTCAAATCACTGCGATGTAAGTCGACAGTTAGAAAGGTTGCCATTATAGCCCCCACTCAATTGCTAATGATGTGTGGGATGTCAGCCGCCATTGTCACATCTAAGCCTGGCTCTCCGTCTCACTGCCGTAGATCAACACATCGAGTCACTAATCTACGGCATTCACTATGAATGAGGTGCAGGCAATTCAAGCCATGCAACGGTATTTAAAGAGTGGTTGTGTCCAAAATTCTGTTTTCGGCTCTCTTTTCGGTGACCGGTCGAGTTCCCTCTAGACAAGCTTTTTACAATTTACACGGAATCAGCATGGCCGTTCGGAACACAAACAATGTCTACAAAGGCGAGGAATCGCTCCGCAATTACTTTGACCCAGACCAGCAGCCCATGATACCCATGGTGGAGCTCCCTCGGAAGCTCAACCCATTCTATGAAGATGGCGTCAGGATTTACGCAAAGATGATGAGCACTTTACCAGCCAATAATGTCAAATCCCTTCCGGGTATGTTCTATTGGGCCGTTTCCCATCCAGAGCGAGTTCAACGAAGCTGACACGATTTGCAGCCTTGAACATGCTACAGTCCACAGTGAAGCCCGATACCACCAAGACTATCGTTGAGTACAGCTCCGGGTCTACTGTCATCTCGATGTCACTCATCGCGCGGGCGCTGTACGGGATCACCGACACCCGGGCATTCCTAAGCAATAAGACTTCATGGACGAAATTGCAGCTGATGAGATTCTTTGGTCTGAACATCACCTTGTTTGGTGGACCGTCTCAGCCAGAACCTTTGGACTCACGGGGTGGCATATTCGGGGCAGAGAAATTGAGCACTGAAAGTGGCGAGGAGGTGGTGAATCCTAACCAGTACGCAAATGACATGAACTGGAAGGCACACGTTCGTTGGACCGGCCCACAGATCCTTACCCAGCTGCCAGAGATCAACGTCTTGTGTTGTGGTATGGGTACCTCCGGGACAATGACTGGGATCGGAACCTATCTCAAGGAGGCCAAGCCTTCGGTAATGCGGGTCGGGTACGTATCGAGTCATTCCCCAGCACGGATTCACTGAGGCTAACATGGTCGTTTGCCAGAGTATGCACCAAAGCCGGAGACCGAGTCCCCGGTCCTCGCTCCTACGCCCTGATGTCGCCCGTCGAGTTCCCGTGGCGTGCTGCGGTGGACACTATCGAGGAAGTCGGCTCACTGGAATCGTACAGGTTGTCTCTCGAAATGTCACGCGAGGGTCTCATTTGCGGGCCTTCGTCTGGTTTCAACCTACAGGGATTGTACAACTTCATCCAAAAGCAAAAGTCCAACGGCGCCCTGGAGACTCTCCGCGGAGATGACGGTAATATCCATTGTGTCTTCATGGCCTGTGATCTACCGTACCAGTATCTGGGCGAGTACTTCGACAAGCTGGGCGAGGACGTCTTCCACCCTCTGAACAACGAAAACCTTCTCGGTGTAGACACCTACAGATACGACGAGGCTTGGGAGGTGGATCAAAAGAGTTTCTCTGACATTTTGTACTCGTCCAGTCCCTGCGAGATGGTCACATCGAGTCCTAGCCTTGCGGCCGAGAACGTCATCTTGGATCTCCGAACAGCGGAAGCCTTTGCCGATCACCACCTCCCGGGCGCAATATCCAGGCCCTTGAGCTCACACAACTCGTCAACACCCTCGCCCTTCTCGGACCCTGCGGTCCTGGAAATGCAATGGAAGGAGCTCGAGTCTGTATTCGACCTCACTACGCTCGGGCTTCTGAAACGAGCAGGAAGTGTGTGGCTGGTATGTTATGGGGGCGATACATCTCGAGTGGCTACCAGTGTTCTGAGAGCCAAAGGGGTCTCGGCAAATAGCCTCAAAGGCGGGATGTTGGCATTGATGACGGCCGCAAGGGGTGGCAATGGAGGCCGAACTGACAGTATTGACTCCGGTGTTGGACTGCACGGTGCTACTTCTGATGAAGAAAAATGTCCAGCGGGAGACTCCCTGGCGGAAAAGAATCTTTTGCCGGAGCCGGCGAAGGTCCAAATTCCACAGGCTTGAGAGTATACATGCCGGAAAGATCTGGGAAGATGATGCTTTAGGCATCATCATATTCCATGTTTCCTTCTTTCTTCTTCTAATTGGCATTGGGATATCCAAGAGTGTTTTGAGAGGAGACAAGGACAGTATACAAAATAGAAAACAATGAACAGTGACGCATTCGTGCTTTCGTCATATTTCTCACTCGCAGCTTACTTGTGACTTTGTTTCAACGCTCATGGTGTACAATCAATTGTCATCTGGTTCGATACTCTCCAAGCTTCCTTAGATAAAGAAACATTCGTGGCTCTAGGTGTATGCACTCGAGCCTGACCGAGATAAACAGGTCCATATGCTTGCCCGTTAACCTCATGTGACTCGTTGAACAACCCATATCAACCTCAAGTGGAATTCCACTTCAAGACTACTGCATCCGATACTTACGTTGTCTCATTTCAAATGTACACGTAAAGTGTTGCCCCGCCGTCAATTATGCATCCAAAACCTGTCATGTAGCTAGCCTTAGGGCTAGTGGGAAACACTATTACGTCAGATACCTCTTCTACAGTCGCAATCCGGCCAAAAGGCACGACCTTATCAATGAACTGCCTCAGCTCAGGGGTACCTTCTGTGGTGCCATATTATGAGAGTGTCGACCCATGAAGGGCAGACGGCGACGACTCGAATCCCATACTGGGCGTTGTCAAGTGCTTGCAATTGGGGACAACTCGATCAGCTCAAATACCACACGCACAGGGAGAAAACACGTCCAGAGCCCGTTATCTCTAAGTTTAACGACGACTGTATCATTCTATTTACATTATTGTACGAATCAATTCTAAATCCCAACCAGTCTTTCTTTCCACAAGCTGAAAGTGCCTCGTTTTTTCCTTGCCAATAGAACCCACTTCCTCCTCCAACTTGCATTTCAAGCCAGCGAGCTCAAGTCGCAACAGGATATTGCACAGCGCAGCACTGGTTTCGTAGCGCACTAGGATGGGCAATGCGTCCAAAAATGATACGAACAAGAGGGATGAGAGAACGACAGTTCCTAGAATACCCTGCACAACGCTCATAACACTCGCGATCCCGAATAGGATCTCCGTATAGCAAGTGTCTTGAGCTTCCGGAAGAACACAGCTATGGATGTGGCCTTGCGCGATCTCACCAATACCACGGTGCACTTTCGATGGCGGCTGATTGATCCTGTAACCTGAAAAGCTGCGCGTCCGGACGGCAAAAGCCTCGATTGATGCAATTGTGCATCCCGATATGCTCCACATCAGAGGCATGTAGTTCGCACCGCATCGCCATCCTGACGCAGTTCTGGCGTCCAAGTAGATTGACGTATAGATATTGTTGAAAACGGCGCCAGCGGCCAAAGAATACAACATCGCGAGAGCGCACCACTGAGAGGTTTTTGATTGTCGACGTAGCCAAGAATGATAAGTCCGCGCAATTTTGGCTACTGGTTGCCTCAATATTGCGGCCACATCAACAGAGCCGAAAACATTTGTGACGAACATGGAAGGAAATCCAAAGGACAAGAGGCCGGTGAAGATTGGCTTGTGCGTTGACAAGATGGCCAATTCTCCCCTGCTGGGCCCAGCGAGACTTAAAAGCTGCGGAGTAAGGCCAAGGAGAATGTCCGCAGATGCAAGATTGCTCTGAATTGACTGCGTCATGTTGGTGAGCAGACAATCCACAACGACAGCGCAGACCGCATGATGGGCGCCAGCTAGAGTTCGGTTGTTTGTGTGATAACGATTGATCTGTGGCGCACATATCTCAGCCCTTCGCTGCCACAGGTAATCGTAGTACGGTAGCCAAGCCCGGAATTTGTATCTCTGGCTAGCGCATACTTGAGAGGCTCCAAAAGCAAGGGTAAAAACAAATAAAAGCTTCATGATGCTCTGCACGGCGAGATTGGATTGTGAATGTAAGGAAATCTCAGTGCCCTCGTTCCTCTCGATACTGATACAACATTTTCACGTCGTAATTCTCAAGAGACTAAGAGATTAGAATCAAACACAGCCTCTTTCAGCTTGACTCTAAAAGACCAATGAGTTATCAGCACCAACGAGATTACGCCATGCGATTGGATAAGTTTTGGAGCCACTCAGCCGTCGGGCGCCCTCCGGGCATCACAGGCCTGTATTTGGCCGCCCTAAAGCCTAGCTGCTCATTCATAGCCTATAGAATGAAATTCTCCTCGCTGCAACACCACTATGTGACAAGTGGGGCGATGCATATTTTGGGGGCTAGGAATCTGCTGGGCTGACTTGAGGTCATCTAGGGGGCCAGGGCCAGAAGGCTTACGCCTCGATTATATCGGTGGCAGCAGCGTGTTGATGTTTGAGATCTTGACGCCGATACAGCGGGACATTTGTTTCCGCATCCACACACCGATCGTTCGGTGGAAACAAATGGCACCATTTGCATTGAGTCAACCTTAAAGTATGAAATCAGAAATTCGCACCTGCAAAAAAGGAGGGTACACCGGTACATCAACTCACACCATACCTATATCCAATCAGAGACCATCACCTAAGCCTAATTCGCCCAGCTATACCTAGCACCTACGGCTAAGTTGGATTAGGTGTGGAAAGTGGGGGTGTGAGTTGGGTGTATAGGTGTTGGGTGTGGGTGTCTTGGCTGTGGATCACTGCAGATTGCCCCAACTCCCCTTCAATGTAATAGGATTCGGCGCTCAAACATGAAGAAATTGAGCAGCATGAATGGTGTAATGCTTTACATTGGTTACCCTTCATTTATGGGTTCCGATCAACAAGCCATTCAACTGCGGTACAAGTATTGAGCTGTTACGAAGGATGAAGACAAATGTATTGATGCCGAGCCTTGGTCACCATTGTGACAGTCGTACAGCAGGCTCTAAGCACATCACATTACTTGCGTCTTCGTATTGATCTTTTTGATTGTATCTTAGGGGGGTGTTCTTACTTTGCGCTGACGTTCTGACGTTATGCTAAGGTTACTACATGGTATGCGTGCATTCTGGTGAAAGCTAGTGCATGGGCATGACAATAGATTCAATGTTCCATCAACTACCCACCCTACCATGACTTTACCTGAGGGAGGAGGTGACATGAGTTGGACAAGATCCGCCTGTTTTGTCCAAGAATGAACATTGCTTGATTCAACTGCTCGGCCGCTAGGGTGATCTTGCCCGAAGTTTACGGCGACGCCCTGATCAAATTCATGTGGACGCTTGTCGAGATGGACTAACAATTCATTCCCAAGTATGAGAAATGCACTCATGCTCAGGACTCTGCCAGGCTCAACAGGTATTTGATAAAGGGACGGCCTACTCGGGGAGTGGCTAACCAAAAGTGTGAACAGTAAAAGGGCCACTCGTTATATCTCCGGCCGGCCATGATCGCTACCAGGCCCGAAATCTGGCTCGGGTCCCCAAACTCGGCCTTACTGTTTGTCATCACTTCGTCTGTCGCCTCATACTATCAGACCGGCTTAAGGGTCAATCGGCATGGAGACGGTGCCAGAAGTCCCCGCCTGGCCGGGGGCCGCGGATAAATGCAAGGTCGGGTCCAACTACGCCCCGAGCATCGTGCCCCATGTACGGTCCAAGCGCCACAATGTGGACCAGAACCTCTGGCTCATCGGCGACGACAACCGCACCACGGAGGCGACAGGAATGGACATGTCCGCCGTGGTCTTGGCGAGGGCGCAGGCACCGACATCCGGGATCCCCGAGCAGCAGCCAGTCCTTGAGCCGGTCACATCGCCACTTGAGGGGTTTATACTTCCAGGGGGTCACGAGGAACTGGGTCCTGCAGCTCGTTCATGATGCTGGTTATTGCACTGATAGGGGGGCTTTGCCACCATGCTTGGTAAAGTCAGCCCTTATTTAGGTTGTTAGTAGTGATATCTTGGCAACTTTCCTTTCCCATTCGCATTGCAACCTCTCGGACTCTATTGATCTGCAACAATCACACTCCATGAAATTACCCAAGGCAACAGCAAAGATGGGTCACTCATGAGACCATCTTGGTTGACGCCTTTAAACCAAGTCTTTGATGGACAGTGTAGGCTTTGGAAATATGTCCCTATTACCACGGGATATGTATATAGCACATAAAACCAGTTGCAAGTAGCCAGCTATACCCGCTGCCATTTACCTTTCCTGCCCCCCCCCCCCCCCCCCCTTTTTTTTTTTTTTTTGATTGGTAAGAAGTCTCATCTCGACTTTCAGCATGTACCTGACAGGCATACTAGGCACGGTAGCGTTGATCTATGTGATATGTCCCTTGACTAGCTCCGCTGGCATGTTACATGAACTGAGCAGGACATTGAATCATACAGAGGAAGTCCGAGTATTCGGATTCTGTTCAAAAAGTGGATACCGTATAATCCTGTCCCAGCAATTAATACCGTATAAGCCTGAAGGAAGGTATTCTAGTAGGGGGGCCTGCTAGCGTTTTGCGGGAGTAGGGGTACACCACCAATAGATTGAGAAGCATTTGATCCACAGCACGTTTATTTGAAGTAAGCTTAAAGGCCAAGACGGCTGCCTAAGTACGTAGACCGGAGACAGCCGTGGACATCTGGTGAATTCGAATCTTGCCCCTGTGTTGGCAGTTACTACACAGCAGCACAACTTCCTTACCTCCAATGTCCTTCAATACACGACTCGATGCAGTTGTCTCTGCGATGTGATCTCTATATAAAGAGTGGCTCAACAGCCTGTTCCAGTCCATACCATCCTCTATCTCTATCAGTTCACCAAACCACCACTTCTCTTGGCCAATCAACCAATCTTTGAACACCCATTTTTTCCATATCAACAAGATGCAAATCCTTGCGACGATTCTCGGCCTTGCTGCCACCGCCGCTGCCATCGATGCCCGACTCTACTACAACCGCGGTTGCACTGGCAGTGGCGTTCAATGCGGCGGTCTGAACCCTGACACTTGCTGTCCTGCGGGAGGGAATAGCTTTGGGAGCGTTGAGTTCAGATACATCCCACTCGACTGGACTATTGAAGGCAGGGGCCATTCTGGTGGCGACTGCACCAATTTGCAAGAGAGGGGCTACCCTACTAGGGTCGATTCTATCTGCCTTAGCATTGGTCCATTCTCTGGTGCTGGTTACGGCTTCCGGGGTAAGAAGCGTGGCGAGGCCGGAGATGCAGACTGCGCAAAGCGCGATTCCATTTTCACCGAAGATGGGGTCAACTACAACATCGCTGATTTGGACGATGAGACTGTCGCTAAACTGGTACGTCTGCTTCCTTCGAATGCTGAATTTTGTGAAAGATTAGATGCTAATATCTTGTTCTATCATACAGTAAGCAGAGTCCTCGCTGGGACAAGCACCCTTGTCCAAGTTCTGTCCGTGACAAGTTGTACTAATTATATTCTTCTTCTAGGCTTGCGTTTGCAGCACAAGGCGCCAACTCTACCGACATCCCCGCGGAGTACCAGAGCCTAAGGATCGAATAGAGCCTGGTAAAATAAAGTCTGGGGTGCGACGGACTGTGATGGTAGATAAGCGGATAGGGAGCGGCCTCTGTGGCTTGATGAGGCTATTTGGAGCTCTTTTGCCTATTTATGGGAGCTCGTTTTCCCAGCTGTCGATACATTCTTCTTCTTCGGACCTAAATAACACGAATTTATTTCCCCTGCTCTTTGCCAATCGATCATTGAATTGGCCTTTTCTATGCTCCGTACCGTGACACAACAACGTCGTACTGACGAGGGTGACAGAATAATGGCAATTACTGAGGGTCAAAAGTGATCAAATTGATTTGTCTTATGTATCTACGGTCGGAAGTAGCACATTAAGCGCCAAAGATTCATAAGCTTCCGTTGAACTTCAATGAGATGGTGCAAGACTCTGACCACCTAACATGGCCGCGTGTGATGTCCATACAAATGTGGCTGTCTACTGCAGCACTGACTGGTACTCTTTGGTCGACGGCGTGCTTATATGTGTGTGGCAGCTGCAAAAAAGGCAATGGAGGACCCCCTCGCATTATCTTGACTCAAAACGAAGACCTGATGTCATCAGCAGATATGGACTGGTTGTATTATCCGCTCGGCGTTGTCTCTATAATAGCGTCATGGCTTCATGAGTCTGGTGGTTGCTTGAAATGATGATGGCATGCCGGGTAGAGAGGATCGTTGTTATGCACGAAAATAGCATATATTGCATGTAGTTCAGATGTGTCAGTGTTGTATTATAGACTTAAAAAATGACAGAATGTGTTGAAAAAAGCAGAGTTCCGAAGCCAATGCACATGTCATACTTAAGTAATGCTCGTGTATTCTAGGTATTCGAGACTGAAAACCATTGTGACTTATGAAACAACAAAATTAGAATGAATTGCCATGTTTACGGTTGATCTTCTTCCCGAGTGGATTCCTCTGTCCCACGTTCTCCCTATGATGAAGATGTCGATGTTGAAATACAACCCTCGCTTTCCCCGAAATCCTCGCTCTGATCAGCCCACGAGCCATCTTCCCCACCCCCTGGTACAGGTGTTCCTGCTTCGCCCTCTCCTAGCTGCCTTGACAACGGGTAAGCGAAGCCCGGGTTCGGGCCCAATGCCGCTGGATCCACTTCAATGGCTGGTACCTGCGCAGGCGGCATTGCTATTGAGTCGAAGTCGGACCCCCGACGGTTGACAGGATGTAGAGTCGATGCAGAGTTCACACCCTGAGTACCAGATGCAGAATCATATGACCTCTCTGAAGGGTCAGCCTCATTGTCCAACCTCAACGGTGGAACTCTGGACAAACAGTCGGCGGCATTCGGTCGATCGTTTGGGTCCCAGGAGAGCATCTCCCAGACCAGGCGGGCAAAGTATTGGTTCTGCAACGAGTCCAATAACCCGAACCCGAATCTGCTCATCAGATCACAGTAGTCCATATCAAAACCATGTTGGCCATTGAAGTCCGGCATTCTTCCGTGGACCAGCTCGACTGCAATGACTGCCAATGACCAAATGTCCGATTTGTTCGTGTATATGAATCTGAGGTTTCCGTGAATATTTCCCTCCCTCGTTGCCAGAACCTCGGGTGCCATGTAATAATCGCTTCCAACGAATGTTCCCATGTGGGAACCTCCCTGACTGGACAAACCAAAGTCGCTCACTGCGATTTCGAGGGGCTCCCTGGACCGGACGAGAATGTTGTCTGGTTTGAGGTCGCGGTGCGTGATACTATTGGTGTGAAGATAGTCGACAGCAGAGAATGCTTGTGTCATGATCAATATGATTTCGTTCTCGTTGAAGCCATACTTTCTGTGCTGGTCGTAAAGGGACCCTAGGTCGCAGTACTCCATTACGATCATTGGGTCAGAGCCTTGTATCTCTTGTATATCGATGTAGCCAGCGATGTATCTGTGTTCGAGAGTGCTCATCAAGGCGCATTCGTGCTGGAAATCCGGGTACTTCTGTACTCGCTTTCCGGCACACCTTGCCCAATTAGAGCTGTTGAAGACTTCGAAGACCTGGGAAGATGCGCCTCTTCCAAGTCGTTTATCGCCAATGATCCAGGCATAGCGGCCCATCTTTTGATCAGGCGTGCTCCGCTCGGCCGTGGGTAGTATGTCCCCAGTTGTAATTGCGCGGGTCTCCAAGGCTAGTCCGCCCAAAAAGGGCATCGGGTTGTTTTGGTACGCTTGGAATTGCCGGACCATCTTTTGGTACTCGTCCATGTGGTACAAATGGTCCGGAGCCTGGAAGACAATTTGGGCTTCTAATTGGCCGAGCATCATACCCACCGTCCAACCCACGGGGACGACCCATTGCGGAGGATCAGCTTTGTTGCCGCAGCTTTCGTGTTGTTGACGGTATGATATCTTAGTCGAGTTGACCTGGGGCAGCTGTGTGTAGATGACTTTGGATCCGAATTTAGAAGGATCTCGAATTACGACTCGGCCCCACTCGTCGAATCCCACGGAAAGATGGCACCCACTGACTGCGGAGGTAGAGTCGATGCGAATATCAGCGCCTTCGTCTCGCCCGACCCAGAACCAAGGCGTTCCCTTTAAGTTTCCAGTCAGCCACAAGTTCATCTTCTCTAAAGGTCAGATATTGGCATGATATCCTCGTGTTGCACCCAAGACGCTCGTCATTTGGGTCAATATTGTGAGATGAGACGGGGGGGGGGGTGGCAATCTGGGAGTAGCATTGTGAACAGAGAATACGAACATTACGTGGACGAGTCGAGAATTTGAGGGTCAGCTTGATGAGTTCCTCTTCCTGCGTGCTCTCTCGATCGTTGCCACGCTTGTTAGGAGTGAAGCGACCCCTCCTGAAATGATCATGGTGAGGTACATCAAACCAGTGGGCTGGCCCGGTCACTTCCAGGATCACGTCCCACTCAGGGTTACCTCGCGTGTTGGGCATTTCTCGTCCGTTGAAGAGGTTGAAAACGGTAGAGCGTCCAGGTGCAGATGAGTGCAAAAGATTGTGAAATCAAAATTGAGTGGTAACTAGCGATAAGAAAACCACAGAGAAAAGCCTTGGGTGCATTTTATACGACATGGAACGGTCGCCAACTGGCTCTGTGACCAGCTTTCGGCAAGTCACCGCTCACAGAGTCTCAACATTTGGGTGTGAGTTGGCCGAAGGTTGATGCACAACTTGCCTGTCACACTGGCTGACTCACCATCCGCGGCTGCTAACCATAAAATCCCACAGAATTCACCTGTCAATCTTTCAAATTTGGCCCGATGCTCAGGCTTGAAGTACGACATCCTTCAGTTTGCTGAACCCCCTCTGTTGGCGCCGATAATATCTTCTGCAAGTTCTGCGTGCGACTTCAACTTGCGACAAGCTGCTAGTACTACACGTTGAAGCGCCTGAGACACACTCTACGCACTCCCTCTCAGACATCCTATCATGTCGATCCCGGCTAAATATTCTCAACCAAGGCTGGAGCCCGAGCAACACCTTGAATCCCCCGCATTTACCTATGATGCCGGTGAGGAAGCTTGGGCTGCCCATAATGACGAGGATGACTCCGCAGCTCAATCGGATGATTCCAACACCACGCAAGAGGAACCTGTCGAGACGATTCTCGCAGAGGCCGAGGCTGCCCGGCGGCAGAAAATTCGCCTCGGAGGCAGACCGACGAGATCTATCAAAGAGTATCGCCCGGAGGACGTCAACCTCATCCCTATGGCCGATGATCACCCCAGAGCAAAGCTCTACCCCGGTCCGGCCCATCCTACTCCACAACGCACTGTTCCATGGGAGCAAACATTGTATCGTACTTACTGCGCCGAGGAAAGGATGCATTTTCGCTCGGAGTTACTTGCTTGGGAGAGCTTCTTAAGATTCACCAGACGCGACTGGGTCAGGCGTGATGAGGGGGCAGGAGGCACAATTCCACGTCCGCCACCCGTCCTTGAGTGGGATCCTCTAGACCTACACACCCGATATCTTGACTTCCTGAAGCAGACCAGGACTGACGACGAGAATGACCACGAAGATCTCACGATTTTCAGCAGGTTCAACTTCTGGCCCTATTATTTGTTCGTGGATCATATCAAAGCAGTTGAACGACAAGTCGCTGGGATACAAGAAGAGCGAGGTTCGGCAGACGATCTCTCCGTAGGAGCGACCGAGCCAAATCAAAACAAACTGCGACAGGCAAAGACGGAAAAAGCTTCATCTTTGAACACCAATCCGCAAGAGGACGATGTCAGCGAATCGGCCCTGGCAATTAAGCTGACGAGTACTGAATTCCAGAGTGCAATCAGTCGCACACCAGAACCTAACACGAACATCCAGATCCGCACCACGGGCAGTAACTAGCACTAAAGCTGACAACAAACATTGAATCCAGCCATCGTGACGAATGATAGATCAAGGCCGACCTTGGACATGGGGGCGTGGACTCGGTTCCGCAGTTACATTATGAAGACATCGGTAAAAAGAGCAGACAGGAGGCTGATGAGAGTGCTGAGGGCGAGAATCATAACGCCACCACCCGAAGTAGAGGGTGATTCAGAACCACGGGGAAGGAATACAAGCTATCCCAAGTGGTCATTCAGATCCGGTGGGACAGCGAAGGCTTCCAGTGGCTTTACGCTCGGGAAACGATTCTGGGCCGCCTGCCACGGTCCTCAGGAGGAGCGCGAGAATCGCGGACGCGGAGGGCTCGAGAGAGGCGATTGAAAAGTGATTAGTCAACATTCACCCTGGATATTTCCAGCGAACAGGTTTTCGTCAAGCTTCATACAGCGCCTTCCGAGGTACTCACTATCTTGAAGCTAGGTAACTTAATGATCGCGAACTAGCGCTATGAGATCATGCATTTTATGCGCAGGTTCGTACGGAGAAATTGATGGAAACTTTCCTATGATGAAGAGCATTTTGTCTTTCACTTCAAGAAGAGACACATAGCACTGACGAACAGCAGCTGTGTTAGGTACAATGAATATATCGATTTGGTAATGCATGGCCCGCAATGTTGCTGACATCCGGGTGATGATGTCTCTCCTCTTGTCAATGCGGTATCTTGCCCAAGGGAGAGCCTTGCCAGCTGCAGATCGCCTTTCCGCCATAAAATTCACCCAAGAAGCTCGCGCCGCCCATAGGACCATAGCAGGTCCCAGTCACCCTAATCTGGGACTCGCTCGCTCCACTAAGACCCCGGCTCAGCCCCCAGGAGCCCAGCCGCCAACAGCAACCCGACGGGGATGAACCCCCAGTGTCCCCACTCCCCACCACCGGTCTGCCAGCGACTGACAAACCCGTCGACAATGGCAATGGGCGTGTTGACCAGCATGAAGATGCCCATCAGCCGGTGCTCGCCGGCCCACCACAGCACCAGGCTGGTCAGGCCCATGCTCGCCTGCCGCACGCCGTACATGCGCAACAGCGAGTAGGAGAGCTTCTGGCCCTTGGGTTCCGGTGGCATGGGAAAGCCCAGCACCGAGAGGGCGGAGGCCGGGCGTAGCACCCCGTACAGTCCAGCCGAGACGGGGAGGATGTTCAGGACCGCTGTCGCGTTGGCGAAGGCCGTTGTCGTAAGGCCTAGAGACATGGCGGTTCGAAATGTCGGGGCGTCCCGAGGTCGTGACTGAAGCTCATAGGCTGGTTTGAGCAGTTTTCTGATGAATTTGCTGCTTAATGATACTTAGTGAGTTGGTCTGGGTGAGTTTTGGTTTCGGCGAGTACAGTTCTGATAAGATTTGAGGTGGTGGTTGTGAACCCCGCGTAAGAAGGAACCTTGTTGAGCCGTCTCTGAAAGAGAGCTGAACCCGTCCAGGGCCGGCAACAGTGTGCACTAACACCAACATATACTAGTTGACACATTAAGTGGCTTCAATTAGCGCGAAGCCGTTGCCAGCAGAGATTCCATACGACACCTACATTCAATAGTGTCATCACGAATGATTGTGTTTTGGATGCTCGGGCAGGGGTGAGTCACTATCAGAAGTGAGACATCGCTGGCAGATAATCCACAGGCTACGATGCACTCTGTGGAAGATGGTTTGGCTGCGGTTGATGACTTTTTCCAAAAAAAGACAGAAATTCAAGATGGTGCTCCAGATGCCATATCATCCATTACTCACTCGTTGTAAATCGTCCCCCAGATGCTTCCAGCGACTGCTTGGTCCCTTTAACACTCTCGAAAGCGCGATTTCACTGGAATGTTGGCCGGGATCATGCTTACTGGGCTTACAAGCACGTACAAGACCGCATAAGCCACAAGGCTCTGGAACAATCCGACGTCTGCCGTGGCTACTCACCGCCTTGGGGGCTTGGGTCGAAATTGTATGTCAGTCTAGTTCAGTGAAAAGGAACTCGTGTGAGCATGCGCTTTCTGTTGGCACAAAGCCCTTGTGTATCTAATCTAATCGAGTGTGCTCGCGTTGGTGGCTAGACGGAAACAGACAGCTCGGGATGCCTCTTTGTTCTGCTTCACGCCCATATGGTTGAAATGGGCACGAAGGCTGCAGAGACGGCCTCAGAGTCGCAGGCTGCAATTTTGCAAAGGCCAACGCCTCCAGGTTTGTTTCGAGAAGTATAACCGCGACGAAGCTAAACATGGCGGCCAATCCTAACGGTTACCCGCCCAAGACGGCGGCATTCCTCGATCTCCAGCGGGAAGCGGGCTTCAGGCACGAGAGGTACAGGACAGAGGGACACTCTAATATCGATCCGAACAACGCCGTTCTGGCTGCGACTATTGCAGCTCGAACACAGCCCGTCGCGGGCGTAGGCGCCTTCCAGCAGGGACCGGCACCGGGAACTGCTGCTGCGAAGGCACTGCTCGACGCTTCAATCGAGAACCGAGGCACGCTCGGCGCACGTACTGGAATATATGACGAGCGCTATCGGGGCCCAACTATAGCGCCCTTTGACCGAGGCTGGGCTGGAGGTCGGGTGACCGCGGCTACTGCTAGAGCCCAAATGGCGTCCAATAACCTATCTTTCGTGAGGCAGCTCGGGTGGGTGAGTGACGTCCAACGGCTCTTTGGGTTCATATCTACGCTCGGGCACTCCCCACAGGATTGATTAACTTCGTACGAGGCGAGAAAAGACGCTTTAGAGTCCTGCTTGGGTGTTGGCCAATATGCAATCTGACCATGCGATGGCAGGGCGAAGACGGTACTGCGACCCTTTGGCACTATTCGAATCCTCACCCTAGAGGGAGTGCTGGCAACGTCGTCTGCAAAGTTCCTTACCTTTCAACCACTGATAACTTCGCCAATGAGGACGATAAGTTGACCGTGAGTTGACATCTTGCTTTTCCTCCCTTTTTTGCTTCCCTGGGGTGCAACAAAGCAACCCCAACGAAGTCGTCCAACTAGGCAGCTTGGCGAGATAAACTTGAAGTAATCCCGGAACGAGAGAACAAGACGCTGATTCGTGATTAATGGTCTCCTGAGAGGTAGACACTGAACCGCGCCCCGCACCTGCAGAATCGTGCCGATTTGACGGACATGTTATCTCCGTTTCCCAATTTTCAAGTCGGATTAGATGCCTTGGCTCTCGAATTCAGCACAGACCATTCCTGGACACCATACGCAAGACAAGGGGACTTGCGGACATGGTAAGTGGTTTCTGGGAGGGAAGAGCTCGGTCCATTCTCATCGATCTCTCGAGTGTGGTCTACATACCGGTGCGGCGTATACTCAATTGCGCAATTCAGCAACCACGTGGATAGGCAGTTGACGACGTGATAGGATAGCTAGGGTGACTGAGCAGGGAGAGGAGTTTCCTAAATCGGTACTGTGGCAGTTCTTGCGATGTCGTGAGTAGACCCGGTTGCTCATAGCGGCGATGGCATCTTCCCCGTTCAAGGCCACATCGACAGACAATTCAAAGCATCATGGTCAGCTAAACTCTATTTGTAGTTACTCAAGCTTGTATCGCTTTGGCATACCCTCCAAGACACCAAGTGGTTCCTCCTCATCCGATCTTTGGTCCAGATCTGAATGCAGTCATACCGCCGGCTGGACCGGCAGCCCAAGGATACGAGAATATTGTTCACATGGCTCTTGACCCTTCCTGCGGTACATTTCATCTCCCGATCTATCACTATTCATATTTTGCTAATGAGAACGTAGTATTGGTGGACTTCAATAATACTCATGTCAACGTGCCCCGGCTGCAGGTACAGTTTTCCTTTGAATTCACACCGTCTATCGAAGTTCATCGTCGATGCTATCCAGGTTATTAATTTGCTAAACTACGAATGCAGGTCGGAGACTTCGGTCGTGCTGTAGACCCAGCACAGTTGGGTCTCCCGATCTTTATGCCGCCAAATAACTTCGGCAGACTGTAAGGCGAACGCATTTCTTGCTGACGTAAAAACCTTTGTTCCATGTGATTTCGGTCGCACACCCCAATTGTCTCCCACTGACGGCTCGAGCTAATAATGTACACAGGGCCGACCTTTGGTCGAAAAGAACTGGTGGAAAGGACGGCTGGTGGTTGCCTGAGCACTTCAGTGCTGAGTGGGATAACGTCAACTACGAGCCTTTCTCCGAGGGTCTCACGAACTTTGCCACGGGTGCGGGAGCCGCAGGCGCGTTCAACGAGAAGAGTAACGTTTTTCACATTGGAATGGTAAGCTTATAAGCACTCCGGTAGCATATTCCATCCCCAAGACCCAGCTGACGGCCCCTTTTCGTAGGTGATCTGGTGCTGCATGCTGAAGCACGTGCCCGAAACCCCCCCGAGACTCACGCCGATACCGAAGTCAGGGGCCAATATGGGCAACCAAGGGTGGACCTACGTCGGCGAAATGAGAAAGACACTGTACTATCAAAAGTTTGGGAGAAACCTCTGCTATCTAATCAGCGAATGCTGCAAGCACATGCCAGCCGACCGGCCCGGTCTGGCCGCACTGGCGACGCGGGTGGCCGCCGGGGTGGCTAGCAACCCGATCACAGTCGATGACGCCCGCTGGGTTCAGAGAACATTACAGAATCCCCAGCCTCCAAACCCAGAGCCCGGTACTGTGGCTCCTGGGGTGATATTCTTACTGCCATGGTGAGCCATGCGAGTGCGGCAGTAAGTTGCGGTATGTCACTTGTTTTGAGGACGGAAAGCGAATTATACATCAAGAAAGGAATAAAAAGCAATCTCAGGGCCTATTTGAGATCTTTGCAGGATTGTTTCTGCTAAAAAACCACGAAAAGGGTCTAGATGATCGTTTGGGGGGGAGGAACCACTGGGAATATCATGGTGACTGCTCTGCCTAGGAACTCCGGAAACGCATAACAGCCAACACCTTCACATCACTGTTGGTGTTGTGCTGCGCTCGGGGTCTGTAGCTGGATCAAACCGATAGCCTTCTGAATAAAGGATGGATAATCAAACGCATATCAAGATATCAAATTGTATCCGATTTGTTGTGGACTTGCTAGTACCAAGAGTCTCCCGTCATGTTTGGCGTACAGATTAAATGAGCTCTTTGTGGACACCGAACCTCGTCCACTCCTATCATTGCTGCTACGAGCTGCGTTGAATTCTCTGACACTAATTACCTTCCAATATCAGCTCAGCCACTTTCTGCGCCATTGCATAGAGAAGCGGCATGGGATGTGATGTGATCTCGTAAGGCAGGACGCCGGCGTCGACGACCCTAAGCTTCTTCGTCCCGTATACCCTGAGCCAAGAATACTTTGTCAGTCTTAAGATAACACTCTCTTATATCAGGCGCGAATTCAAAGACCATGCTTACTGCAGCTCAGAATCCACCACGCCGCCGAGATCCCTCGGCAGCATCGCCGTGCTCCCAACCCAGTGACTTGCGCCAACTCCCGTGCTTTTGTACCATGCCAGCCACTCAGCATCGGTCCCATTGGGACCGATTGGGGGGTCATACAACGGATCGGCCACGACCTCGCTGAAAGGCGCACTGGCGAACAGGGCCCGAGAGCGTCGAGAAATGGTGACTGCCACCTCCCTGTCGAACGAGTCGGTGAGGAATCTCGGTGTGATTATGGGGTTGTCAAACGGGTCGGACGAGTTGACGTGAACGTGCCCGCGAGACAAGGGCATCAGGGGCCAGAAGATCGCGGAGAGCACGGTGGGAAAGCTCTCGCCTATGAACTCGACCACTGGGACTATTTCGAGCGGTTAGCTGGAGTATGTGTAGGAATGTCTGGGCAGGGTATTTATCACTCACAGTTATGGCTCGCGATCAAGTCGATAGTCGTGTTGAGTATGGCCTTAGCACCTAGTAATGTGGCTGCTCCACCGGCAGCGACTAAGCCTTGTGCTCGAGCCTCGAGACTCTCCGGCGAAGTAAGCTGAGTGTAGATTTTAACATATTCTGGCGATTCGTAAATTAGCACGTCATATAACCACTGCACGGCACCGAGATTTGCACTCACCGGGGCCCCATATCTGCTCGACGTTGACCAAGGATATTTCCGGCGCGAACAAAATCCGACCATCTATCAGAGACGTGTCATTCTGATACGCTTCGGCAACCAGTGCAGATGTGCCGGTGCCGGGCTGGTCGACGAGGTTGACACCCACACCTGGGAGGTCCACGAGCTGCTGGATGCCAGCTGCTGCCAATACCTCCGGACTGCCAATACCCGACCTCTCAAGAATAGGTGCGGTCGCAAGAGATCCAGCGGCGAGAATGACCTCTTTGTTGGCGTGCACTACGTGTAGCCCGGGCTGACTTCCCGGAACATCAGCGCCGGGCTTGGTCCCAAATATCACGCTGGTGGCCGTAAAGTCTTCACTAAACTGAACTTTGTCCACTTTATGGTTGGTCAGGACGGTGAGACTTTCCCGCTGCTGGTCGCTAGCCCACAGATACCCGTCAGCTGCCGAGGAGCGGCGGTTTTCACCAGTATTGTAGTCATGCCAAATCGTCCAGGACGAGGAGGCTGAGACAGTGCCGTCCATTGACCGGTTGGACAAGTCGTTGCCGATGGTCAGTCCGGGGAAGACCAGGGGCAGAGACTCCTTGTATAATTCTACTGCATGTGGAATGCGCATGGGTATCTGGCCCTAGGTGTTAGATCATGTTGAGCTCCCCATTACCTGTCGTGGCAGCTCACCGGAAAGGATACGTTGATGGAGCCATGAAAACCGTGGACGTCAGGGTCGAGACCTGCCCCTTGTGATCTTTGAACTGGGTCAGGTGGCGTGTTTCTCTCTGCCGCCGTCATGTATGGCTCGAGTGAGTCCCAGTTCCATCCTGGATTCCCCAATTCCTCGAGTTTGTCAACTTCTGTCTGCGTCGGCCTGAACCACATCAAGCCATTGACTAATCATAGAGTTGTCAGCAAGCAGTCTCTTCTCATCATATCTGACCACAAGATCGTCCACCTACTAGATGTGCCTCCGCCAATGCAAGCGCCACTGTCAATAGTCCACGGAAACAAAATCCCGTCCTCGTCGTATGCAGGGTAGAGCCAATTACAATACGCATCATGCTGCACTCGGTCCTCAGCGTTGTAGATTTTGTGATTCCATCTCGGGTCAGGGCCGGCCTCGATGATAAGCGTGGAGAAGCCCTTTTCGCTCAACCTGTTGCCAACTGTTACTCCCGTGAGCCCCGCGCCGACGATAACATAGTCGAAGGTCCTGTTCGCGGCAACGGACGTGTCATTGGTGATGATCGTGGCTCGTACACCGACACTTAGTGCTCCGAAAACCAGTCTTGGCTTCATATCGGCGTTCAAAAACACTTTCGCATGTCGAACTGCGTGAAGTGGCGGGGAGACAAAGGTTTTCTGCATGTCAGCACTGTCTCTTGTACCTCATTTCGCAGGCGTGTTCCGCTAACGCGATCTGGACATCCCCTGCCTGTATCGTCACCTACGACAGGCTGCGAGCCCCTCACGCGCCTGGGGTGGTATTGCAGTATTACACCATTTAGCAAGCTAGGAAGAGAACTAGTTACCTCCTCACTTAAGCTACCCGTCTTGAAACGTATCGCACATGGTTGACGCACAAGTAGTAAGTTATAGAGCCAACTCTTCTTTAGTGAAGCCCGTCACATAAAAGACTCGAGGGGAAGCATTCAACAATTGGAGGCTGCATTGCAATGTTGTTTGCCCCCATGAGTCTATTTTGCGCTGTCCAAATAATGATTCCAGTCTGTGGCTCCATGTCGTACCCAGATAGTGAATGCCATCCTCGCCGGTATGTGAAACATCACACGGCAGCCAGGACCTATTCCTCTTCCTCCCGGAACTGCGTGAGCATTGAGCGAGGTGGCCATTTTCCAGGCCCTTGATACGAAACATCGTATTCATGGTGCCCGGACCCGACCCAACTGCCCTCATCGGCGTCCTTCTGTCCCGGCAACACAACCAAAGCTTCCGTGTTGGGCGGAACATCGACATTGAGCTGAAGCTTTTGCCCCTCTGACAGATTCCATTTAACACCAATCGTCCCATATGGACCCTCAAACCTGACATTGGCACTTGTCAGGTCTCCTCCAGGCACAGGCGCAACCTTGAACTTCTTCCACCCAGGCTCCAGCATGCTGATGCCCCCCACAACCTCGTGCAACCAACTCGCCACAGAGCCGAGGGCGTAGTGGTTAAAGCTCGTCATCTCGCCAGGGTTGATGGTTCCATCGGGGAGCATGCTGTCCCACCTCTCCCAGGTGGTCGTCGCTCCCATGGATACAGGGTATAGCCAGGATGGGCACTCCTTCTCAAGCAACATCTTGTACGCTAACTGCACGTGCTCCCTGTTCTGCGACAAGGCATGGAGCACAAGAGGCGTCCCCGCGAATCCCGTCGAGACACGGAACTTAGAGTACCTGACCAAGCGAGCAAGGCGGTCCGCCGCGTTGCGGGCCTGCTCCGGCGACGAATGGAGTGAGAAGCAAAGAGCCAGGGACAGCGCCGTCTGGGAGTCACCAACAACCAACCCGGACGACGCGACGTAGGCACCCTGGAACGCGGCCTTGAGGCGCGTGTAGTCCGCCTGGTACTTCGCCGCCAGGGCCTCCTCCCCGATGACGGCGGCGATCTTGGCCATCAACCCGGTCACGTACACCAGGTACGCGTCGGCCACAAGCGTGCCGTCCGTGCGCGCCAGGCCCGGCTCCGAGGGCGGCGCGTTGGGGTCGAGCCAGTCGCCTAGCTGCCAGAGGGTCGGGTCCCAGAGGAGTCCGTTCCTGGGGTCCCTGCGGATGGACTTGTCGATGTACGTCCGCATGCTCGGCAGCTGGCGGCGGAGCACGGCGGCGTCGCCGGTCCATTGGTAGATAACCCAGGGCAGGATGATGGCTACGTCGTCCCAGACGGCTTGTGGTTCATTAGGCCAGGAGGACCGCCCGGTGAGGACGTCGGGGATGACGACGGGTACGATGCCACCAGTTGCAGCTTGGTCAACTGCAAGGTCTTGCAACCAGTTCGCGAGGAAGCCACCACTGGAGTACAAGAACGAGGCTGTTGGCGAGAACACCTGGATATCGCCTGTCCATCCGAGGCGTTCATCTCGCTGGGGGCAGTCGGTGGGAACGGATAAGAAATTGCCTCGCATACTCCAGACTACGTTGGAATGCAGCTGGTTGACCAAAATGTTGGAGCAGTCGAAGTGCCCGGTCCGGTTCATGTCTGAGTGCATCACCAATGCAACGATGTTGTCTGCTGTTGGCGGGTTGTTCGTGTCATCGAGAGTCCACCCTTCAAGTTGAATAAATCGAAACCCATGGAATGTGAACCTTGGAGTCCAGTCGTTCAACGGAGTTCCGTTGCCAAAAATGATCGTGTCTTCGGCTCCAGCACTACGCAGGGGACGGGTTCCGAGCTCGCCGTTCTCAAGCACCTCGGCATGCCTCAGCTTCACAGTCTGGTCTTCCTGGAGCTGCAGTGGCTCAAGGATCCGGATTTTACCGACGAGGTTTTGGCCGAAGTCGATCAGAGTCTTGCCGCTCTTGCTCCGGAAGATCTTCTTGGGGCGAACGGTCTCGGTGACTCGAACCGGCGGGACGTCAGGCGATATCAGCGAAATCTCGTCCCACTTGAAGTCGAGCACAGAAGCCTTGTCCCAGCTCTGATCTTGGTCGAAGGAGACACCTCTCCAGTCGCCCGCAGGTTCATCGCGCATGTCATATACCTCCCCGTTGTACAACTCGCTCGTCACAAGACTTGACGAGTGCGTCGACCAGGAACCATCCGAGACGACCTCTTGTATGACGCTCCCATCGGGCTTCTGGATCTCAAGCTGCACCAACGCGCCCAACTGGTTCCCGTATACATTGCGGACGCCTTCGACCCAGGTGAGCCGGCCAGCATACCATCCCTCGGCTACCTCGACCGCCAAGATGTTCTGGGAGGTCCAGTCGAGATGGTCGGTGACATCGAACACTTGGTAGGGCAGCCGATAGTTGTAGCTGGTCCATCCCGGGGTCATTTGCAAGTCTCCGACACGGGTGCCATTGATGTGAGCCTCGTAGACACCCAATGATGTAATGTAGAGCCTCGCCCTCGGCTTTTCGCCGGCAGACAGCTTGTCCTTGGCGTCGATCTGGAACACCGGGCTTCTGAATCGAATGGGCCGGTGTGGCTTGTCCTTGGGTGTCTGCTGTGTAGAAGTGATGAACTTGGCCTTCCAGTCTGATCGCTGAAGCAGGCCCGCTTCCACATGCTGTGGTGCAGTCCACTCGGTCGTCGACCCCCCTCCGTCACCGGTACCAGCAGCCTTGACCCTGACAGTCGCTGTTTCCCGGGACTTCAGCGGCTTGGATGGCCAGGGAATGAAGAGGGACTTGTCTGTTTCCTCGACACGGATGTGCTCGTCTTCGGGCAGCCCGGGCTTGGATATTTCCAGTTCGTACGACGTCTGCTTCCAATTCTTGGCTTCGCCGGCGAAGCTCCATGACAGGCGTGGTTCAGCTGTCCCTAAACCCAAAGGATCCGTGTCAGGGTGGTGGTCGAATCGAAGGCTGGTCACTTTGATGTCCGCCATGATTGAATTGTTATTCTGTAAATTTGATAGGGCGTTTTCCCGGCGAGCTAATCCCACAGAGAAGGATAATCCAGAGAAGCGGCTATCCTAAGAAGAGACAGCAGTCAAAATCGAGAGTAGTTTGCGACAGGCAATTTCGGTTACCACTGGATAGAGCCCTAGCCTGGAATATGAGATTGTCAGGAATCTGACTTGAGGCTCGTTGATACAAATAATGCGCCTTGGTATAAGGCTTGGGTGACGCCCTGATAGTTCGTTGTCGAGGTTGATACCGAAGATTAGCCACCAGCTACCACGAATTCGGGCGAGAAGCAGCCGAGATACTCACCTTTCCCCAAATCTGGGACTGCATCTGTTCTTGGCCCAAGTGCTTGGGTGATGGTACTAGTGGTGTGGTTTGGCTCTGAAACTGTCTCCAAAACCAACCATCCCCCGCTCTGAGCGGCCTCGGCATTTCCGAGTCTATGCCCAGGTTGAGGGCGGCCTTGGCTCGCGATGACTTCAGCCCGAAAAGCCAGCCCGAGGCCCAGTCCTCTGCTTGCTACTGTAAACCCCACGGTTCTACCCCAGATTCTGGCTGCAAGGCACCGATGGGATCGGCAGATGAATGTTTATCCGAATCTGGGGCCCGAATCTGGGGTAGATACGAAGGCTGAGCCTTTGCCACACCCCAGCCGTTGTGCCTGGCCAAGTGATAGGGGGCACAATAGGGGGGTCCTCTTGAGGGCCTGTCTACTTCGTTTGAGCAAGAAACATAAATGTAACCTGGTCTCTGGATGTGGCCAATCTTCTTTTCCGGCCCTCCTGCTGCAGTGAATTGTCTACCACTCTGTTCTGACTGGTCTGAATAGCCTCCACGCAGATCCTGTCGGACTGTTTGATCCCATTACCACACCTGCTTTTATCTGGGAACACACTATGGGTAATTGGGCTCAGTACTATATCCCGGCCACCGCGGCCATCGGCACGGCAATGTACGGTATCGACACCGGCATCATCGCGACCACGATCGGCCACCAAAGTTTCAATGATCACATGTTCCCTCCTGATGGAGAAGATGCCGCTCTGATAGGCAAGCTTAATTCATCCGGAACTCCAACATGAATGACAAAACTAACGTAAAGGTGCCTGTTAAATAGGTGCCGTCGTCTCCGTCTACAACGCCGGCCAGGCTGTTGGAACCCTGTTCGCAGGCTGGACCGCCGACAAGTTCAGCCGCAGGTACACACTTACAATCGCGAGCGCCATCGCCATAGTGGGCATCCTGCTGTCTGTGATTGGCACCAACGTCGGCATGTTCATCACCGGACGACTGCTTACCGGTTGGTCGTCGGGCATGATTTTGCCTGTCTCTGCTATCTACATGGCTGAGGTCTCCAAGCCCAAAAACCGCGGTATCGTCGTCGGCTTCCAAGGGATGGGTACAGCTACGGGCTTCTTCCTGGCCAACTGGATTGGGTACAGCGGCATCTTCTTCGAAGGCAACCTCCAATGGAGGTTCCCTCTCAGCTTGCAATTCCCCTGTGCAGTCCTCATGTTGATCGGCAGCCTAGTGATCCTGCCCTTCACGCCGCGTTGGCTAGTCTCTCAGGACAGGTTCGAGGAAGCTCGTGCTGTCCTGGCGAGGATTCATTCCGACGAGGGCGAGGAGTTCATCGACCAGGAAATGATACAGATCAGGGAGCAGACAGCACTCGAGAGGAGCTACAAGAGAGTCGGAGGGGAGAAGTGGTACAGCAACTTCTTGATGCTGTTCACGAAGCAGTATATCAAGAGGGTAGGCTTTGTCTGTTTCATTCAGGCCCTGACCCAGTTCGGTGGTGTCACAGTCATTCAGAACTATCAGAATATTTTCTACGGAACCGTCGGGTTCACAGGCGATACGGCGCTGCTAATTAGTGGCATCTATGGTATCATGGGCCTCACCGGCCAGATCATCAACCTCCTCGTCGTAGCCGGTACGTCCAACCCCAATGGCCCCGACAAATGTCCACAAGCAATGGCTGATGCACTCCCACAACAGATCGCTGGCGCAGAACCACAACACTGTGGGTGGGCTGTCTCGTCCTCGCAATCATGCTAGCCATCTGTGAGGCCCTCAGCGCACTATTCTCAGACGGGTCCAACCCGGCAGCCTCCCGCACTACTATCGCGTTCATCTTCCTCTACTCGGCCTGCTTCGCCATCTTCTTCAACTCCACAATGTGGGTCGTCTGCTCCGAGCTGCTGCCCGTCTTCATCCGTTCCAGCGGCCTGGCAGTGGGGACATTTGCCTCCGGCGTGGCCTCCATCGTCATCTCTCAAATTACCCCCGTGGCGCTAGAGAACATATCATGGAGGTACTACAACGTGTTCATCGCGGCCAACCTGCTGGGAGCCGTGGTCTACCTCTTCTTCCTACCCGACACCAAGGGCAAAACGCTTGAGGAGATTGGCGAGCTCTTCGGTGACACGCTGGCTACGGCCCACATTGGGGACATTGATGTTGATGGCAAGCAGGGTGCAGGTGTAATTGAGCTTGAGAACGCTAGCTACACTAGGAGTAGGGATGTCTAACATACTCTCATATGCAATCAATCGTTCCATTTTGGCGCTAGTAGCCTGCACATAATACAACATATTAAAAATTATATGCACTTATTATGTTGTTGCCTTTTTAATTATTAAGCATAATTACTTATCTTACAACCCTTATAATATTGTGCTTTTTGTTATGTTATATATTTTAATTATTATAAATTAATTTATAGTAGTTTTATAATTATATTTTATTACCTAACCCCCCTAAAGCTTTATATTATTTAAAGGCTACTAAATATTAATTAAGCAGATAATGCTACTATTATAAGGATTATAAAGTACTTTAATTAATAAATTTAAAAGCTAAGGAAGAGGAATTTAATAAGTAGCATTATTATTAAGCTAAGCAGCTTATATGGGGCCGTTTAATTAATTGACTTTTACCATAATATACGTAATTTAAGTTCTGGTTATTCACCCTCTTTAATATATATTCTTATTACCCAGGCCTTTCTTAATTATCTTACTTTAAAGAATAATTTATATTAAGATAAAATATAGTAGTAGTTATTAAATAACTTTAATTTATTTATCTTTTAAAGCATTATCAGCTAAATATTTAAAGGAGTTAAATGAAATAAGAAGATTATAAATATAATTACTACTTAATGGGATTACTTTATTTAAGCTAATTAAATTATTAAGACTTATATTAATTAAGGAAATCAATATTTTATATTAAGGCATAATGAGTATAAATAAGTTAGGCTGATTTGCAAAACCCACTACATTATAAGTATTAACATTAACTTTACCACTTTTTACTTATTATTATTATAATAATAAAAGTAATACTTAAAATACCCTCTTGCATATAATAAATAAGCTATAATTAATTACTTTTAATAATAGCATTATCTTTAAAGTCCTTAATTGCCCTTAGGGGTACCAGCGGGCTTAATATGCCTTCCTTTAATACATTATATTTTTATATAAAATCCTTTATATATTAATAAAGAAAGCTTTTCAGATCCTTTTTAAATTAATAATCAATAAATTACCCATTTAGCTATAATAAAAGGTTCCTAAGCATGCTTAAGCTTACATCTTAAAGCT
Source organism: Diaporthe citrichinensis (assembly GCA_014872995.1). Classification (NCBI taxonomy): domain Eukaryota; kingdom Fungi; phylum Ascomycota; class Sordariomycetes; order Diaporthales; family Diaporthaceae; genus Diaporthe; species Diaporthe citrichinensis. The sequence continues at coordinate 121,362 of JADAZR010000047.1, read as the reverse complement.
TTATAGCTAAGCAACCTATCTTCTGCTTTTCTTAATAATGCTAAGCCTTTTAATGACATATATATTAAAAAAAGTTATTCAGCAGCTTATCACTCTTAAAGCTATTAAGTATTATTAAAGATAATAAAAACACTAATAAATAATATAATAAAGGCGGCATAACCCTCATTACTAGTACTTTAATAAAAAAAGGGGTTATAAACAATATATATACATGTTCAGCTGCCTATAGTGCTAATAACAGCAAAATTAACTATTAAGGTATTAAATGACTATTAAAGGCATTTATAAATGCTAATGTAAGCTAACTATTATTACTACTACCTTTATTAATATTAATAATATTCCCGCTACTTATATCACCCCTTCCTAGCTTAGACATATTGACTTTGCTTAAGCGCCTTAATATAATTAAGAGAATATTATTATTTAGCTTAAGGGTTAAGAGGACTTTAAATACTTTAGCTTTGTTACTTTATTTTTAATTAATTAGGTAAAATAATACTTAATTATATACATTCTTAGGGATATAATTTAAAAAAGCCCTTTTTTACTTTTTCTTTATTAAATTAACTTACTTAAATAGGTCTTTATATATAAAGGTTAAATATATCTTATCCCTCTTAATAAAGCATTATACTGCTAATTTTAACTCCCTTTTATAATTAGGATAATATCCTTTATTATAATACTTTAATTATTAATTTAATTAAGCAAATAACTTTATTTTAGCGTTCTTTTAAGTAGCAATAACCTTTTATATGATGCTAATTTTCATAAACCTTGCTAAAAAACTTAATTAATCACTTAACTAAGAAATATTGCTAATCTTAGCATTAAACCACCTAATTTAAAATGAGTCATTTTCTTTTACTTTTATAGCAGCAGCTTCTTTAATCTTACAAGATTAAATACTAATAAAGCCCTTGGAAATTAATAATAACATAATTAAACCCTGTCAACACCTTAGGATAATACAAGGCACAATAAATATTTAAAATAAGTATATAACATTCAAAGTAAGTATTACCTTGCTATTAACCTACTTTATAAGGTTATATATAAATATTTAAATAATCTTAAGATCTACATTTGCTACCTATTAATTAAAATATATAAGTTTTAATGTATTATTCTTTCTTAATTAAATCATTATAATGAGGAAATTATACTTTGCCTAATAACCCTTAAAGTTAACAATCACTTACTTCTTAAAATCCTTAAGCTATTTACTAAGCTAATTAATAAAAAAACTACTAAATTTACTACATTACCCTTTTAAATATTTTATTAAGGAAATAAGTAAAGAAATATCCCTAAACTAACTAATTAAGTTAGCTAAAAAAAAGGAAAAGGCTACTCTTATATTCATATACATTTTAATCTTAACATCATTATAAGGGAAGCTATTAATAATAGCCTTTTTAATGATCTCCTAGATATCATTATTCTTAGTAACAAAGAAATTAGCAAAGGGGTTGATAAAGGGGTTTTTATTATTATAAGGGGGAGGATCCAGCTCCTCTTTACTATCTCTAACAAAGCTGCTTTCCAGCAGTGGCAATGATAATAATAGCTTTAGGAGTATCTTCTTTAGCAGTAATAACTTCCTCTTTATTAATAGCTTTTAGGCAAGCTTTATTAGTAATAGTAAAGGAGGCTTTGCCTTTAGCTTAATAATGATTTAGGGCTTCTTTATAAGAGGATCACTAAATGCCATAGATACAATATTCTTTTTCTTTGCAAGTGTCATACTCACTAGCTTCAAGTAACTATTATTAAAGACAACATAATGTCTAGGCTAGGATTATAATCAATGACAAGGGTTATAATTTAAGGGCTTATAATTACTATGCAAAATTAACTTTAAGGCATGAATAATAACAACCTTACTTAAAGGCCCTATGGCATGCAAATACTTTCATTAGTCATAATTATATATAAATAAATAATACCTAGCACTAATCATACCTCCTCAAAGCTCTAGCAGGGCATTAATGACTTCTGCAAACCCTAATGATAAATTAAAGGGCAAGAAATTATAATTAAGGGTAATTATTATATATAGCAATTAATATATGGGCTTTCAGCAGCAATAATAACCTTTATTAATGTGTAAATTAATGATATTAAGGGTATTAATTAACGACATAATAAGTATATATGATTTTTAGTGTGGTATGTCATGTGTAAGTCACTAGCGCCAAAATGGAACGATTGATTGCATATGAGAGTAGCTATCAACATTGATCGCCAGCTGAATTGATTTCACAACTAGTGTCATGATCGTCTCACGCTATCCACAGCATTCCTTACAGTGAATCGCTATTGAGAACCAACTCTCTAGCAGTCTCCCTATTGTTGAAAGGTGTAACTCAATATCGACTTTCTGGCGTCAGCCGCCTTCATATTTACCGTTTTGCTGTTTGGTTGCGAGCACAGTATCGACAAGATTCTTCCTAAGTCTGTGTAGAATTGTACCGCCCGACTAAAGTCAATAGTTTTGCCATCGGATTGCCCAGGCTCGTGAACTCATGGGGGCTTCATATCTACCACAAACCGCTGGAGCTTATGTTTGTCCCCCGACTGAGGGCTCTATACCATATGAATGGAGTCTCGTGAGGCCCCCATCAGATGCTCCCACTCCCTCTCACCACAACCAAGTGCGGCCACCGCTCATGGCAAATCGTCGGCCCCGGTCATTCCATGGTATTAGTGCTACTCAGGTTGGTTTTGAGCAAGCCAGGCATAATAGAGGGAAGCGTAATGGCGGATTTCTTCTTCGGTGAATAGGGCGCCGGTGGGGAGCGGAGGAGGTTGGTCGTGACCGCCGGGGGTTCTGGCTGGGCTGCCTGCTGCTGGTTGGCCGGCTGGACCTGGGTGCTGTGGTCCGTTTCAGTCAGATTTCCCGCTTCGAGGTCTTGGGTATTCGAAGATTCGCTACTCACCGGAAACAGAGTCTGGCCACGCTGTGGCCCCAACACCCACTGGATGTAGACCTGGTCAACAACGTCTCCCGGTCCAAACCGAACACTTCTAGGGTCGACGGTTCTGAGAAGCTCGGCTGTGATGGCGTCAATGTCATGATGTACTGGGCCTTGAGCAGGATGAGATGGCGCTGGGGCAGTGTTGGCACTGGAAGTGCTGGCACCCGGCTGGTTGGGTCCGTGGATATTTGATCCACTGGCCTGCTGTCCTGTTTCATGCTCGACCTTCATGCGTTTTACGGGACGTTGCTGCATCAGTCCATGCTGAACGTTTTCTTGCTGAACGTTTCCATGCTGAACGTTTCCATGCTGAACGTTTGCATGCTGGGCGTTTGCATGCTTGACGTTTGCATGCTGAACGTTTGCATGCTGAACGTTTCCATGCTGGACGTTTCCATGTTGGACGTGTCTACGCTGGACGTGTCCACGCTGTGCCTGTCTATGCTGAACGTGTCGATGCTGTGCCTGTCTATGCTGAAGGTGTCCATGATGTGCCTGTCTATGCTGCAAATTCACGTGCTGGTTTGGCGCGATGTCAAAATTATACGCCGGGACGCCAGCAGTCGACGGTGCCTGGCTTGTTGGTATGTTTTGTGAGAGGTTGCCTCCCCAGCTGGTGACATTGTTGGGAACGTTCATCCCGATGTTCGGGGATGCGTGTCCGTAGTGAGGTTGATTTGCCATGTTGTGGGGGCTCACACTGGACAGTTGGCTGACTCCCTCGGCCGGATCGTTCCAGACGTTCACCACGTTGTGAGACGCGGCCGCGGGATGGGGCAGGCTGGCCGGGTTGTAGTGGGGGCTGGGCGCATAGATGGCACCCGTGGCGTTGTTCTGCTGGGCAGACCTGTCAATACAAGCTCCACGACAGTGTCATACCAACATGAGCTTTCCTCACCATGTAGAATCCGGGAGGAGGACTGGCTTGGCTTGAGTGCGGGCCACCATAAGGATGGGCGGGAAGGGGATACATCGGTACTTGAGGTGAGCCGATATGGACAAAGCCTTGAGGCGCCTGGGTCTGCAGGTTGGAAATTGTCACCTCAGACTGCTAGTCTTGCGTGGCGTCGCCTACCTGGACATAGCCCGCCGTCTGAGCTTGCATGCCGTTGTTGTGGCGCATCATCCTTTGTTGTACAGGTAGGTACACCCTTCCATTGTGCACACCGCTCGGGTTCTGTGGGGTCTGGTCTTGGGGGAAGGTGTTGTTCATCTTGATGTGAGGAGGGAGTGCTGAAGGGTTCTGGCCAGGTAGCAGAATTAGATGACAAACATTCGCTGACTAGAAACTTGGAAGACTCGATTGGTGATGACTGCCTGCAAAAGGATTCGTGTGAAGTAAAGGAAGAGATTGCTTGCTTGCGAGGGACGGGACGGGACGGGACGAGTACCACCGACAGCCAGTGGCGGAGGACAACCAGCTCAGGAGTAGAAATGACTTGATCCGATGTGAAGGTAATCAATATCTTGGCAAGATCAGGTCCAGCTCTTCTCGTCAAGAATATAATCTTAAGAAAAGACAATTACGCTTAATGAAACACTCGGTGATTGTCAACACGGGGCCCTCAAATTGAGGGAGGGTGAAGATGCTTGAGAGAAAATTCAAGACGTGTCCCAGGGTCAGCCTCGCCAGTAGGTATGAGAGGAGGGCTAAGTGAATTCTTTTGCTCACGTGGTTCACCTAGTCGATAGCCGGCGTAGACTCGTTACCGTCGTAGATTCTAGCCGAAGGGATTGACCGTCATATCAACCCGAGCTAGCAAGCCTTGTTTCCACAGTCTTGAACTACGCCGTATCTATTCCTACATTGTAGTGTTCGAGGCCCTCTTGTATCTCACTTCGGGCATTTCGAACGATAAACTGTGTCTTGCGAGCTATGTACTTGGCCCCTTAGATGTTCAGACTGTTGCATAGCAATACACCTTACGTGGATACATCGGGTGAGGATTTTGGCATGATTCAACCGCGCTGGCGACTCTCATAGAAGCCCTCCGAGATTAAAGCTTAGCCGAGGTAGTAAGCAAGTCCTTCACGAGACTCGTAAGGCCAATACAATCTTGGAAATATACACAGTGCGGGCTCGAAAGTACCATGAATGTATCGTTGAAGAGACCAATACTGGTACAGGCTCGCAGGTATATGCTACATAATCAAACCAATTAATTTTGAAAAGTAGACAGGACTGGCTGTGTGCATTAACAGACCAGACAAGTAACGGGTTGCGGTCCGTACTAAAAGTGAGCTATGATGATGAATAATGAACATAACATACGAGCACAACTCTTGCAGTTCTAAGTATGCAACCAGTACGCAGAAGGATAATGCACTGTAAAGGGGGTGAAATATCTCGGGGACTCGGAGGGTGTATTTCTCGAAGTAGCTAATTCTATCTCCGGTGCTAAAAGTTGCCTATCTGGGCCCCCACGGGGCTCGATCGCCATGGCCCAGCACCGCACAGCCTACAAGAGGTGACTCACAGTTGTACTTGTATTGGTACATCAAGCGAGGCCCGGGGCTAGTGCCATAAGCGTAATCATCAATAGAATTTGGCAACTAACGACACCTAGTTCGTGGGCTGGCTTAACTCCATTCTCACATTGGGGGCGAGGCTCGCCCAATAAGCTATCCGTCTACCAAATCTACTCAGTTCAATCTAACGACAGGTAGTTAGAGTAGTCCCTCATCAGCTCACTCCTAGGAAGTACAAGCCTGATTCCTGTCATGTAGATTTGTTATGATCACCAGCTATGATCCGAGTGTTCAGTGTACCTGACCCTCACAACCTCGAAGTCTCTAGTTGCTTTCCTACTTTATATTTTCTGCTCAAGGTGTACCGGTACCTATATGCACATGCTAATGGCCTTTTCATTTAACTGAGGTCCCATTGATACCTGCACAACACAGGGAATATAACCTCGGGTGAACAGAGGGGTGGAGAGGACGAGAGCGGCCATTGATCTGATGATACCGATGAGGAAAACGCAGGGCTGAGACATAGCCGCGGGGCGTTCAAATTACAACCGTAATTCCCTCCCGTAAGCTGAGGATCAGATGTGTAGAAACAGGATTCAGTGTTGCCTCTCAGACCACGAAATGTAGTTTCTACAGCTAGGCACCTGTTATATATTCTACAATCACACACTATGGTCATAGAGAATGACATGCAGGGTGTCTTCATCAAAGCTTGCCTCTACTACAAGCGGGAGCCTGGTGTGGCGGTGATCCAAGGGTGCAGTCAACTGGTAGTAGGTACGGGGCTTGATTGACTCGACTCTATGCTAGGGTGCCCTGGAGGGGGCTATTGAAAGACGCAGTGTGATTATGTAAATGTCACGTGACCCGTGGGGCCCGTGCGCTCTGTTGGCAATGCATTGCCCCTGTGGTGTCTGCCACACCTGGCCTCACCTTTTACCACCAAGGGGCCTATCACTGTCGATGATGTTCACATGGAAATTGTTCCTATTTACTGAATAAAACTTGGGCTGGATTGGATCATGGGATGGATCTCAATTTTGCTGAATTTCCTTCCTTCAATCTTGATTCTACACTGGACCACATTCCTCCATTGGACGATCTCGGGTTTGCTGGTCAGACACTGCCTGGTCGGCGTCCAGGTTGCCGACAATACTGAAATCCCGGCCATGCCGGAAATCAGCCTGCTGATGTCTATACTGCTTCATGCATCTTCGATTTTTCTCACACTAATCTCCCTCACCCGAGAAGAGTCTGTCGTGCTCGATTTGGTCCAGCGGACCCTGAGAGGTGCTTGTGGGGTCGGCCGGGACGAAGTCTCCAGGGTATGTGTTCAGTGAGTTCTCGGCTTGGGTCACTGCAGAGGGGAACTGATTTTGCTGCTGGCCACGGTGAATACAGATGTCTCCGTACACGGCCTTCAAAATTATTCGTGCTTGCTCACCTGCGTTTCGGCCGAGTCTCCAAGAGTAGCCAGAGTTAACTGCAGGCCCGGTGAGAGCTCTCGAATGAGATCGAATGCGTCAAGTACATCGTCGTGCTTAGCATCATAACCATTCGGGACCGAGGAGCCCCAGTGCTGGAGGTCTGCCGGATTTCCGGGGTCCGAAGGCATGTTGTTGTTGGCCTCGAAATCGCCAGCAAACGGCTGAAATCCACTTGCTTGAGATCCAACATATTCCATGCCGAGCTCTGTGCTGGCTTGAGCGAAAGCGTGGTCGTGATATGCGGACAGATACATGGGGGGCTCGTTGTTCGTGGCACCGCCCATGCCACCGGACTGGTCAGCTCCGACATCACGGCTGCTTGTTTGACCACCGACACTGGGGAAGTCAAAGGCATTGTCCGGGATTTCATTACCGTCGGTGGACATGTTTCCATCGTGGCTGTGCATCATATCGTCACTACTCTGGAAGATCAGGTCGTTGTGGACACCACCTCTGGCATTGCAGTCCTTGAAATTCTGGTCAGCAATGCGTTCAAACTGAGGCTCACGAGGATGTGGCTCACCGAGGTGTAGTCCCCGGTGGAAATTTGGTCTTGCTGATGACCAGTGAGATGAGCGTGACCTCCTGGGCTGGCAGAATACTGATGTTCAGGCTGGCTCGGCGATCGCACTCCAAAGTCCTACTCTGGGAGAGCATCACCCTCCTCACCATCCAATCCAGCGTCTTCCGCCTTGCGCTTCTTCGATTCCTCGCGCTCGGCTGCCCTCTTGTCATTGACCTCGTTGTTCTCTCGCTTCATCCTGAACTCAGCCCTGGGGCCCGCAGCAAGCCGCTTGACAAAGGGGATGTCCGTGTCGAGGATGCTCTTGAGAAGCGCCTTGCAGCGCGTAACGGCGTGACGTACATCTCTGAAGCGCGCGGTGAAGCTGTCGTAAGAATTGTACTTCCAGACTTTTGTCCAGGACGGGACGTTGTGGATGCCACAGTGGGCGTCGCAGATGGTGCACATGATCTTCCAAGCAAGGAGTTGAACTTCGAAGGTTGAAAGGGATTCGACCGCCTTGACTGCGCTGTTGGCCACGGGCACACTTCTCCTGGTCTGCCGCTTCATTGGTTTGTCCACGACGTTGCTGAAGTCCATGATTGCGGCGCTCAACTGAGCGACAAGTGCGGCCCGATCGGCATCGGTCACTGGGAAGCCGTCCATAGGGATCTCCTCGGCCTCTTCGTCGCGGTTGGACAAAGACTTGTAGGCGGCGTCCATTGCCAAGTATTCGTCAAGACCATTGATGACGACGGGCGTATGCCTGCTTCCGTGCTCCAGCATGTCTTTGACGCGGGATCGCCTGTCCTTGAGGTCCCGTTTCTGTTGCGCCGCCTTGAGAGCCTGCTCCTGCTTCAAAACCACGAGTGCATATTGTCTCTGTTCAGCCGTCAGACCCTGTTGCTGTTGCTGCGGCAGCGCCGGCGGGGGCGCAGCCATGGGGGTCTGTTGGTTGTAGTTCATTTTGAAGAGAAGCTGCAGGATTTAGGAGATTCAGTCAGAAAGGTGTGGAGCCTTGGGAAGATTGGACGGAACAAGCCGAAAACAAACAGATTCCCAAAGAGGACTTACCGTTGTGTCCGGAGCGGCTCAGGATGGCCTGGTCAACGATGGTTGGGTCTCGCTCAAGGTGATCCCTTGGCAAGCCGATGCTAGAATGTTGAAGGCTTGGGGTATTGACAGGGTGCATATGTCACATTGGCTGTTTGGCGGAACTGGCCCACGGAAAAGAGACCAGACGAAAGGGTAAGGAAGCCGAGGGGTAAATTGTTGAGTTTTGTGAAGGCTCCGGTGACAACAGATGCTGCACTTTATCGATATGAGAACGTGAACTGGGGAATGTTTACCGTCACTTTCATATTCACCAGGGATGCCACATGCATTGTGGTGTCAGGATTGGGCAGGTGAATCAAAGTCATATCGGTACATTGATGCATCCGCCAAGAAGATCGAGTCTCCAGCTGTTTCAAATCTTTCCATAGCATATGGGCTGTCTTATGAACCTGAGGACGACCGTTTCCTATAACTTCTCCTGTGCATGCTTCGCGAGATGGCCATCTCCTCGATGCAGGTGGGCACAGAGAACTGGCTCATTTGCACCCGCGGTTGCGGAATGCAGCGGCCATCAACAGCTGCAGGCTCTGTTCGGTGATAGCAGGATGACACAGGTACCTCGAACCTCTTTAATCCTTGACAACTTCAGACATCTATTTCGAGATATGTACCCTAGTCCAAATTATGTTCGTAGCGTCTGGAGGAAAACCGACTCGAGGCCTCAACAAGCCTCTTGTAGTTGAATCCGGGTTTACCAAAGCGCCACTCGCGCAGCTCGAGCACTCTTTCCTATGCTCGCTCAAGGCTGTTGTACCAAGACTTCTCATCCACCGCGCGTGCTAAGTGGCCATCACCGGCATTGTCTATTTGAAGGGCGTAAATGGTTTGTCCTCCGCGGCTCGCACCCCAAAAGGACAGTTCTTGACTCCCCGGTTCCCTCGTATAGCGATATTCGGGGCGTCATCGGCGTCGTCGTCGGTCCTTCCCTTCTCTACCTAGGTACCCAGAGAGAATCACGCTGAGAGTAAAGGAGACTAAGAGCGAAAAGACCGTCGCGAGCCATAGCCACTGTTGGTATCAATAGGAAGGGCAGTAGTGATTTAAGCATATGTTGATTCAATGTGCCCTGTCCGGTCGCTGAAAGGTCTGCGGCTTATAAGTGCAGGATGTAAACAACAAAATAGACCGTAGCTGGGGCACAGCCAGCAATAACGTAATCTCGGGAAATTATAGAAGTTGGATGGTACCCTAACCCACACAAGTCTTGCCGCCTTACTCTCGTGAAACGACTTGCTCACCGCTATGTCGTCTCTTCTCAAATGGGCGCGCACCCTCGGCCGCCGAACCCCCTTGGTCCCCCTGCAGTTTCCTGCGACTGGATTCGAGGTCGTGCCTGAATCCGAAGTTCTTGAAGAGGAGCAGTTCGAAAAGGCTTTGAGCGCGGGCCAGTACTACCCAGTCAAAATTGGCGACATCTACGCCCGAAAATATCAGATTCTGGGAAAGTTGGGCTTCGGGACGACATCTACGGTGTGGTTGGCCCGACATCTCCAGTAAGTCTTTCCACCCCCATGTGCGTGCGGCTCTGGACTAAACCCAAGCTCCCACAGAGAGCATCAACATGTAGCCCTGAAGGTGTCCACTCGTGACATAGGACACAGAGAGGAGTTTCAGATCTATGATCAGATTAGGAGGGTTGGGAAACCATCACATCCGGGGTACTCTCACATTAGGACAGCATCGGACATGTTCATGCTTCCAAGCCCATATGCCGCAGCCGGAGGGAGTGTTGCAGCCGAGCACCACTGCCTCGTCCAGGAACCCATGTGGGACAGCTGGAAGGATCTCCTCCGCCGGAACCCGGCGGAGCGGTTCACCGAGGATCTGCTCAAGGCCGGCGTGCGGCAGGTCCTTCTGGCGCTTGACTTTTTGCATACGGAGTGCAACTTGGTGCATACGGACATCAAGTCCGACAACATCCTGCAAGTTATTGCTGACAAGCGCATCCTTGAAGCATTCACCAATACCGAGCTGTCAATACCCTCTGCCCGGAAGGTAGTCAACGGACACACGATCTACAAGTCTCGGCAGTTCGAGCTCCCACAAGAATTCGGCGACGCCGTCCTAGGCGATCTCGGATCGGCGGTGAGGGGGGATGAGAAGCGCAACGAGGACGCACAGCCGCAGGTGTACAGGTCGCCCGAGACAATGCTGCAGGTCGAGTGGAGCTACCCAATAGACATATGGAACGTGGGTTGTATGATCTGGGATCTGTTCGAGGGAAGGCATCTATTCTACGGAGAAGATCCGGATGGCAAGGGGTATTCAACCCGCGCTCACCTCGCCGAGTTAATGGCGTTGCTTGGCCCTCCACCAGTGGATTTGATCAAGCGAGGTACCCGCAGTGATGAGTTCTTTACCAAAGACGGTACGTCTTACACTTTGTTCCCCCTAAACTTTGGTGACTGCGACTAACAAGCCTGATCGCGCAGGCAAGTGGCGGGATGAGGTTCCTATCCCGGAAACCAACACCCTTGAAGAAAACGAAGACTTTCTTGAAGGTGAGAACAAGGCCAAGTTCATGAAATTTGTGAGGGCCATGTTACAGTGGCGGCCCGAAGATAGGAAAACAGCGAAAGAGCTGCTACAGGACCCTTGGCTTAACAGCCCCTAAAAGAACACTAGAATCAATATGCAAAGTATATATTTCATTCGTAATCTTTTGAAGAGTAAACTCAGTTCCCATAATTGTCTTCTCTTTCTATCAACACCTCTTTAGCCGGGGTTACATGGACTTCTGTTAAACGCAATTTTCTAAAAGCTCTTTCATGAATTCCTTCAGGGACTTTGAGATCGTACTGGCTAGGGTTGGGTATCTTTAGTGTGCTCTTGGGTATATCTGGATGGGCAAATATTAGATCCCATGAAGCCATCATACGTGAGAACTCCCCAAGCACCTCACCCGCACGTCTCATAGACAGAGGAAACGTTGATGCACTCCTAGTACTGTTTAGACCGCATCCTCTGCTCCTATAAATAACCACTCCAGGAGTCTTGCATCGCGGGATGTTTACTGTAGGTCGTTAAAGAACAGCTACGGGGGCTCAAGCTCAAGCACAAGTAAGTAAACAAGCTTGTTCACAACAGGTCGTCGAAGGAAGCCGCAAGAGCGGTCGGAGGTAGGGAAATGCTCTCCGACCGACCATTTATGGGACAAGAAGGACAACAGAAAGATTGGATTGAAGAGTCAAGTCAATCACGCCGTGGATGGATGCTATCAAGCTCGAATCTCAAAATGCAACCAGTGAAACGGCTCGGAAGATATAGCAGCGTTTCGCGTGGGAGACTCGGTGGAGATATTCCATAGCTGCCTATGAAAGTGATCGCAGGCGAAGATAACTTAACCAGTTATCTGTCATACTTCCCAGGATTCAAGCCATAAGTCCCCACCAATAATTCCCTCATTGATATTTGAATTAGGAATTCCCATCAGGCGAGACTCACAAGGCAACCGTTGCCCGACTAGATAGACGTCAAGCCAGCCGCCCCCCATCCTGCAATCAGCAGGCCAGCAGTAGCTTTGAAAACAGCCTGACCAGGCACACCCGCCATCCAACAGACGTAAGAGTCTGCGAGGCCAAGCCAAACACCCATGACGAGATTCACCGTGTCCACCTCCTCCAGCTTGCCCTGCAGGTAAAACACCCAGACGAGGACTCCAAAGGCGCTGGTGCGGATAGATCCCGAGGGAAAGACAGACTGCGCGGCCGGCGACTCGGCGACACTCTGAGGCAGTCCGTACATGAGGATCGCGCCTTCGGGGTCAACCAGGGGCGATACTAAGCCGCCGACGGCGTGGGCCGTGGCCACGGCGAGAGGGAGGAGATGCGGTAGCTTGAAGGGGCGGAGCATGATCACCAGACTAGAATGTGAGTAGAAGCTCAAGGCTGACAGGGCGGGATGAATCACTGCAAGGCGGCAGTTTGGCGGGAGGGTGTCTCGACAGGACCAACTGGAACGTAGCCTCGATATTGGAGTGTGGGCAATGGTGCTTCGGCCCAGGACAGTAGCGGAGATGATTTGAAGACCAGCCGGCCCCGCCCGGACTTGTGATTAGTCGCATTTCAGGCGAGCTGCGCCGCAGAATAAGCACCTATTTGTGAAAGATTCTGGAACGCTCCAATTGCATGTGCTACAACATGGTATATTTGGTGTGTGAGGCAACGTTAAACCCCAAACATCAACACAACCTGAATGGCAACGCCTTCCCAACCAGCAGGCCCGTTAGACAAGGGCCCTCCGTACCGCTCCTTTAAGGACCTCTGCTATGATCCAACTACCGCCGTCGTCTTCTCCCCCGCCGCCAAGCGTCTCTTCTGGCCGCTCGACGGCGTCTTCCCCACCACTCTCTCCGTCATGAAGACGCCCCGTAGCGCGAACGATCTTGAGCCGTACTTCCAGCAGACCCTCGGCGGCGGCACCTGGCACGAGATCGCGCAGCTGCCCCTGACCGAACCCAAGGTCTCGTCGGTCGAGGTGTCCGTCTACGACCTGGAGCAGTGGGAGTTCCACTGGGTACAGTGGCACGGGTACCACGAGGGGGAGCCCGCCAATCCGGAGTATGTCACGTATGGTGATCTGAGCGATGAGAATAGGCCGTACGCGACGGATCCCAAGGAGGACGGCAGCTGGGAGCAGGACTCAGACACGGAGTTCCTCATCCGATGCTGCGGGCAGGATCGACCGCTCGGGAAGAGGGGCCAGAAGCTTGTGGTCACGCCGGCTATGGGCGATCACTTCGTCACGGTGCACGACTACGTCAGCGGTAAGTTGAGGCTTAAGAAAGAGTTCGGTCAAACCCCATTTGGCTAAAGATAGACAATGGCAGCTGTGCATCCCTGGCTCATGGGCTTGCGTTCTGAGATCTTGCTTGCCAAGACGGTTGCACAGCCTCAGCCGTATCCTGGGTCGGCGGGAATGGCGTGGATGGTGGACGAGGGGCCGGAGCACAAGGTGGAGGAGAAGCAGAGCTGGATTCAAGCGCACGGGGGTGGCCCGCCGCGTCCTATCCCTGCCTCGACGGCCGCGATTCTCGAAAGGATACGTGCGAGTCGAAATAGGTGATTTTCATGTCTATCCTGTTTGTCATCCTTGGACCTGGGATGACGACTTCTAGTGGTGTTTGTCGACGACTTGGGCCTTGCTGAAACTGTTGGAGGTCTCATGCAAACGGTAATGGCGTGTTCTAAGAACCTCAACCGCATGGCTCTTCAGGTAGGCGTCCTCGAGCAACAAACCCTCGCTCATAGACGCGCCCCTCCTCAAAGCCAGGCACAGCTTACACCTGTCACTGAAACGGTCGACAACATTGTGGCAGCTGATATAGCCCTATAATTTGACGCAAGAAAAAGCTCGAAAATGCCAAACTACAGTACGTGCATAGCATATTCCAGACTTTTCATAACCTACAAGGAATTGCTTTACCACGTAAATCATGAATGGAGCATAAAGGAAGCACTGTCAAAATTATTTTAGGCCTGTTAATGTGTCCAGGTCTGGGTACATTTTTCTTCACGCGCTTACTCGTCAGAAAATGCACACAAACTTGCTCACAGCTCTTAATGTAAAGTGGATGTGACCGGGTATATTCATCCGCAAGGCGGCCATGACGGCCTTCCCTCTCAAAATTCACCAGCCGTTTCCAGGCGTGGGCAAAAAAATGAGCAATCCCAAAGTGAAGCGAAAACCATTTCCGTCGGTAGTAGATGATCCCTTCGTCATCAGATGACCATCCCGGAATTTCCGCAAAAAAGGCACTTTCTGCCGTGTCTGATCAAAGATCATATGGCCAGTGTCATTGCCACCCCACAAGGTGAGCCATGCCCCGGGCTGCAAGGGCAACGACCTCCCGCTTGGCTTCGGTGGCGTTGTTGTTATCCTCGCCACCGCCAATGCTGTTGGCCTCATCGCTGTCTGGGTAGAAGAACGCCGCCACGGCAATGATCACGTACGCAGCACACAGCAGCGCGCCCTCGAGGTAGTTGCTGCGCCCGTCGAGCACGAGGAAGTTGACGATAAATGCCGAGACAAACATGCTTATGGTCTCAAACAGGGTGAAGTATAAACTCATGTCCTTGTTCATTATCCAGCCCAAAATAACGACAAGCGGCGTCACAAAGATGGCGATCTGGATGCTGGACCCGATGGCAACACCGATGGCCAGGTCCATCTTGTTCTTGACTGCCACTGTAACGGCGGTCACGTGTTCGGCCGCGTTGCCCACGATGGGCAGGAGGATCAGACCTATGAAGGCCTCAGAGATACCCGAGGACCCGGACACAACTCCGTCAATGGCGTCGACCATGAACTCTGCGCAGAGGGCGACTAGGGCCGTTGATCCTAGAAGGAGGAGCACAGCAGATGTCCGGGAGATATCAGGCTCTTCGTCTTCCTCTTCGTTGACACCCGGGGTTAGAGACCTGCTGTTGACGATGATGGGTACGATGGGAGGCAAGGAGCCAGGTTGTCCGCGGTAGTATTGATCCTGCGAGGGCATGGACTGGGTGCGGCGTAGGCCTGGGCGGGAATCATGGTGATGATGATGATGCTGCTGTTGTGCATGTGTAGATGCGTTGGCCGCGTTGGCAGGGCTGGTGAAGACGTTCTGGGAGAGGTTCTTAGCCAGGTTAGGGCGCAGAGTGCGGAGGGAGAACGGCTTCGGCCGAGTCGTAGCAGGCTGGGCCTCGAGGTCGGGGCCGACAGCAAAGTCGACACGCTTGGTGTTAGCATCATCAATTGGGTCGGCAGCACCACCAGTTACGGCCCTGACGGGTGCGCCAGCCGCGGCTGCAGCCTCTGACTCGTCACGAGGTTGGTCTTTGTTCCTGCGGCGGCTCTTGTGTTTGTGTTTCCTGGTCTTCTTCCCTTCCTGTGCGTCTTGCAAAGCTTGCGCGGCTTCCTCGGTGAGTTGAAGCGTGACCGGCTCCTGGCTGGAAGACGCGGTTGGCTCAACCGTTTCGGACGGGGACTCTACGACAGGCGAGGCGGACGATGAAACATTGGAGGGCTTTTCTGCTTCAGCCGAAGCCATGCTCTGCTTGCGACTCCTGCCCTTTCTGATGGCCCGCTTGATCTTCTTAGCCGTACTGACAGAGTGGCCTGAGGAATCTGAGTCGGAACTGGACGAAGAGTCCGAATCTGAGCTATCCGAGGACTCGAAGTAATGAGCCGCGGGGCCGGGGACTGACTCCTGCTCTATGATATGCTGCGGGGTTGATTCGTACATATAAGCGTGGGAGTTGAGTTGGAAGACCAGGTACAGAGCGTAGACCAGCAGGAGGATGACACTGGTGCCCCGGCTGACCTTCAAGACCTGGATGTCGGCTTCTGAGCCGCTACTGAAGGAGGCATGGAAGGCAGTAGGCAGGAGTAGAGAGATGACACTGAGACTGAGAAGACAGGCGCTCATCTGGGTAACGGTACTGTTGTAGATCTGCTCGCGATATTTCAGACCGCCGAGCACAAAGGCCATGCCCAGGATGAGCAGCAGGTTCGCCAAGATGGAGCCCAGCAGGGACGCTTGGACGATGCGGATCTCATTCTGCACATTGTTGTTAGCTGCATGCACGCGTGCGAGCAGATAATGAGGGCCGGCAGTGAACAAACCTTGACCAGGGCAATTATGAAAATGATCAATTCGACCGCGTTACCGAACGTGACGTTCATCAGAGCGCCTACAGTGTCGCCGAGTCTCTTTGCGACGCTCTCAGTGGCGTGAGCGAGTAGACCTGCCAACGGAATGATGGCGATGGCGTTCATAGCGAAGATAATGCCATCAGACAGGCCGGCAAAGTGGACGGCAATACCAACAGGGACAAAAACGAGGAGGACATTGATCCAGCTGGAGGTCAAGACGTTCCAGATGACATTGAAGAAGCGGGTCATAACCGGCTTCTTCTCTGGCTCTGGCTTCTCCTTCTCTCCACCGGCCGGGGCCGCATCGTTTCCGTCTGCGGTGATATCATGGTTGCTCTGGCTCTGGGCTTGTCGTGTTGCAGTGGATGAGGACAGTCCAGTCGAGGATCGCGGGACGCTGGCGACGCGCGAAGAGGTGACTATGCGTGAGCGAGGATCGCCGCCATGGGCCTTCGCCCTCGCCCAGGTACGAATTCGGTCTGTAGATGGCCAAAGTCAGTCGGTGAGGATTTCATGGTGGTGGCAGCGGTGGCCGCAATTGGTCACACGACACTGGTGTCCCTTCAAGAGGCCTGGCGCAGGTGTTGAAGCAACACCTGTGCAGCCACGGTGGGTGGGTGGCAGTGGTGATTCCTGTGGCCAAGAGCCCAAGAGTTGGCAATGCGGACCCGAAAGCTTGACCGTCTTGGAAGCTCAACTTACGCATAAATCAGCACAACAAACACAGCCAAGAACAGGCCGGCTAGGACACGCGACTCAAATTCGACTGACAAGCTTGTGAAGCCTGAAAGCTAGATTGTGTGTCTACTGTGGGGGATTGGGTTGGTGATCGCTTTGCGACACCAGTTCCTGGTGTTTACTGGTGTTTACTTTGGTGGTGGTAGTGTAAGGACGAGAGAGTTGGCAGGCAAGGGCGGGAAGGATTGCCACCAAAAACTGACGGGCTTTTGAGGATTGATGGCTAAATGTCTTTTGGCCTGTTTCTGATGATGACGGAAGCGCCCGCCAGGGGAACCTGGGAGACTAGACGAAGCTAGGGGAGATCCAAGACAGGCTTGATGATCAAGGTACCGTGGCAAACGGAGCGAATGCCACGGGCAACGCAGGCCTCATTCTCAATCCCTGGTCCCTATCTGGCGCAGTCACCACGCTAAGCCAGACTGGGCCGACCTGGACGGAATGCCGACGGTGCCAAGCGTGTCTGGCCTGCACGTCTCTGATAACGGTCTGCGTCCTCCTGGCGTGTGACGGTAACTCCACCGTCGCAGGTCTCGCCCCTTCCGAGTACCAAAACTGCGTCATACTTGCCTGCCATTTTAGGCGGGCACCTCGCCTGCCTGAGCCACACTGCAATCGTGGCGTTCTGAGGCGGTGTGACAGAGCGGCTACCGTAGCCATTTTACCTCGATTCCGTCAACGCGTCAAGCCTGTCAGCCAGTCAGCCCGCTCGCACACCCACGGTCCCTTCATCTTATCACCTTCAAAAAATGGGACAGCTTGGCGTGGCAGCTGGAGGCTCGAATCATCAAAACCCCTCGCTTCGATGTTGATTGGCTGTCCGCCTCTTGTCTTGCAGAGGACCATTCAGCCCTGCAATTGACCGATCAACATTATCCACTGACGCGATCCACTCGTGCCCATGCACATGCAGGAGCAAGACTCAGTGCAGCAGGTCTAGACTGCCTTCATTTCCAGTTGATGCACCATAAAAACGAACACTGGCAGGATCCGTTTAGTTCTGGGCTCACCTGCTACGGAATTGCTTCTGACTGCTACGACTACATCAATACTGCGACATTGTTGACATGGACACGCGGGGCTGGTTGTTGACCATTTGTGCTTCGCAGGACTGACCACGGCGCGCAAAGATACAGATTTCACGAGGAAACAGAGTCAAGTCGTACCACTTACCAAGTCAAGACATCCAGGCCTCTGCACAAGACAGATCGCATCTGTGCCGCCTTCTGTGTCCCATGACAGCACACCCCGCGCGAGGTGACACGATTGAGAATGCTCGATACAAGTCCGGAGTCAATGCTTGAAGTGCTTATAGAACTCCCGTGGGTGATGTCAACACTGCAGCGACCCTTCCAAACGGCGCCATGATGTCCCACACCCGCATCCAAACATTCGCCGTCGGCTCGCCTCGACCCAGAACGTGTCGAGCTACTGTCGCTGCCGGGCGAGGACGGGCTGCATGCGGCCGGTGCGCCCTGCCATTGCGGGAGACAGCAGCAAAAACTGGGGTTCGTCAAACAAGCCGAACACACTGTGTCTTGCTTCATCGCAGAAGTCTGTCTGTGACGCCTTCCTATCTGGCCGCGCTGCAGGACAGTCTTGTCAGTGCAGTCGCTTAAATCTGCCCTGGGTGAGTATGACGATGGTGTTGCCATGTTCCACGCTCGCGGCTGGTGCTTGGTGGACGTATTGGCCTTGTGCACAGCGCCTCTGATGTCTGAATAGCTTCATGACAGCCACCCGCGATGCGCTTATGGTGTAACATCATAAACCTCACGGAATTTCCCAATTTGGCTGCCTGCCTTCCCTTCCCGAGCCGGCTCTCCTTTCGTCGTTTCACCATCAACCTCAGCCATCGTCTGCGGCCAACAGAGCCTCCGGCCTCTCGACTCTCGGCCGATGGGGGCTGGGGGAGCTCCAGCACGCGCCCGGGCGGAAGCTTGGTCGGGTTTATGTACCGAGTCCAGCTTACGATGATTTCTTTTTGCAGCTCTCTGCGGATGGCTGCCATGCTTCCTGTTGGCTGTGGGCGAGAGGCTGCTACGCCGCCCATCCTTCGTCTCAGTTGCGGCCAGTAAGCCCGCGGCCCAGCCCGCGACGGCTTCGAAGGCCTCGCAGGATTCAGCCCCCAGCGAGCTAAATTTGGGGAAACACCTATCGCCGGGCAGACATTTCTTCTTTTCTTCCCAATGTAGTCGGTGAGCACCCTGGGACAATGAGGCCGTCCCCCGTCCCGTCTCGGCTGTTTGACATTTGACCGTCAGACCTGACCGTCGAAACAGCGACCTCTTTCCCGGCTTGCAGACATCACGCCCAGCGTTGCCGTTGGTCCGCATGGAGAAGACCTCACCTGTCCGAGTGTCACCCTTGTGTGACGCAGCCATCTTTGTTGTCATCATTGGCCAAGTGCGGCGGTCAACAGCTTCTCGCCTCAACATCCTTCTCCCGTGATCCTTCTGTTTGCACTTATACACTCCCTACTCCTTAGCTCTTTACAATCCGCTCTCTGCCCGACTCCTCTTTTCCTAATCAGCCAGGATCGCATAGTTACATCCAACCTCTAGCTCCCTATCCCCTGGCTCCTCGTTCTCAAGTCATCGACCACTTCTCGAAATTCCCTTGAGCAAATCACCCCACCTCATATTACATCGCATCACAACCAACATGGCTCTCGCGCCAGTAGCAACAGTAGCGGCTTGCGGCAGCATCCTCACTGCAGTCAAGTCAGGATGGGAGCTCTCCCGGATGATCAAGAAGAAGGATCTTGAGAAGCGGCTGGACAAGGAAGCCAAGACGGTTGTCCGTGACCTCCAGAATGCGTACCTCGATGGACTCATGTCGGAGAGGTCGTTCGAGAAGTGGTATGACAGGATCGTGGGTGCTCTCGCAGAGAAGGATGGTGAGTATATGACATTCCCAAGTCATACGTCGCCGACATCTAGCACAGGACTGACATTATCTCAACAGGCATGGAGCTTCGCAAGGTCCGCCAGCACATTGATCTTGTGCGGTCGTCCAAGGACCGCGTTACACGCAGCAACACGCGGGCGAACCGCAGTAACGGCTACTACTACGACGAGAAGCAGCCCCACCATCACCACCACCACCACTCCCATCGGCGGCCGCACTCTGTGGACCGGTACTCGGAGTACACGCGGTACGAGGAGAAGGGACGGCGACCCAAGTACGACCACGGAAGCCACCACAACCCACACCTGAGCCTGGACACGGACAAGGCACAGCGTGAGTACTACTACTCACACGCTCTACCGTCGCCGTACAAGGGAGAGATCGAGTACACGCCGCTCAATGGGGAGTTCGAAGATGTGCGGAGCCACGCGGGGTCAGAACGAAGGGGACGCGGTAGGGGACACGGCCACCACGGCGACAGGAAGGAGGAGTTCGTCTCGCGGAGCAGCAGCGTCGTCGACAGGGGGCGAACGCGGTCGCGGAGCGTGCACCAGGAGCGGCGGGTGCGTGACAGCTCTGCGGACGCCGACTCGGAGGCCGAGGAGGTGTATGACCGACGGGAGTATTTTCCTGCCAAAGGCGGCCGGAGTGGTGGGAGGCATCGCTAAGCGCAGATGTTGTTCCCATGATTGCATGTGTGCGTCTGTTCGCGCCAGACCACGGTTTGTGATGAGGCCTCGTCGACAATCAGCAGCATCGCCATCTCTATCTCCATCACTATCAACACCACCATTTCCCTCACATGGTCCCAGGCACATGAGAATGAGGGACAGAGGGATGAGGCGGATCATGATCGGTGACGAGGTACGCCTCGTGCCTAGGGTGGTGCCGACAGAGGTTGAGCTGAGAGAAATGGGTGGTGGCAACGAGACGTTTGCCGAGATGAACGAGATGCTGGACGTGGCCATTGCGGTTGGCGACTTTGGCGAGGGCATCGGCGCAGTGGGTGAAATCTGCGAGATCCTGGGGGCGTTCGGGGACATGGACCTGTAGAGACTTGTTTTTCTTTTTGCATTGGCATACACAAAATGCTTTGATGACGTGTTATGCCTCTTGAATACCAATACTATGCATCATTGCTATCTATTCATTTATTTACTAGTCTTTCTATCTCTCTGTTGCATCCTTATCGTCAAAGAATGTATGTGGTTGTATACTCAGACTGGTGCACAGTATCACCAAGAGCTTCAACCGGAATGGAGTACCGATTGCTGCTGATCTGCCGGTAGGGCTGAGCGGATGGGGCCTGTCAGACAGCAAGAGCAGGGGCATCCTCGCTACGAGTGTAGTGCAGGTGCTGGACCCTGTCGGTCAAAATCGTGGGGTAAAAAAAAAAGTTCGACTCTGCAGAGAATGCGGTTCGATAGTAGATAACCGTCTCCAACGTCTTCCGCTCTGTCTCTGTCTCCCCCCACCTATCTATATTCCGGGTACTGTGTGCTTCATACCATCATCACCAGTCCTGTTCTCTTATTCCTTCTCACCTCCCTTCCCATCCCCTCCTCACCTCTCCCGGCTCACTCCCGGCGCACTCCCGACTCGCCTTCCTGGCGCACTCCCGACTCGCCTTCCTGGCGCACTCCCGACTCACCTTCCCGACACACACTCCACAGCCCAGTTCTCTTCCTACTCACCTTCCTCTCCTCCTCCTGGCTCACCCTCCCGACTCACCCTTCCGAATCACCCTCCCGACACACACTCCACAGTCCAGTTCTCTTCCTACTCACCTTCCTCTCCTCCTCCCGGCACACCCTCCCGACTCACCCTCCCGACTCACCCTCCCGACTCACACTCCACACAATGTCGACCGCAGTACCACCGCCCTCAAAACGCCAGCGCCGCGAGCAGCTCGAGCGAACCACGACGCAGGCCGACGTCTCGGCCATCCTGCCTCCCGACAATGGCACCTTCAAGGCGCGCTTCGTCGACAGCGACGGCAACCAGATGACCGACGTGGTCGAGGTGCCGCTGTCCGACGCCACCGAGAAGAACGTCTCGCTGCTGCTCAACACGCTGCTGCAGCGCGACCGCGAGTCCTTCCTGCCCTACCGCTTCCGCGTCCACATCCCCAACTCGTCCCTCGTCGTCGACACCTACCCGGCCGACCTTCTCGGACTGTTGCGCTCCCATGGCGTCGCCAACCCCTTCGAGACCACCGTCACCCTCGCCGCCGAGCCTCAGGCCGTCTTCAAGGTCCAGTCCGTCACCCGCCTCGCTGCAAAGATTCCCGGCCACGGCCAGGCCATTCTCTGCGCACAGTTCTCCCCGGCCTCCAGCTCCCTGCTCGCCACCGGCAGCGGCGACAACACCGCCCGCCTGTGGGACTGTGAGACCGGCACCCCGAAACACACCCTCAAGGGCCACACCGGCTGGGTCCTCGGCGTCAGCTGGAGCCCCGACGGCACCCGCCTCGCGACATGCAGCATGGACGGCAGCGTGCGGATATGGGACCCCAAGACGGGCAAGCAGATGGGCGACCCCTTCAAGGGCCACTCCAAGCCCGTGCTGCAGCTGGCCTGGGAGCCCTACCACCTCTGGCGCGACGGCACCCCTCGCCTGGCGAGCGCATCCAAGGACGGCACTGTTCGCATCTGGGTCGTCAACACGGGGCGCACCGAGCACGTTCTGTCGGGCCACAAGGGCAGCGCCACCTGCGTGCGCTGGGGCGCCGGTGGCGACGGGACGGGCCTCATCTACACGGGCAGCCACGACAAGAGCGTGCGCGTCTGGGACGCCGTGCGCGGTACCCTCGTCCACGAGCTCAAGAGCCACGCACACTGGGTCAACCACCTCGCGCTGTCGACCGACTTTGTCCTGCGCACTGGGTACTTTGACCACACGCGCGACGTCCCTGAAACGGAGGAGGGGAAGCGCTCCAAGGCGAAGGAGAGGTTCGAAAAGGCCGCGACGGCGCAGGGCGGCGGTGGAAAGATCGTCGAGAAGGTCATCAGCGCGAGCGACGACTTCACCATGTTCCTATGGGATCCGGTTAATGAGGGCAAGAAACCGCTTGCCCGTATGCTGGGCCACCAGAAGCAGGTCAACCACGTTACCTTCTCACCGGACGGCTTGCTGGTCGCAAGCTGTGGGTTCGACAACCACACCAAGCTGTGGTCAGGACGGTAAGCGGAAATTCATAGCCATTCGCTTCCTCGTCGTTGATACCCCCTGATATCATGTGCCTGATGCTAACTCCCGTCAACAGCGACGGCAAGTTCATCAATACCCTCCGCGGTCATGTCGCCCACGTCTACCAGTGTGCCTTCTCGGCAGACTCAAGGCTGCTTGTCACGTGCTCGCGCGACAACACCCTCAAGGTGTGGAACGTCCGTTCCTGCAAACTGGCTGAGGACCTTCCGGGCCACGACGACGAGGTCTACGCCGTTGACTGGAGCCCCGACGGGCAGAAGGTCGGCAGCGGCGGGAAGGACAAGGCCGTCCGGCTCTGGAGGAGCTAAGAGGACCTCTCTTTGTAGATTTAGTTGGTGGGAGACGAACAACCGTTGAGCATGCTGCCAGCGGCATCAATTAGCAGCTTTCAAGCTCGGCATGGGCTTTGAGCTGTCAGACTCACTAGTTATCGCAGGCTCTCGAGACTCATACAGCAAAGGCTTGAGCTGTGTGAACAGCAACAAGCAAACTTCATTCCGAAGGTCGAAGCCGAAACCGAAGCTGAAGCACACATCGTGTGTGGAGGGTGCAAAGTGGTGGTCAATATCAGTGCCCGGTTGGCTTTGACTCTCAATTCCGGGTGAGAGTGTGAGAGGCAAAGAAGTGGTGAGCCAAAGGAGATACTCAGCGCCCTGACAATGGTGCTTCCGCATACCTAGGCCAGCCTGGTTTGGATCTGGTTCTATGTTCGTGGTGTCGACTCGATTAGTTGGGACTGTCTTCGTGGACACTTCGCCCTCAGCTCTGAGCCTTGAGGTTGTTCAAGCTGGACCTACCTAGGCAGTGTTCAACCTGCCCTGCGGCCCTGAAGCTCAGAAGCACGAAGCTTCACGTCGTCGGTACAGTCAGGGGGGAAATCGCATCGTCCACCCACCTCGCCCGGGGTCAACCAATCCGCAGCTCTCTCAAATCGTTGCCTCCCAGCTACCCCCACCGTCTTTTCCCACCTGGTGTTTACTTGACCAGACTCGCCATCTCTCACTTCTTGTGGATTTCTCAAATCACACTCGAAATCCTTTCCATCTTGTTGGTTTTCACGCACATCCGGCTTCTCTGACCCCATCTGGTGTCACTTGCACTTCCTTCGGGATCTCACCTTGGTGTTCTGCTTGCCCATCTTGACCTCTTTCTACCCGGTCTGTTCACATCCACCTTGGGCATCTGTTTTGCCTCCTGCTTCTCGCAAGAAGATCACGAGTACCTCTCATCTCGTGTCCGGTTGACCACTGCCGGCATCTGATCGCGACCTCCGTCAACCATCAAGCATTCCTGTCTCCTCCGTCATTGCAACTTCTGCCCCAAACCCCTTCAATCTCGTCTGAGCCTTGGTCTCCATCACTTCCGGGAGATTTCTCTGCGTCCTTCTTTGACAACTACTCCCATCCTTCAGCGTCTCTCAAGCTGTGGATTCTCTTCTCAATCTTGCGGTCAGCACCACCTTAGCAACGACAGCCACTAAGGAGAACGTCCTCGTTCACAATGGATTCAAACAACATCTCCCGAACGGCGACGGCTCTTCTGACCGTTATGTGCTTCCTTAACTATTGGGAGGTTCACGAGATTCTCATTACGTTTGGCATGCGTAATGTTACCATGGCCAACTTCCCTGCCAACTTTGCCAGCTACTTGGATGCGCTGAAATACCTTTTGGCATCGGGCAAGGTCGCTCTGGAGAGACGTCCCGAGAGATTTTTAAGGGTTACCGACGCCACCATGGCTACTGTGATTGGGGCTTTAAACCTGGCCGAATTTACTGCCGCGTTCGACGCGGCTTGCTCACTAGTCTCAGCGTCCTGGCCATGGCTGACTACCCACAATGTTACCAATGTTGAGCGCCTGCCTATTGTCCGCAGATACCGTTCTCACATCGTCGCCCTACGCAACGTCTTCTACGACTTCAAGATTCCTGGATTTGTGCCCAGCCTAGGCTTCTGTGCCTTGCTTCACGAAGAGGCTTGGTAAGTTGCCTCCCGCCTGTCATGCCCTTTTCCATTTCTTCAAGGGCGTAGGCGTCGTGCTGACCATGTTTGAAACGCCCAGGTTGGATACCATGCGAACTACGATTGCCGATATGCATTTGGACTGTGTTCGATGTGATCTCCGTCTGGCGAAATTCATCCTCCGCGAACGCCGCCAAGTTGACGACAAGGACCCGACTCGCAAAGATACGTACGATAAGCTTCGCATGAACCAGGCCCGGTTCGAGGGTATCACGGCCTCCATGATCGGCAGAGAGGGCAAGGCAATGGAGAAGTTACAACTCTGGCTGAGTCTGCTCACCTTCCGGACCCTAGCCCCCAACAACCTCCCGGATGATTCTAGGACCCTGCCGTTTGCCTATGTGGAGTTGGGAATGAGCAAACTACGGCGCGGAACTACGGACGAGTCCGGCGCTTGTGCCGATTTCCAACTGGCTATAAACGAGGTCGACAAGCAGAGGGGCGTAGGAGCGGACGCTCTCAAATACATGCTGCCACACGTCATCTACGCGCTGTTTATCACCCACTACCACCGCTCCGTTACGGAAGCTACGTCAATCTTGAATGGGCTCCTCAGTGAGCGCGGCCAGCTGCCCGATCTGATTTTCGACGACATGACGTCCTTGGAGTAAGTCGACGAGTATAGAATTAACCTAGGGGAATTAATGGACTGACTTTGCTTGAAAATAGAACCGGAGTAGTGCTTTTCGCGAAGGGTGTGGTGACGTACTTCCGCGCTCCGAACACGGTCCACAATGCCGAGGTCATCAAGGAAGCGCTGAAATTCTTTCGGCGGGCCGTCACCGTTCTCGAGCAGACCCACGGACATGAAGCCATCTGGACTCTCGCTGCCACATACCGAATGGCGGGTTGTCTCTTTGATCTCGGCCGGTTCGAGGAGGCAATGTCAGTGCACCCCCCCCCCCCTTTTCTTTTCCAACCTACCCGTAGCAACTATCACCCACCCCTGAAATCTGATCTTCTCGCTCCACTCTTTCCTCCATCCCCAGAAACCAAACCATGACTGACATCCGCATCCTCGCAGCGTGCACTTCGATACGCTTAACCACGTCTACCGGGCCTATACGAAGGAATTCAGGAGGCACGGTGGTTCGGACATCCTGTGTCAGAAGGCACGTGTGCTGTGGAAGTGTGGCCGGGCGCTCTTCGCGCTTGGCGACGAAGCACAGGAGCTGGAGGCACAGAGTATGCTGGACGAGGCCGTCCAGATATACTGGGACGTGAAGGGCTTGGCTTGCGACGAGCCCAGCATGACCGACTCGTCTTGGGACAGCATGGTTTCCTTTCAGTACCGTTAGGTACTAGCTGAGTCTACATAGCCAAGCATCGGGTGTTGTTTGCGCGAGATAGTCTATGCCTCCTGACAGTTACGAGGCTTAGTAGTACGAAAATTCTCAATTGAGCCATGCTCCTTGATTCCCTCTAAATGATGATGATGAATTCGCATGCGAGTCACCCAAGTACTACACAGAGCACAGAAACTTTCTCGGTTGACTCTACTTCACTGCATGCTGCCACTGTTTCCTCAAACCCGATCGCGAAAGTGGTACAGTAGGCTGAGTAAAATGTCTCGACAATTGATCAGGCTCTCGTCACTTTCATCCTGTCCGCTACCGTCCCATTCAACACTATCGTCCTGTCCTTGACATCTCGTCCTTGGGACGGCAGTTGCCTCTCTGTCTTGACCTGGCATTCACCGGCAAAGGTGTCTTTGGAAATCATCTTCTGACCGCGGCCCATTATCTGCTTCATAGTAGCATTGGGCCGCCAGCCACTAAGGCCCTTGGGCAGCTGGTTTGATCAAAAGACCCAGCCAAGAGGCCAGCTTGAAGAAGGCTAGGAGGCAAAGGAAAAAACCCGACATTCTCGCATTATAGCAACATAATGGCACAGGGAAATGAAATTTTAGACACATTTGGTTGGCATTATTCTTCAAGAGCATGGAGAATTCCTCACGGCTCTCATATAGCATGAGCTGATGGCATATTCAGACTCTGCGGAGGTGTCAATGCTATTCAGTCTATCCTGCCGCTCTGTTGTGAATTAAACCACTTCCACTATTTGCGGATACTTATTCATGTTGGACATGTCGTGTGACGGTACGGCGCTTATATACTGCTGGGTGTATTTCCAAGGGATTGGAAATTACTGGTCTTTTGGCCGAGAGGTCTGCTTTGCCAGCAATAAGCAGATTCGTCTCACGTCGGCGGCATAGATAAAGTTGACCATTATCAGTTCATAAGACAACACATTCGAGTCTGTGCACGTAACCTGCTCGAGGATACTATGCTGCAACTTGGATTTGAGAGAAGTCAACTTCTTCCAGCATGGCCGTGACACTCGGGCTATGTCATTGAGCCCGGAACTGTACTCGTCGGGGGCATCAGCAATGAGATATCGAAGACCAACAAGCGACTTGCAGAGAAGCCAGAACCTTGACGGCCTCCAAGCGTCTTCAGGCTGTTCAAACGCTCCCCCACGTAAGCACACTCTCACGTCCACCACACCCCTATCATAGGCCCCAAGCCTGCGTCTCCGCTGCGGCCGTTCGGAGATGCATCCAAATCCGACCTGAGTACACCCTCGGGCGGGCGGATCCAAGAGAAGGCCCTCGACCTGACCACCCTGGTGTAACCGCGACGGAAAAGGGCGGGCTCCCCTTCAAGAAGCAACAAACTTGGAAGGGGGCGTTGCGTGCATATGTACGCGAGATCTGACATCTAAATCAAGACCAGATAGGATATCGATGGCTGCTCGGGTCTGGGGACTAGCTGATTTGCTCCCTAGTCAGACCGGTCCGGGCCTTGCATCCGAGAGGCTAGAGTCTTGAGGGCTTGGATGACATGTGAAAGCTTGGAGGGCTGCTTGGGTCCATCGCCCATGGTCTAGGCCCATCCCGAATCAAGATTTCGCACAGGTCGCAAATACGCGTGTACGAACGAAGCTGACGTGCCTGTCCTGCACTCGGGCATGACTCCACCCAGAGATGCAGTCCAGTTCGTGGCCTGTCAATCCTGGGAGCCGCTGCAGGGGAGCTTTTGAGTTTCGGTAGACGCTCATGCGGGCTGGGGTCTAGAACCGAGAGCTGCATGGGAGCTTCCCCCATGAGATCCGGTCTGGGGTTGCATTCCTGGGGAAAAGGCATCGTGAAGCCCCTCATAGGCAAACGCTAGAGCTTTCTAGGGGATTCCGTTGCTTCCCGCTCCCGACACAGAGAAAAAGGTTGATGCCCTCGTTTCAGCCACCCACAGTGACACATAACTACGGGTGGTCAGGTGGTCAGTGGTGATACCAAGAGTCGCAGTATCTCGGCAGTAGAGGCGTAGTCAGGCCATTTGTCGGCTATCATCGTCAGCTCCTTTTGGCCGGGCTGGGCGGAGAGGTGAGGTGAGGTGAGTGTTCGGTTGTACTTTCTAGAACAAGCACAGGGCACAAGAAGCTGTGATACCCTCTCCCGGCTCTCGTCGCATGTGCGTCCCTGACTGCAGGTGGCTGATGATGGCGCGCATCTTCATCAATAACGTCCTGGGCAACGCATGATGCTCGTCTGACGGCGAAACCCGGTGTCACCTTTGATATCAAATATGATGATTGATGACAGAGTCGCTCTGCAGTGGCGCCGGCGCAGGACCTTCCATCACGAATTGGGTCTGTGGAAGATTCCTGAATGGGTTGATGCCCAAAGGCATGTCGGGCGGAGCGGGGCATGGAATGACTGGCCGGGCGGGAAGAAGAGCAGGGATACAGGACACCGGGAGGAATGGTCCGTATAGCATCTATCGATCTGGCTTGGTCCGTCGATCCCGAGCTTGACGTGCCCTACGTATGATGAGACGAGCCTTGTCAAGACACTGGCAAAGGCGACTGCAGAAACTCTAATCGGATTATCATTGCTGTTGTGACTGGTTGGCCAGCCGCCCCAACGAGCCAGGAACGTGGAAGAAGCTACTGCATGCATCTCATGGGATGCAACGTCGAGTGAGCTTGGCATGGAGGACAAGTGTGATTCCAAGATGCGTGCGCAAGGCCAAGGCAGTAAGCCGGAGGAGTCATAGGCTGATATCAACCTGTCGTGCCGAGCTTGTCAACCTTCTCGCTCGCTTGTTAGCGTTGAAGAAGCAGGTATATTTCTATCGTAATGGTATGCGAGGAGAGGAATCTCGGGCGAAGCTGAAGCTCAGATGGCAAGAAGACGAGGCGGGCAGCTGCTTATGGAGACTCTCACGTATCCTTCTTAGTTACCTGCCGGCAACAGCTAGCTAGCACATGGATGGAGTACACTGTCGCAGAGTGTCCAAATGAACCCGAACACATGTTTGGGCCGGAGTCATGGCGCATTATTATGACAAGTCGGGCATTTCCGGAAGAAATCATAGGCATTGAAGGAGGAGGAGGAGGCAGATCAGTCCGAGGCCGTGTGGATGCCGAGGGAGTGACTCGATGTGGGAGGAGGGATGGAGAGGGGATGGAGTTGCACGAAGCCCAAGCCCAGGAAGTGAGATGCTACAGGTCAGGAAGTGAGATGCGACAGGCGCGTGATCAGGAGAAAAAAAAGTAAAAACCAAATACGACACATTGTAGATGGGGCGGGTGTAGAGGAGGAAAATCCCGCCCCGGAAAGTCTGCTCTGCTGATGTTGCGACCCTCTCCGCCGCTCCACTTCCCCTCCCCTCCCTTGAACCTTGCTCACCCAACCATCCACCACGTGTGCCCGCCATGACAGGAACTCCCCGGCGTCGAGTTTCGAGTGCAACCCACCCGCCCTACAACAAATCGCCATGCACCAGCGCAGCCCTGGCAGCCCACTTCCGAACTTCCGAGTGCGAGGGGGAAAAGAAGTATCTACTAGTCTCGGTAGACTATGCAGTCTAGATGTAGAGCAGAAGAAGCCTCGAATAATCAAGCGCCCTTTTATAGGGGCCGTTGCCAACGATGCCAACGCTTCCTTCGATCGAGCAACTTCTCAACTCAACCGAACGGAGTAAACCCTCCTCCACCTGGTCCAATTCCAGCTTCCACCAAGCACTATCTTATTCCATGCAACAGACCCTCCTCTTCCAAGGCCGAGAACTTCCTGTGCTGCCTTGTTTGTGCGAAGGGCCACTCTTGTTACCACTGCAATTCGATTGTGATCGATGCACGGCCGGATCAAAACCTCCGTTATCGATTATAAAATCCATCCGTATCGATAAGACACCACACTCTGCTCTGCGGTGAGGTGTGAATGACGATTTCCTGATTGTTCGACCAAGTTCTCTCAACTCTCTTCCCGTGCCCATATAGCAGCTTCGCCCAACTCTTGTTGAGAACTGATGTGACGTTATTGAGGGGCGTTGTCTTTCTCGACTAGAGAATATCTGCCAGGCCGAGACCCAGCAGCATTCTTTTTGTTCTCCCGCCCAGTTCCTCAACGGCAAGCTCTGCAGACCTCAGGCCTCCAGACGGATCGTCAAGATCCTCACACCCAGACCATCCAGACCTACCTGCTCCGTACAAAACCCACCTGCGCCAACAGGGTTTCATCGCGTCGCCTTTCAAAACAGACCAACTTGCAACGCCCTCAAAGATCGCCACGACTGTCCGCACTAAGACCTGACCGATCCGCCCCTAGGCCTAGAGCTAGTAGGCCCAGCTGCCCACGTCAAGATTATCTCACCCGAAACCGTTCATCTCTGCTCACCCAGCCAAGCTGCCCACGCCAGCTCGACCCGAAAGGGCTTCAGACAAAGAAAGACCTTGTAAAAGCTAGAGCGATCGACCAACAGGAATACGTGTCCACCTGTTTCCCGTGCATTGGCTACCTAGGTATTGTCCAATTTATTCCAGCCATCTCAGGTGTAAGTGACGATTTCTCAAGTCCACCCCTGCTGTCACGGCCCATCCACTCAGGGAAAGAGCCCCAGCCCACGGGCGGACCCTGCTAGAGCCCGGCCAGGCTCGACCTTAGCTGCGCTCATTCACATCCTGACGTGCAGCAAGTTACGTCAGTCTGGATTTTTTGCCCCCAATGTGTACATTTCCTGACAATTCTTCTGGCATGGTTCCAAGTCACACATTTGCACAGCCAGAACGCCTCCGCCATTTCTCATTCTGATCTTCATTATTTTTCACTGTCATCGTTGCTGATCTGGTCTTTGCACAGCAAGTGAAACACTTCAGGCGCCAAACACGCTCGCCCCTTCCCCCATTCTCCAGGAGCAACACTCGGCTTCCCAGACAAGGAAGGCCCCAAGAACAATCCTTTGTTAGCTCCCGAGCGCCCGACCACCTGAGTGCCCAAGTACCTAGGTACCTGAGTACCCACGTACTGTACCCGCGTGCCTGCCTACGGCACTTACCGTACCAGCCCTGCACCTGCATCCCCAAATTTGGCAGCGGCAGGAAGCAGCACCAGCAGCAGAAAGCTGGGTCCCTTGCAGCTTCCCACCCTCCATCAACTTTGCACCCGACGTCAGCCCGACCCGACTTCTTCCTCTTCACATAGATCAGATTTAGCCCACGCCTCTGTTCGACATCCCACCAGCGCCCCTCCCCCAGCCCGGCTCTCACCCATCTCTATACACGAGTGCGGCTTCACTACCTGGCTCCCTAGACGAGACCCTTTTCTTTGCACTGCCTTGCATCTTGCCATAGACGTTCGACTTAGATTTTTGGCCCACGGCTTCGCGACCGTTCCTCAGCTCTTCAGTGTGCTTCGAGGACAAGACAGTATTGCGCATCACTCTCTCTAGTCCGCGACGATATCCTGCCCAGGCGCATAGACTTAGAGCTCAACGTCCCGGACGACATATTTACACAAACCAGCAGAACCCACTGCCCAGCCAAACGGCAACAGAAGCCTCTCGCGACTATCAAGGAAAAAAAAGACAAAAATCTCACGAACCTTCCAAGCTACATGAAATATCCGCATTGATAGAGACCTGCTACCCGCGGCCCAACATGACAGTCTTTATTGCCTCCCTGTGAGTCTTTTGCATACAGAACCAATTTCCTACATTCCCTCTGCACCTGGCGCGCATCATACCACTCATTGCTGTGAGAGCCTGGGACGAAAGGACCCACACCACCCCTCTACGTCATTATGGAAGCATTTCGTGCGAAATTGCTAACCACAATTTCCTGTGCCACAGCTTTCTTCCAAAGACTATCCATTTCACCCTACCAGGCACCCCCTCAAAAAACGCCAAGCTGCTGCCCGAGAACCCGGCTCCCAAGAAGGCCAGACCCCAGGCTCAACGAGCACCGCCGACCCTCTTTCCCGTTCAAAATGCCGACATCACACCACCTGAGACTCCAGTCGACGACGAGCCTGCAGATGGCATCTTCACCAACGAGGATGGCCTGCGCATCCACTACCCCCCGAAAGAGGAGCAGCCCCCCAGCGATACCAAGGCCGAGCCAGGCCCAGGGTACCAAGGGTCTCCTGTCTGGGGCAGGAGGAAGGACCAGCCTGTCTCCCGTGCCAACACCCCACCTCCTTCGTCACTCCTCGAGCATAACAAGCAGTTGAAGGCCAAGGCGCAGGAGCTTGGCCGCCAGGGCGTCATCCAGCCTCGCGCCCTCCAGCGCAGCGACAGCCACGACCGGGTCTTCGCTCACGCCGACTGGAAGGTTGTTCACGCCGACCAAGGCAATGGGGGGCTGCGGCATGCGGCAGAGGCTGCCATGCGTGAGGGCAAGCTTTCCGAGGTCACTTGGGTGGGAACTTTGGGCATGCCAACGGATGCCCTCGAGGGCACCCAGCAGAAGCAGGATATCGAGGACCGTCTTGCCACCGAATTTGACTCGCTTACCGTCTTCTGCTGCGACAAGGACCTCGACGGCCACTACTCGCACTTTTGCAAGCAGATCCTCTGGCCCGTATTCCATTACCAGCTGCCAGACAACCCCAAGAGCAAGGCCTACGAGGATCACTCGTACAAGCATTACGTCAATGTCAACCGAGCCTTCGCCGATAAGATTATCAAGAACTGGAAGAGGGGCGACGTGATCTGGGTTCACGACTACCACCTGTTGCTTGTGCCAGGCATGGTCCGCGAGAAACTGCCCGAGGCCAAGATTGGCTTTTTCCTGCACGTCGCCTTCCCCTCCTCCGAGGTCTTCCGATGTTTGGCAGTCCGAAAAGAACTCTTGGAGGGCATGCTAGGGGCCAATCTGATCGGCTTCCAGATCCACGAATACACGAGACACTTCCTCCAGACCTGCAGCCGCTTGCTCAATGCAGAGGCGACGCCCGATGGGCTGCACCTGGAGGACCGCTTTGTGGATGTCATCAACCTTCCCATCGGCATTGATCCTGTGAGCTTGAGTGCGCACCGGGAGGACGCTGCGGTTAAGAGGTGGCTCGATGTGCTGCGAGAGCGCTACGCTGGCAAGAAGCTGATCGTGGCGCGAGACAAGCTGGACCACGTCCGAGGTGTCCGCCAGAAGCTGCTTGCCTATGAGCTTTTCCTGAACACCAACCCCGAATGGCGAGGAAACGTCATCCTGATCCAGGTGGCCCTGTCTTCGAGCGAGAAATCAGAACTTGACGCGACAGTGAGTGATATTGTCACTCGCATCAACTCGTCTTACGCAAACCTCGCATACCAGCCGGTTGTGTACCTGAAGCAAGATATCGACTATGCTCAATACCTGGCCCTCCTCTCCATTGCTGATGCGCTGATGATAACAAGCCAACGCGAGGGTATGAATCTTACCTCACATGAATATCTCTACTGCCAGGACGGCAAGCATATCGGCGAGAAAAAGCACGGGTCACTGATCTTGTCGGAGTTCACGGGAACTGCTTCGCTCTTTGGCGGCAACGAGCTCTCTGTGAACCCCTGGGACTACCGAGCCTGCTCCAACGCCCTCAGGAAGGCCCTGGACATGGGCAACACAGAAAAGGAAGAGCGCTGGACCAGGCTCCACGAGTGTATCATGCAGCACACTGGGGCTCATTGGTTCACTGAACTGATGACGCGGTTGGACCACGCCCATAACGAGCAGCACCGCCACAACCAGACATCTGTCCCACGACTGAACGTGAACAACCTGATCCAGCGATATCAGAGTAGCGAACGCCGCCTATTCATTCTGGACTACGAGAACACGTTGGTCAACTGGGGACCTGTGAACCAAATCATTCCCTCCAGCCCTCAGGTAAGTCCACAACATACGCATTGATATCTGGAGACCGGCTTGCTGACCATGCACCATCGCAGCGCACCTTGGATACCTTGAACGAGCTGCTCCTGGACGAGCGCAACATAGTATATGTGATGTCTGGTCGGCGGCCCGAGGAACTGGATCGTTTGTTCCGACGCGTCCCTAACTTGGGTTTGATCGCCGAGAACGGCTGCTTCCTCAAGGACTGCGGCAGTGACGCGTGGACCGAGATGGCAAACCCTGAGCACATCCGGGCGTGGAAGGAGTCTGTTAAGGGAATACTCAACTACTACCTGGAGCGCACGCCTGGCGCTGAAATCGAGGAACGCCGCTGCAGCCTCATCTTTCACTACAAGAGCGCTGAGAACTGGGAGCACGCGGTCAGTCAGGCGAGTGACTGTGCATCTCACATCAACGATGCCTGCGAAAACCAGCGTGTCCACGCCATCCCTACTGACGGCTCGATAATTGTGGAGCCAGTGGATTGGACCAAGAGTACCGCTGCGGAGAAAATCCTCGAGGACTTGAAGACTCGCCTGCCTGCAAACAAGACGCACAAGAGTCCTGTAGACTTCCTGATGGTGGTCGGCGACGGACGAGACGACGAGAAGGTTTTCAGATGGGCCAACATACTTGGTGAAGAGAAGGTTGTCAAGGACGTGGTCACCGTCAGCCTGGGCAACAGAAACACGGAGGCGACAGCGACCCTAACACAGGGTGTGTCTGGCGTTTTGGTCGTGCTCAACCGCCTGGCTTCTCTCACTACCGAATAAGCCCGCCGCTCCCAAGATGGCACGGTTTGACTGAAGAAGTCACTTCGCGGAGCCCGGCGCATTCAGAAGCCATCCTCTAGAACGGTCTTTCTAGTGAGGGACGATGCTCTTGTTGCTGATCAGTAGCATATCGGTCTGCCCAGGCTTTGGGTCCCGGCTTTCGGATTTGTCTCGTTGCACAGTCCTCTATTTCTGTCGCCAATCTGTGGCGTCTGCACCCTCAGTCCTTGGCGACAGGGGCGAACCCCCTCAGCACAATGTGCGACCTGTCAGTTTTTATAATGGTACTATTTCGAGCAGAACCAGGGGCGGAACAGCGAACTTGTTCGACTGTCGTCTGGTGCCTTCCTTGAAGTCTCCTCACATGACCGTTCAGTCATGCAATGTCTGTCTCACTCTAGCTAGTGAGACTGACTTGGTGTAACCACCACTCATGCGCGGTATATTCTCTCCTTGTGTTTCTAGTTTCCTCTCTTTCCTCTCTTTAGGCGCCTCCTTCAGCTCACACTACCTCATGATGGAAACAAAGCATGGCGATCACGGAACTTTGGTGTTTTCTTTAATGGACATGAATGATGGAAAAAGTTTCTCTCTCCTCAGGCTGCTAGAGATTCGGGGCGGTATGAATGTCAAAGAGTTCGGACTGGTGACGTGTACGATGGATAGAGGGG
Source organism: Diaporthe citrichinensis (assembly GCA_014872995.1). Classification (NCBI taxonomy): domain Eukaryota; kingdom Fungi; phylum Ascomycota; class Sordariomycetes; order Diaporthales; family Diaporthaceae; genus Diaporthe; species Diaporthe citrichinensis. The sequence continues at coordinate 85,690 of JADAZR010000047.1, read as the reverse complement.
GAAATCCTTGGATGCTCGGTTGGAAATTGGAACGAGCAATGGGGCCTGTATTGAATACGATGTCTCTTTACTGTCTTCCCTTTCTACGGCATAGTTAGAATACGACTGAAAGCATGCATGGTTAGCTGCTACTGGGATCACATCGGTTCATCGTCTCCGCATTCTGGGCTTGTAATTGGTCTGTTTTTGGGTTGTTTCTTGCTTTTTTACTACCTCTGTACAATTAGGGCTGGTTCAATCGGAGTCTTATCCACTCTCAATGCGTCGCTTTCAGATTCAATGTTCTTGTCCACGAATGTCCCTTCTGTACCGAGGGGGGGGGGGCGAATTATGGTGTTCTAGACACAGTCTGTTCGGCGCCACCATGGCCCATGTGGTGGTGATGGGTGTGGGTTGGTACTTCTTGAGCGGCCGCTCGCCTGCATCTTTACATTCGCCGTGTGCTAATGCATGTTGATGCGTATAAGTCTATATGTAGAACTAGGTACGTATGTGAACTCATTGATGTTGGTGGCGTCGTTGATCGTCCCGGGCCTCGTCTCGTCGCTTCCGGTCTAAAATTGAAGTGCCCCCCTTACCTATCTGCCCTGCCTGTCTACATAGTCCGGGGAACTTGGCCCACGCCGTGAGGAGGCGATTCCCCTTCCGCTTCCGGATGTCTGAATATGCTGCCTTATGATTTCTCGGGCCGAGAAACTTCGGTACCTTTGTTGTTGTTGTGGACAGCCTTCTTGACCCCTCCTCAGGACTCGGCGGCAACGTTGGAGCTAGGCTAGGCTCGGCTGTTGTCTAGATGGTGTTGTTGGCATCTGGCCAGATCTTGTCCGACCTTGGTGGGTGGCTGGGTTCATGGTCCTGGTATGGAGGTTAGGCTGACATGCGGGTTCCTGTCCTGATCACCGGCCCAGTGAAAGAAGGCAAACGGGTCCTTTTGGGAGCTAGTATTAGGTATGTTACATCACTTTCTTGGGGGCTGGCCTCCTTGAGCAGATCGTACAATCCGGATATGGGCATGATTTCTGCGGGATGGGATACCCCAATGGTTTTGTTCGTACCTAGATAGCCAGAAAGGTCCGTCCCTGTATTCAATGTCTGTCTCATACTGATGTCAAGTATCAAGACTCGGTCTCATCTCTCCAGAAATTGGGCAATAGAACGGTCAGTTCACCAAGTGATGCCCAGTGCCGGCTGGGCGCGGAGACGCGAATCCTCCTCGCTTATTACTGCCCCCGGTAAGGCACACGGTTACGCAACCCGATGTCCTCTGTGCGGTTCCTTCTGGCAAGGCGGTCAGGTATGCCATTCCAGGGGTGTTGCTGCACCTACATGGGCAGGTGCAGTGCCGCTTGGGCACATGATGTGCTGCTACTGTACGTTGTCCGGGCATGGGCGCCTATGCGCATGTGGGTGACAGCTCGCTTATCTGTGCGGCGCAGCCTGCCCTGCCTTTCCTGCCTTTCCTTGCTGAGGCATTGTTGGGGCTGGAAGTAACTTGTCGAATGAGGTGTGCAGCATGAAGTATTTGTCAAAAAATGAGTGCAGCCTTTCATAATTAGCACAAGAGCATCCCCTCCAGACGCACCTGAAGATCTCGACGTATCGCGCGCCGGCACACCACACCCACCAGGGCAACACCACTGGCAGTGTTGGTGAGATTGCTGATTTGTAGGGCTTAGCATGAGATGCAGATCCAGCGCCCCAGACACCCTCTTCTTTTTCCTCACCACACGCGCACTCGAGGTTCTCATCTCAGCCGGGTGTTGGAAGGTGTGTGGCAGTTGGTAAGAGTGGATGCGGGCCTGCAGCGTCTTGACCCTAGGACCAACACCAAGACAACAACACGAGGGTTTCAGACGTGTTGATCTAAGATGTGCTTGGACGGGTACGAGCAAACACCCTTAAGTCGACAGTTATCAAGACCTACCGTGGGGTCGATTCGACAAGGCAGGGGTTGAAGACAGAACCAACAGAAACCGAGTGTTGTCCGCGCCCCAAGCCACCGCGTCGATCAAATACCGCAACAACCAACTGCATGGTCCCCATTATTTCTATTCTTCCATCCTTACATCCTACAAGGGTGGAAAGAGATTAGAATATGACGCATCATGCCTCCAATTTGGGATCTGCTGCTGGACGGAGGTTGGCAGCAGACAGACCTGATGATCCTGTGTAACCCCCACACTGACCGCTGCGGTCTGGAGAGCCTGGAGCTGCTACTCACCAGCGCGTGTTGGAAGACTTCGCAAAGATGACATCGACGGATATGAAAACTCGCATTCTCCAAATTGTAAGGTGAGTGAATAGATGTCCTCCAAGCCAGCCAGGCCCCTCGCAGCTCTGCGAAGTATCTCGTCTGGCCTTGCAACGAGCTTTCGTGGGGGGTCTAATCAATCTTGCCGGCCAAGAACTGCCAACCCTGCTCCCAGCCAGCGAGTTATTCCCGTAGTGTGCAATTGACAATTGGACGTGGGGAACAGGAGGAAATTTCCGTGTTCCCCCGAAGCGGAAAGAACGTTCCTCCACGACGTCAATCCTGTAGACTTAGCCGTTGGATGCGGCCCGTGAACCCTAAAGGGACCAGGACATGGGATGACAGTCTCCGCGGAGGAGGGCTCTTGTCTTTGATTGGACCCGGACTCATCCGTACAGGGCTGGCCTTCCAGGAGGTTGCACGGCACCAATGCAACCATCCCCGGTTGGCAATCGACTGCATCGAGCTTGAGCATTACTTGCATGGTAGCTGTGCTCTGGAATCCAGAGGGGCAGAAATGGCATGCAGATCCTTGGGCAGGCCAGATGCTAATGACCGAGCAGTGGTGCGCGGACTGAGAGACAGAGCGATAGACAAGAGGTGATCTATCCCATGCCCTTGCTCTCCTCGCTCTCCCTCGCTCGGACCGAATTGGCTGGCTCCCGGGCGCGACCAAGAGCAGGTAAGGATGGACGGCACAAGATACAAATAGAAGCCCCGTATGCCTGTTGGCGCACAAAGGGAATCCCGGCCAACCAATCCATTCCTGTACCGTCCCCATGGTACGGCTCAGGACTGGTGGGAACTGAGATCGCGAGCGCCTCGTTTTCTGAGGATCGCATGATGTTTGCAAGGTTGCAACACACAAGTTCCCCACACATCCTTCTCCCAGACCGACACACACCCTCCTGCCGGTGCGAGTTATGTCCGGCCAGGCAGGCATCGTTTTCAGTGTCTGGGGTGATGATAGCAGTGGTCGCTTAGGCGGGGCAGGCATGGAGAGATAGGTGAGCCAATTTGATAGTATCCTTCAGGTCAGCTGCGTTCGTTTTGGCCAAGCACTCGGCAGCCTAGATGGCCGCTCGACTTGAGCTTGCCATAGTGCGTGCCATGGAGAAACATCCAGCACGTTCGTGATATCGAGCCTGGCCAGTTGATGCCTGTCAGTCGCTGCTGTACGACAATGCACGGCGACGCACCACCCCACAAACTCTCCTGCGGGCAGTCCTGTGGCGTCGACCCCACCTGTGCCCTGCGAAGACAAGACGTGCCACCGCAAACAGAACCGTACTAGGCTGAGAGGAGGCCCCCGCGGGCTTAGCACTCCAGCCCGTCGACCATCCGCCTGGTGGTGGGCGACAAAGGAACATACCACGGCTCGGCCACCCACGCATCTGGCATGGTCCGCCCCCAACTGCCGGGTGCCCATCCTATTCAACGTCCGTCAGCTGCATGGCTTGCGCGGGCTGTGCGGTCATCTGACCATGCGGCACGGTAGGACTCAATAATAGGGCTCTACCATGGTCTCAAGGTTTCGTTGAGTTGTGCAAGAGGGAAATGGAACCCAAACTTCATGGCGCGGTGTCGCTGCTCAAGATACCGCAGACTACACCGCAGAGACTTCCAGTTGAATTGTACAGCCATGTCGCCAGAAGTAGGTCTTGAGGGATGGTGACACCAGGATCGACGCTGTCATGCACCTCCTCGCAGATTAGCGAGGACCGGGGTGGGTGACGTGGGATGTAAGGTCCCATTGTGCCAAGCGGTTCTTTTCTGTTGCCTGTCGGTCGCCCTTTCACCGGATCACCATGTAACCGCCGTTAGCGCGAGGGGACGCACGAGGAACCCATTCCGGTGCGCGGAAAAGTGGCGGCTAGGTGCTGTTCACCTCGTGCCAGGGGCGTCAAGCTTTCCGGGGGTCTTCCTTGCCAGGTCGGCGATGCATGCTCGCTCGCCGTGTCGACAGACGGCGGCATTGATGTCGACTACATTGCCACGGCTTTAGCAGGACGCTTTCGTGCCGCGTGGTATTTTCGCCAGCCGTCCTTCTTTCAACGTGTCGCGGTCTGGAAGACGTTGGAGCCTGGGCTGTTGCAGACCCTTCTATGTCAACTCCCTGCGGCTTCTTTGATGGTTGCCCAACTTTGGGCAGGATCGCGAGCCGTGGACGCGAGTTGAGCCGTCCGTTAGATATGATTTCAAGGGGAGATTAATGCCCTTGAAGACAATGGATTTCGTGAAGCTTCTAGCTCAGAACTCCAACCAGCCTCTTTGGATCATCTCTTGACGCATGGCATGACTAGCCCCTTAGAACAAGACGAGATAAGAGGACGGCCACGTAAGGCCGAGCTGCGGTACAATAAACAGCAGACAATCGGCCAGACCAGTCGAGTCCGAAGCAACCGTCCCTGAAGCTTCGACGTGCATGTCGAGGCGGGCTTAAAATGGAAAGGGGCTGAAGAGGGGGGCCCGAGATTGTCGAGTGATATAACACACAAAACTCCCAACTGCATATCTCTGTGATTTGAAGCCCCCCTTGTCCCAACCTTGAAAGGAGAACACTTGTCCTTGCCCTGGGTTACTCGAACATCACAGCCAATACCGTCCCCTGGACAGAACCATTGCCCGCCGAAACTGGAAAGGTGGCCAAGAACGAGCCGCATCCTCGTCGTTCACACCCACCGCTTCATACCAACCAGAGCTTTCAGGCCGACAGTTGATGATATATCGGGAGTGGCACTGCCCTCCACCAGTTGAAGAACTTGAGGTCCTGCCTTATTTAATATCCAAGGGTGGATGCACGCTTCTCACCCTATCCGTACTTCTCATCTCCACTACAAAGACGGTTCCTCGACTTGATCGGGTACCTACAGATTCTGATTCATCTTGCCTTCAGCCCTACTTTTGCCGTGACCGGTACATCGTTTGCTCTGCACGCAAAAGTCTTGTACTATCGTGTTATTCCACAAAGAGGCTCTCACGTTCCAGGCAAACACTTGCGTTGCCCAGCCGTCTTGGCCACATCAGTCGACAGCACCAAGAATGACCCGGTCCTTACCATCGCCATCGGACACCTGCAGCGACTGGAGCAGCTGCTGCAGTGACTGTGGAGCCAGTAGCTCGAGCTCTAACACAGCCTGCATGACCCGTGCATACTCGGAAATGCCCGCCGCCCTGCTCCCAAGCTCTGCCATAGACACGTCGTCGTCGTCTGAACAATATGGTGGACGCATATCAACACCCGTCACACCTGATGGAGAGCTGAAGCCCCACAGCCCCACGAACAACCCCCGTCGAAGGCGCTATGCCACCGAGGATGATTGGCGAGGCCACAAGGACAGGATATCCTCCCTGTATCTGACCAAGCGGCTCAAAGATGTAATCGCGGTGATGGAGACCCAATATCACTTCTTTGCCACGGAACGAATGTACAAGGCGCGGTTCAAGGAGTGGGGTGTTGAAAAGAACGTTACAGCGGCAAAGGTTCACAAGCTGATGCAGAGGGTGGAGGAGGAGCAGCAGCGGAGGAAGAGCCCGTCGGCGTCTGGTGGAAGGGCCAGAAACGAGAGAGTGGTGTTGGACGTCGGCGAGGATCTGGACGTCAAACGCATCCAGAGGTATATGAAGCGTAAGCCCGTCGGGCTGGGAAAGCTGCGGCCAGCGTCCAAGAGGTCGCTGGAGGTGATCAAGGCCCTGTCGGTGGACAACGGAAAAGGAGGTTCTGGTCGAGGAAAGGTGTCCATCCCCGCGGTAAAGTTGGAGCAACAGAATCAGCCAGACTCGCCGGAGTTGTGCTTGCCAACCTTGGCCTCGCAGTGGCCACCCGGGTCGGAGCTCCCTGACGAAGTCGTTGGGCTTCTCCAAGCCTTCGTTGACAATCATTTTGACTGTCCCTATCCCTTTACACCATTGCCAACCCCGACATTCCCGCCGTTAACGTCATCTAAATGGCAGCCTCAAAGCCACAGCCAACTGAACACAATCGATCCATTCACATCGTCAGTCGGGCAAGTCTCTCGGCAGGATGTGACGATGCTGGACTTCGTGCTCAAATTTCGCATTGCACACACCCTCCTCGACGACGGTCTGGCAAGCGAAGGCATGCAAGCATTCAACGCGTGCTTTGAGTCTTTGGCATTCTGCATACAACAGGCCCAGAACATGAGTCCGATGGACACGAGGCCGGCAACCAGGGTGATTCTGTGGACTTTGTCGGCAGCGTCAGACATGATGAGCGACTTCAAGCACGCCAAGAAGCTGGTCTTGCAAATGCTTTTGCAACGGATAACGGCGTTCTGTGTGGGACACCAACCCACAATGGCAGAATTGGCAAGGCGAATGTTCCAACTCAGACCCTCCGGGCAGGTGGCAATGTTGAAGCTCGCACGGTGTTCGATTTCTCAAGCAATGTACGTTGCTTCCGAGTACCAGCCTGCATTCGAAACATATTCCAAGACATTGAGCATTTCCGAGAGCCGACTTTCGCCGGGAGAAAAGCTCCAGGCGCTTCAAAGACTTGCAAACGACCCGATGGTGCATGATTCGCCGGTTCTGGGAGCGTGGATGGAGGCGCGCATCGCTCTGTCGGTCCCTGACGCGTCTTCGCCTTTCATTGAGTCACTCGGGTCCTATGGCACGACCACGTCGTCCGCATGGCACGCTCGGGGACACAACAGAATGGCGGAGGTGCTTGGGGCAATGGCTGGGAGAGTCGAATGGCACAAGGCGGCGGGTAACTGGCAACTGGCACAGCATCTGGAGAGCCGGTCTGGGTCAATCGCTCAGACTGTGTGGGGGTGCACCGATGATGCTGCCGAAGGGTCGGGAGGACAACTCGACATCTGGAGCTCTCCTGAGCCGATGACGAGCTCTCTGGCACCGGTGGAGCCCAGTATGTTCCACATTGCGCTGCCTGATGTTACGCTCAAGATGAGCCATCTGATGGGTGAGATCCCAGGCTGGGGAGAGCAGTCACAGCCGCAACAGCAGCAAAGCCAGGTGCCAGTGCAATGCGAACCTTCGTCGATGTCAGTGTGGAATGTAGCAGATACAGGTCAATGGCAGTTGGACACCAACTTTGAAAGCGAGTGCGGGATGTATAATGGATTGTATGGAGAATGGGATGGGGATGGGAGTTCTGGTCTCCTGGATTTGGGGGTTCCGGGGAACGTTAAGAGGCAAGGCGGAAGGGGAAACGAAAAATCAGAGGAGTAGCAGGACACAAGGGGATGAGTCCATCAGTGGCATCGCCAAATCAAGAATGAATTGACCGGCACTTGAAGCATGGAGAAGGAACAGAGGGCGACCATAACGTGCATGACGTGACAAGTGCGAAGTACCTTCCCATGTACCCATACGGAGTTAGTCTAGTTCCACAACACATACCCTTACCCCGGATTTGCCCAGACCACATCCCACCCCACCCACTCTATCCCCCCTGCACATTCTGGGACCCTGACTCAATTGCGCATTGCCCAGTCTCCCGTTGTTGATTGCTGAAAAGACCCCGCAGTCCGTAATCGGAGACTTCGGTCTGGAGGTCTGGCCCCGACGAGAATAATTTCTGGGTCCTCTGGAGTCTCCCCTCTTGTGACTGTTAACAACGTGATTCCCAACAGCCCCAGGATTGAGACTATACCGACTGCGTCCCACCGGTTGTTGTCGTCGTCGCGCCTACTTTGTATTCTTGGATCATACAGGTAATCAATCCCCAACTCTCGTGCTTATTTGCTGTCCTGTCAGTCAGCTTTGGAAGCGCTCGCGTGCTCTTGGCTCACTGTTTTGACTCTGCACAGCGAATCTACCGCCCCTCGACAACCTCGCCCGAAACGATCCTCACGATGCCTTCATTCCCTCCCCCGCCGTCCACTGCCCTCGATTGGGCCAACATTGGCTTCCGTATGCACGAAGGTAGGTCAATTGGTCTCCCAGCAGCTTGCTGTACCTCGGGCTGACATGCTCTCCCCGTGCTGCAGTCAATGGCCACATCGAGTCCCGCTACTCCCAAAAGACGGGGAAATGGACGCCCCTGCAGTTCGTCACCGACCCCTTCATCCGCATGCACGGTATGGCGCCTGCCCTCAACTACGGCCAACAAGTCTACGAGGGCCTGAAGGCCTTCCGCACACCCGGCGACTCCTCCATCCAGATCTTCCGCCCCGACCGCAACGCCTCCCGCATGCAGCACAGCGCCGAGTGCGTCTCAATCCCGCCCGTCCCAGTCGACATGTTCATCGACGCCTGCAAGGCGGCCGTCGCCCTCAACGCCGAGTGGGTGCCACCGCACGACACGGGAGCTGCCATGTACGTGCGACCCCAGGTCTACGGCTCGAGCGCACAGCTCGGCCTGAGCCCGCCCGAGGAGTACACCTTCTGCGTCTACGTGCTGCCAACCGGGGTGTACCACGGCGTGCACCCTGTGCGCTGCCTCATCCTGGACGAGTTTGACCGTGCCGCGCCCAATGGCACTGGCAACGCCAAAGTTGGTGGTAACTATGCGCCTGTGTTGAGGTGGACGGACAAGGCGCGCAAAGAGGGCTTCGATATTACCCTGCACCTGGACAGTGCAACCCACTCCGAGGTGGACGAGTTCAGCACGAGCGGCTTCCTTGGTGCACTAGTCGATGGAGACAACGTGACGATTGTGGTGCCAGATTCCAACAACGTGATCAAGAGCGTGACCAGCGAGAGTGTTCAACGTATCGCCGAGACCTTCGGTTGGAAGGTTGAGCAGCGGTCGGTAAGTGGAAGGTGAAGGACCTTTGCTGGAGCTACACAGCCGATTAACACCATGAGCAGATCAAATACGCAGAGCTGCCCAACTTCCAAGAGGTCATGGCTGCTGGAACAGCCGCGTCCCTGGTGCCCATCCGGTCTATCACGCGGCGCCTGGCTTCCTCAGATCCCAAGTCCTGGGCCGCTACAGTCAAGTCTCACCCCCGACTGGCCCTCGACGCCGCCAAGGGCGAAGAGACGGTCACATATATCCCCGAAGGCCAGGAGGACGCAGGCCCTCTAACCCTGAAGCTGCTTACGCAGCTCAAGGGGATCCAGGCCGGCAAGGTCGAGGACAAGCTCGGCTGGTGCGCCAAGCTTGCCGATGAGGACCGCAGGAAGGCCCTCGGGCACGAGGTGGTGACCAACGGGACGAAGGGGGAGGACCTGAGCGTCGGTCAGATGGATTAGGAACTCTTTACGATCACGACAGCTCCCGATCCTAAAATTTTCCGCCCGGATATGCCTGGCAGGGATGGTGGAGAGTGGATCTACCAGAGATATTACATCGAAGACGACTAAGGCCTTGTGGTGGTCTGCGTCTGCGCTGATATGGATGGACATCCATGTCAAAGTCCGGCTAGGAAGCAGCATTCAGCCCAAGTCACTCTCATTCCACTTTCGATCTCGCCTCGGAAGATAGAGCTGGTGGGGTTCGGCAGGATTGTCGCGAAGGCGTCTAAAAGGATAGAGAAAGAGCAACCAGAATCTACTTCGTCGAGAGGATGCAACACTATCATTGCATACTTCGTCCTCGAACCATAAGAATCAAAACTTGTTATGATTCGGACTTTGACCGCTTTACACGTGCCATGCGGATCCCCGCTTGCCCAGTCATGGCTACAAACTCCCTTCGCTAAGCTTCGGCAAGCCGGCTTGTCCTGGCGCGAGAGCTGCATCCTACAATCCAAGCTGCCACATGTAGGTGGGATCGACTCAGACCAAGCACACTTCGCAGGGGTCAAGCTCCCCCAAGCTTTTCGTCTGCACTCTTCTCGCCTCGGCTCGTTCCTTCGCTGCAACCCGGTCGGACGTTGCATCTACTCTGCATCTGATCTGCATTTGCCCTGCATCTTCCTCTGCAGCTCGGCCATCTGTGCGCCCCAGATGTTTCGATTCATCAGCCACCCCCAAGCTCCTCCACATAAGCACCAACCAATCCGGCCGCGGCCTGGTGGGAGGTCTGCAGGATCCTGACAAGTTTCAAGCTGTCTGCAGTAATCTCGAGCTTCGGGTCTTCGTTATCTATCTCGCCCGCCAAGCCGACGTCATCTCCCAAGTCCTTCGAAGACGCGGTCCGGCTGGTGAGAGGCCTGAACATGACACCCGCGTTCCACGAGGAGGATGGAGGCAGCCCACGCCCAGCCTGCCACTTTCAGCCATCACTAAGCGACGCGCTGCTTAATTGGCCAGGTCGTTCTTATCTGGAACACTGTGAAATGGGAACTGGAGGTGTCGTGTCCATGAATTCTGCCCGCTGTGCTCAGCAACGAGCCGGCTTTGAACGACTAGACGTCCGATGAGGCTCCCGCTATGTGGCACTGGTTGTGCTCGGGTCTTCTTAGGCCAGGGCCAAGCGTCGCATTGCCGGCGTTGTTGCATGGAGCGGCCGACGCAAGCCTTGAGCCCTTCCAAAGGCGGTTGGGACAGACAAATCCTGTCGAACAGCCTGGGTAGGATCTGGGCAGGCTTGTGTGGGAAAAGCCTTTCCAAGATTCTGGGCCATGGGGTCCTAGCTGCTAGCAGGTGTCTTGGGCCCTCCCAGGGCTCCGGCGGTGGTACTAACATTAGCAACGCCTGTTCATTCCATCGCAATTAAGCTTTTCACACGGACACGGATCGTTCTTCGATTGTGCCTGGTCCGTCAGGGGTCAGGGGTCTTTCCACCACAGCAGCTTCTTGAGTGAGCGTCGGCCCAAGTAATCTCCTACCCCTCGCTCTTATTTTTACCCACACGCTGATTCCGTCGACGCTAAAGTGTGTCGGAATAACAAGATGACGCGCTCTAACTAGCAGTGCCGCACTCAGCTCGGTAGGAGGGAAGAAATCTGGCACCAGCTCACCGCCTGCAGCTCGTCAAACACAGGACTAGACCACCGAGGCAGGCCTAGTCTCGATGTGGTATTGCGCCTGGTAAGTTCACATGCACATGCCGTGCCAGGCGCCACCGGGTGCATTGCATGCCAGAGCCGTGGGAGCAATCCCGAGTCAAGCCATGTCGGCCGTTAGCAGCTTTCCCACGGTCTGTTGCCACGGCCCGATATCTCACTACCTCCTTCGTGCCTGGTGGCCACTGTCAGAAGATGAGCGCGCAATGCAATGCACCTGCTGCTCCCCACGCTGCCCGCACATCCCATCCGGATCCAGCACCAACGCCGTCCTGGACTCATCCTTGCTCAGCCACCTCAGCACTTTCATAGATGCGGCATGGCGGCGGGTTGCGATCAAACGAGTCGCGCAAGCGCTCTCACAATCGTGGTTCTGGATGTCCCAAATATCCCTCATGGCCCCACTCGGCTCTATGATGATTTGAGTCCCCCTAGATAATCATCAATACCACACGCACAACTTGGTTTTTCTTTTTCTTCAAGTAGCTTTTTGTTCTGTATGCGAATCTGTGTCATCATCCGTCAACAATATTGACTTACCCTTTGTTTGGGTCGCTGGCGCTTCAGTGCCGAGCAGTCAAGCCCTCCTGTTGATCCAGCCCCACTCACGACTTACACGAGTGAATGTGAATAACAAGACAAAATGGTCGCATCTCCGCCAATCTCACCCATCGCCTCGGGGCCAACCATCAAGATCGCAGAGGGTGCTCACCCAAACCAGCTGCGGCGCTCCGAGTCTGAGCAGCGGTTCCGGCCCCTCCAGCCGACGGACACGACGGGGCTTGCGGGCGGCATCTACAACACGCGAGAGCTCTCACGGGTCGCCACCCACAGGAGCGCGCAGAGGATCTCGTTCGACCGCAACTCCGAGGCGGTCGACGTCGAGGAGGGCGACAACTGGCGCGAAAGCGAGCAGCCCAAGGTCAAGCAGGTCTACTCTGGCAAGACCCTGGCGTGGCTCGCGTACCAATCCGTCGGCGCCATCTATGGTGACATCGGGACCAGTCCTCTCTATGTGTTCTCGTCGACGTTCACGTCGCCTCCGGACTATGATGCTGTCCTCCAGGTCGTGTCGCTGATTATCTGGTCGCTGACTATCATGGTCACTTTCAAATATGTGCTTATTGTGCTGCGTGCCGACAATGAAGGCGAGGGCGGCACTTTCAGTTGCTATTCTCTTCTGACCAGATTTGTAAGTCGATACCATCACAGCCAGCCTTAAGTATGTAGATTTTCTTACTGACCTTTACCAGGCCAACATAACGGCCCGTGACCCGAGAGAAGAGGCCTTAGTGCACATGGAAAGGCACCAGACCGGAAATCTACGGCCATCAAACCTCGGCGTCCGTTCCCTAATGGAAAGAAGTCGGGTCTTCCGCGGCCTGCTCAAGACGATCGGGGTCCTAGCCGTGTCCATGGTTCTCTCCGACGGTGTCCTCACGCCAGCGCAGTCCGTCCTCGGCGCAGTCCAAGGCCTCAACGTCGTCAGCCCCGACATCTCGAGCTCCACGGTCGTGGGGACCTCGTGCGGCATCATCCTCGTCCTCTTCTTCATCCAGCCCCTCGGCCTGTCGCGCCTGGCCTCGGTCTTCGCGCCCATCGTCATCCTCTGGCTAGCCTTCAACGGCGGCTTCGGCATATACAATCTCGTCCAGTTCGACCACAGCGTCCTCAAGGCGTTCAACCCTTACTACGCCTTCCAGTTCTTCATTCAGCGCAAGACAGAGGGCTGGAAGATGCTCGGTGGCGTACTGCTCGCCTTCACCGGCGTCGAGGCCCTCTTCGCCGATCTGGGCGCCTTTTCTATGCGGGCGATCCAGCTAAGCTGGCTGTGCTGGACGTACCCGTGTCTGCTGCTGGGGTATCTCGGACAGGCGGCATATATCAGCCACCATCCTGACGCCTACTCGAACCCGTTCTATAACTCGGTACCGCCTGGGATGCTTTACCCGTCTCTGGTCGTCGCCGTCCTGGCAGCTATTGTGGCTTCGCAGGCTATCATCACAGCTACGTTTCAGGTACGTGTATGCAACGATTTACTAAGGAACACTCCGCTGACAGATGCTCACGGTAGCTCATTGCTCAAATTATGAAACTCTCGTACTGCCCGCAGGTGAAGGTCGTGCACACCTCCAAGACTTTCCACGGACAGCTCTACGTCCCCTTTCTCAACTGGCTGCTGATGTGCGGTACCATCCTCGTCACCGCCGTTTACTCCAACACCACACGCCTCGGCAACGCATACGGCGTCTGCGTCATGTTCGTCACATTCTTCGACACCTGCATGGTCACACTGGTGGCCCTTATTGTCTGGCGCATCCCGCCGTACCTCGTGGTCGTGCCCTGGCTGTGCTTTGCCTCAGTGGACGGCCTCTACCTATCGTCGGCCCTTAACAAGGTGCCGGACGGCGCTTGGTTCACCCTCACCATCTCGGCGATACTCACCGGCCTGTTCATGCTGTGGCGTTTTGGCAAGGAGATGCAGTGGAAGGCCGAGGCGGAGGACCGATTCCGCCTCAACACGTTGGTCATCAAGGACGACGAGGGCAAGCTCAAGCTGACGCAGCGCTGGGGCGGCGACCAGCTCTCCCAGATCCGTGGATTGGGCATCTTCTTCGACAAGACAGGAGTCATGACCCCTGCTGTCTTCACCCAGTTCGCGTCCAAGTTCAACGCCGTCATGGACGTCACCGTCTTCTGGCACCTGCACCCGGTCGAGGCCCCCACCGTCCCGGACGCCGAGCGCTACTCCGTCTCCAAGTTCACCACCATCCCGGGCTGCTACAGGCTCGTCGTCAAGCACGGCTTCATGGACGAGGTCATGTCCCCCGACCTGGCGGCACTCATCTACGAGAAGGTCCGCTCCTTCGTAATCCGCCAGGCCGCACGAGGCGAGGAGATCCGCCGCGAGGACCCGTCGCTGTCGGGCGACAGCGGCTCCCAGGCCACCCAGCGCAGCGGCATCGAGAACGTCGAGGGCGTCCCCATGTCGGAGGCCGCCACGCTCGACATCTCCGGCGCGGCCGTTGGCGCCACCGCCATCACTTCCGGCGCCGAGATCACACCCGCCCCGGCGTCGTCGGATGACCCCTCCAGCAGCGGGGGCCCGCGCGAGAGGCACATCTCGGAGAAGCTGCCCATCGAGCTGCGCGACGAGGCTGTCGCGGCCGAGCTGGCGCGCCTGGACCGTGCTTACGCCGCCAAGATCATGTATGTTGTTGGGAAGGGGCAGATGCGGACGCGGGCTGGGACGCCCATCTTTAGGAGGGTTGTGCTGGCGACATTCCTGTGGATTAGGGACAACACGAGGGCTAAGATTGCGAACCTGCGGTTGGCTATGGATCGTGTTGTTGAGGTTGGGTTTGTCAAGGATATTTGACCAACGCATGTCGCACTGCGAGGCTTTTTGAGTGAAATTTTGCGTGAGCCGGCGTTTGGATGGTGGGCTTAGCCAAGTGTCTTGATATCCATCCCAGTTTGAGCCAGGAGTTCCGATTCAATGATACATATCAAATTATACAAAGTTTGCCCATCGCTTTTTTGCACGTGTTGTATTTTGCACTCAAAGCTCCCTTCTGAGCCAGCTAAGCCGGTACAAAGTTTTCACAAATCTAGCATTTCGAGGTATGTAACCCTCGTAAATAATGATCCAATAGAACTGGACGCGGAGACTTTGCAACTGCGACAAACCGTTGCTGCGCACCATGCTGGTCATTGTGTCGAGGGATAATAGAACTTGAGACCAGAGCAAGTCAGACAGACGCTATTCAGTGTTCGGAACTGTAGACTGTTGTATTTTCTTCTGGTGCAGAACGTGATATAGTTTGTGGCGCTCAAATTGTCTTCCATTGTCTTCCATTGTCAATCGATCGTTTGACAGTATGCATGTTTCCTTGACTAGTGTATCTCTAATTCCCAGCACACTTTTGAAATGTTCTGAATCACTATTCAAGCATGGAAACGGGTTCCAGGGTGTGATCACTTGCACAATATGCTCATGTGAGTTCTTCGTCGCCAAACAAAGGCTCTAAAACATGTGGTTTCAAATAAGACACCACTCTCAAGGTCCCATCGCCTTGAACAGCACAACCAATGTAGGTTTGTAGGCCCGACTGTGCCCTCAAAGACTTGGCGTTGCTATTCAACTGGGCATCAGTAATGATTCTATAGATACTGCCTAGATCCTAGGGAAATAAGGATTTAAACTTACGAGAGTGTGCTCATGGCCCTGACATAATCAGGCATGTATTTACCTCTCTGGCGATATTGGAAGTAATCGTTCAGGCCTTGGATGACTGCTGCGTCGCTACTACAGTAATGCCGAACAGGCAGAGAGATCTTGGTCACCGGGGCGGTGTCTCCTAGCCTGAACTCGACATTGTAAATCATCCCAGCTGTGCGGTGGGTATTAACACCCACTGGCTGGTCCAGGGGCCTGGCTCCAAAGACCCCCTTCCACAATTGGTGGATGTCAACCAGGCCCGAATATAGCTTCGAGCTCCCGACTCGACCTCCCAGGGTCATTATGTTTATGACGGAGTTGAAACTTGTGTCGCGGCAACGAATGTAGATCTTGAGGCGCGACCTTTTCAGGCTGATGAGATCGATGGCTAGCATTTCGTATTCCAGATCTTTGTTGAGTGGATCGGAAGCAAAGTCGCGGAAAACTGCACAAGCCCCCAGGTCTTCGTTTAACACACCCGGGATTGTATGGATTGCTTGCATTATGACCTCCAGGTTTGACTGGCCAAAGGCTGTTGCCCTCATTTTTGGAAAGAAGTATACC
This sequence comes from Diaporthe citrichinensis, assembly GCA_014872995.1. NCBI lineage: Eukaryota > Fungi > Ascomycota > Sordariomycetes > Diaporthales > Diaporthaceae > Diaporthe > Diaporthe citrichinensis. Next base: position 69,771 of record JADAZR010000047.1, on the reverse strand, counting down.
TTGGCCGTGATTTTAGCTGCTAGATCGAATGCGTAGAAGATGGAGGATTGATGGTCCCCCTCATCCCCTTGTGCACCCGTCTCTGGGTTCATGTGGCCGTTGAAGAAGGAAATGAAATATCGAAATAGTTCCAATTCCATCTCCGGCAAGGACCGCACGAGTTGGTCCTGGAAGGCAGACCCAACGGCCAGGTTGTGGGGATCGAGCGAGGTCCCCGCGCGCAATCCAATCGGCTCGATGGCGTATCGTATTGTTGGCAGACTATCCCTCGAGCCCCAATCCCAGCTCAGCTCGACAGGAGTGCCATCATCCGTCACAAAGCTTGGCCAGGGGCTTGTACCTCCCACAACCCCGGCCTCGCGGGAGACGCCGAGATAGGGGGCCACAACCTCAGCGAAAAATTTCAAGTCCCGATACTGTAGTTCTGGAGCATGTCTCGCATAGTATAGAAGGATAGCAAGTGCTTTGCCACTATGTCGACTCCACCAAAAGCGCTGATGTATATTTGTGGAGCCCTTGAGTTTTGAGTTGACTTGATGCCAGATCGAGAGCTCAACGGGGTAGCAAGGGTGCCGTCTAGCCTTTTCGTCGTGCATCTGAAGCTCGTCCCGTTTGGAGGCCACGGAGAATCCGTCCAAAGCAAGTTGAAGACGGTGCACCCCGACGTCGGAACTGTTGTCTTGCAGCGCTGGAGTCATATCGATTGATTCAAAGAGTCCCTGAAGGACTACAACGAGTTTGTACGGATCAAGGTAGATTCGAGTGTCTCTTGTGATTTTGGAAGGTCCAATGAAGGGAGGATCATTTTTCGAGAGCAATGAGCCCAAAAAGAATATGTAGATGTGAGGCGTGCGACTGAAGCCAGTCCACATTCGTATATGCTCCCATTAGCCACATCGGGGCTAAGGACCCCGAGCCTCGTGTAACATGGCATGGAGGGTCGGCAGCACGCAAATCGGAAGCAGATCCTGATCCCAGACCGGCATGTTCGTGTGTAACTCGCTTGTTCAATTGCTTGAGGCAAGTCCCCCACCCCCCTCCCAGGCTTTTGAGGGTGGTTGGCTTTCAGCAGCTTATAGGGGCATTTGGCAATTCAGTTCTGCCTTGTCGATAGTAGCGAATCAACATTCTCAGCTCCTTATCACGAGAGACTGCGTCTTAACGTGACCTGCATGAAACCTGCAGGCAGGTGGCTAATTGATACTCATCGGCTGCTGTGGAACAATAGTGTGGAGCAATAGCCACAGGAATAAGTTCTTATTCGCAGATTGGGGCTGTTCTAACGTTCGCATCATCAGTAGGCCGCCTTCGCCCCCGCTTCTGCTCTCCCGATCTGGCCTAACAGTCCATCTATTGACGCACTCAAAATCCGTATGAAAATCCCCCGGTATTACTCTACCGCAACTTCGACATCACGCTGGCCAACCCCAAGCAGGATTGAATTGATTCGGGCGGCTGGTTCACTAGATAGATTGAGATGGATATACTATTGACGAAGGGGAACAGATTCTCTTCTTCCTGCGTATTTCACACGTGGATGACTTGAAAGCGGCGTCCTTGTTGTACTCTGGATGATCACACAAGGTATCAAGGTCGTTGCGCCATCCCGACACTAAAGCTAGGAGATCATACAGTATCAGTGAAAACCGTCGGCCCTTACTTGGACAATTTTCTGAACGGCTCCTTTATTGTACCCGGTAACCCACTTCTCGCTCCATGCATCATCTCAAACCATGGCTCATATACCTTGACAACCCTCTCATTCACCGTCCCACTCTTGCCGGGCGGGACTTCGTGGTAGTAGTGAGACTCGTACGCCGTCTCGATCGCCTGCCCCGTCTTCTCACCAGCAACATCATCAAGAAACACCTCGAATGCCGTCATAAGGCACTCTTTCTTGGTCAGACTGAAAGTCGGTTAGCATCGACCTGAATCAATAGCGAATCACTGGGGTCAACTTCGGCGCAGAGAGAACCTACTGCTCGTCCAGAAAAGCCTCCTGGAAGCCCGGCATGATGTCGGTATCGTAGCCGTTGGGAAGCACGTTATTGATAGTAATGCCCTCCAGTGCTAACATTGGGGCCATCACCCGGGCGAATTGCAACGCCGCTGCCTTGGCGGCGCTGTACTCGGGGAGGTTTATAATCGGATAGACGGCCGACGCGCTGCCCGTCACGATGATCTTGCCGCCCCTGGCCTGCTCGGGGTTGTGCCGCATGTAGTGCACGGCGAGCTCCGTGCCGTAGATGACGCCCTTAACGTCGATGTCCGTGCAGCTGAGGTCCGGCTCGGGCGGGACGTCGTCGACCGCGGCGCCTTTGCGGGCGAGGTTGTACCTGGAGCCGCGGTCGATGATGCCTGCGTTGGCGATGAAGACGTCCAGGCGGTTCCATTTGTTCCATGCTGTCTTGAGGAGGTTGGCCTGGGATTTGTACGAGCTTACGTCGCACTGGACGAATATGGCCGTCTCCCCCGTCGGGTCTAGCTGCGAGGCGATGGCCTCGCCTTCCTTTGAGCGTCTGCCTGAGACGACGACATTGTATCCTTGGGGGTGTAGGCGCTCTGCCAGGTCTTGGCCAATGCCTGACTGTTGGTATAGTCAGCGATGCAGGAACCAACAGGACTTTACATGCATGTGGCTTGATCGATGAGACTTACTGTAGATCCTGTGATGACAACCACCCTTCTTTCAGCTGGTGCTTCGGAACCCATTCTGGTAGAAGATCGTATTATGTCTGGAATTCTATGACTTGGGGCTAATGAGGTCTGTATCACAACACACGCACCAAGGAGATCTGAAAACACACATGCCCCTCAATCGGTCAATGCCATGCATTTAAATATGTTATGTTCCACCCCAGCCATCATATACGGCATATCATCAACTGTGATGATACCTGGTCTCAGTTGTCTTTGGTGGAAAACTTCATTTGTCAGCCTGTAGTCTCCCAATGCATGCGTATCTAAAGATTCCTCCTCTTACAAGCCGAGATAGACCCGCAGTACCAATTGGCTTCCAAATCATCAGTAGCAGTCGTGTTACCTGTCGTCATCTCACCATACGTGCATATTGAACTGAGCACTGAGAGACGGCTTACGTATCTGCCGAGGTCGCATTCACCTACAAGCGCTTATCATCTGCAACGTCATTTACCCAGCTTGGGCGATGCTTTGCGAGGCGTTGTTTGGGTTCTGACAGCTGACATTATTTCAGAATATTCCGGAAGTAAAAACCATCCGGGTTGACATCTCCGCCGCGAGGTTCTCCATGAGAGCGAATTCGGACACTAGATGCTGACGAGGCGTTTTGCTCAGACTCTATTATAATACTTTCTCATGCATTCGTGCATGAACTTTACGCAAGCCTTCCAGCGCCATCAGTGTGCCACTGCAAAGTCGCCGATAAACATTTCCCAGCGGCCGCCGGGCGCCCCCTTGACCTCCGCATGTCCGCTCCGATCGCCCGAGGCGTTGGAATGTGGAGGCACATTGGAGACCGGATTCTCCGAGACGGTGGAAATCCTGTCGCTTCCCTGCGTGCTGCGGCCTGGGCCGGGGCACAGTCCCAGCTCCTCGTCTCCAGCATTGCTCTGCAAGGTCCTATCATTGCTGTGTGGCCAGCGTTGATGTCTGTGGGCCTTGCCAGCTCTGCTCCCACCGGAAAAGTCCGTCAGCGTCACACCCGAGCGATCGTTCTCGCTGTCGGTTGTGCCGCGTATCTTGGACATCAGGCGTTCGAAAAGCGGCCTGATGGCGGGAAGAGACGCCGCGACGATCCCAATGCTGCCCTCTGCAAAGGCCCAATTCAGCTCCGGTACTACCAGCCACGTGACGTCGACGAATCTGGAGGATCGTGGATGTAGCAAAGGAGTGAGCTCCGCGGTTCTTCCGATCGCGGCAATAGATACACTGCGATCTGTCAGCTTGAAACAGTGTGAGGGCGATGAAGTTGACATAGGGAATTCTTACAGTCCGCCACCTGCTGCAAACAAGAGCAGACATGAGACCTTGTCTTTCTTTGGTAGATCCAGCGGTAGGATCATTGGTATCGGCAGGACCACAACAGCCACGTCGACCAGAATGTTGACAATACTGAGTATAAGCATAGGCGCCACAGCCGAGTCGATGCACTGCGTCGTCCGGAACAGTCTGAGGTCCCACTGGCCTTCCACTGGATTGCAATCCAAGATCTGAACGAGAATGTAGGCCAGTGTGAAGCTGATCACGACCCCCATCAACGAATACACCACGGCTCGGAACTTCTTGTTCGGCGTGATGGTGATGTACAAGCTGAGAACAGAGAGTTTGTTGAATGATACCATCAAGCAGCCGAGCACTTGCGCGAAGAAGATGAGCTGCGGATCGATGTTAGGAAGATTGACGGATGACCATGGAACCAGGCGATTGATGACCGTACCTGCAGGATGCCGGGACTATAATTCTCGAGGTAAACGTCCCATACGTGAGTGCCGATGCCGTAAACCGTGACTGTCAAAACGTGAGCTTGACCCCTGAGTCGCAAACATGGCTTTTGGAGCAACTCACGTCTCATACAGATGGCAAAGAAGCCGATGAGGAACCCCGTTGCCAGTATGATGAGGTCTAGGTAGTGATTGTTGGTTAGCAAGAGGGCCACCTAAATTCGGGACACATGCATGGATGGGATTTGGACTTACAGTCATCGGCTTTGAGGCCACGAACACTGAAGATCCTCGAATACAGGCGCAAACACACCACAGCCACTGCCAGAATGGTGGTGAAGAGACCAACTCCGATGACCGAGGTGGAAATCCCTGGGTAGTACCCTTCATGTCGTTGCTGGCCTGGCGGCGGGACTGCAGCCCAGGGAGAAACCGGTTGTTCCCACATTTTCGCAGGTAAGGGCGGCGGATCGGTATGTGTTATTAGGAGGCAGGTTTGGCGACAAGGTTGGAATCAATCTTGCGGGAGGTGAGACTGATCAGATCGAGTGGAAACTTCCAGATGAGGAGAGGAAGGAAGGCGATTTGGGAAGCCGAGGGGGGAATTCTGATGGTTTTTATGGTGCTCATCAGTGCAAGTGAATGGCGCCTTGCGACCTTCCGTCGGTGAATATGAACATGCTGGTGTGATATGTATATAAAGGATTCACATTGCTGCGGTAATTGCAATTTCTTGAAGCTCAGTGTCACAGCTCATGTGATCGGAGATGTATCTGGAATTTTACATGGCTGCTGAAATTGGGTGCAGCAATGTCATGACTGCAGTTCACAAAGATTCAGCCAGGGGCGGAAGATGTTTTTGATATACAAAAAGACCATGCTTGCCGCTGCTGAAGTGACTCAGGAGCAGAGGCTTGCCTTCGATCGGTGACAAACAGGATCTCGCCAAACCATTGCAATGCTGCCGAGGTATGAACCAACTTTTGCGACTGTGGTGGTGGACGTTTGCGTTCCCAAACAAGGTAATTGCATACTGCAGTGTGTGTCGATAGGTTCACCCATGATATCGTAGGTGAATGACAGACGATGTACAACATCAGTTTGACGTATTCCCTCGTAGTACTCGGTCGGGGGCGCGAGGAAGCCCCTCCTCCAGACGTCATGCCAGAAATCATAGCCTTACCTGGCTTCCAGCAATGTGAAGATTCAAATCCACTTCGTGTGCCCAGAGCTTGATTCATGCAAAGCTCTTTACCCTCGTCGGCTGCGACGGGCCGTTTGATATGGAAAACCACCGCGTTGAATTAGCTACGTGTACCCTGTAGCCATGTGAGTGGACCGTTCACACGTTCAAACGAATTTTCAGGCCCAGGAACGGTGCTATCAAATCGGATATCGCTTAACATCAAGTGCCGACTGCTCATCGCATGTCCCCCCAACACATTACCTAGGTATGATGTGCTGCACAGCTCTATGAGAAACCAGAAGAACGCTGCTACTTAATTCAAGTGATATTAAGACATCTGTTCTAACTATTTATAAAATGTATCTAAATTGTAGATTCTAAAGCAAGTTTGTTAGTCACTTGTGTTTTGAATATCGCAGACACATGCAAAGCTCCTCAGGGAATAGAAATAGAAGACCACGAACCTTCTTGTCAGTCGAGTCATCGTTGAACGCATCATCAAAACCTTCCATCACACCCATCTCGTCGCGTTTCTTGTTCTCCATTATGCATACGAAGCGGTAGAGGAGACCAAGGAGACCAGCCACGATCGATGTGATGACTACAACAATGAAACCAGGAGCGTAGCCAGGTGAGTCTTGGGACCTGAAGACCTGCGGGCCTATGATATTGCCTGTGAAGGAGGAATTCAGTAGGTATTATAGAGCTTCCACGGAGGCTTTAGAGTGTGGAGAAATTGCAAGACACACAACATACCGACACAATATCCAATGAATATCCCAGATGAGGCCAGTGAGCGCTTGGTGTAACCGGAAGTGTTTGCAAGGTGGAGGCCCAGCAAGATCGCATACCCACCACCAACGCTGGGAAGAATGTAGAGCCCGAAAAGCAAGCCGCCCAGAGCGGAGCTGGGGAGAAGCCACAGAAGCAATGCGGCAAGCACTGCTATCACCTGGGCACCGACGAAGATGTATGACCTGACGTTCTCGTACCGCATCGCACACCAGGAGCATAGCACCACGATGAATCCACCGTAGGCGCCCACAGGCATCGTCAACAACAGGGCGTTGACGCCCGAGAAACCCAGATTCTGGGAGACGATAATAGTGCTGAACGTCGAGAGCGGGGCGTTGGCGATCATACAGAGTCTGCGGGTATTTGGTGTTAGCATGGTTTGTTTGAAAAAAGCTTTCAGAGCTGAAGTCAAGGTCTGACCCCAGCTTCAAAAGCTCAAAGACACCGACGACAGGAACAGGCGGGAGTGATGAAAACGCTTCGTACAAAGCCATGAAAAAAGCAAGCCAGAACTTGACGTCCAAGAGGAGCTCCTTAACCTGCTCCATCTTGAAGTGTGTGTTCCTGACGCCAGAGTTGTTGCTGCGCAGCCGAGCAACAAGTATGTACTTTTCGCGCTCGTCAAACCCCTTGGCGCGAATCGGATCAGGCGGTAAAAAGAAGAGCATCAGGATCCCCCACACAATAGTGACTGCGCCTGCGTAATAGTACATGTACACCCAGCTCGACGCGCCGCCCCCGACCAGGCCAAAACCATAATTGATCAGGGGCGAGAAGATACCCGCGAACCCCGTGCACGAGTACCATATCCCCATGCGCAGGGCCTGCTCGCGCTTGGTGTAGAAGCTCCCGACGATTAGCATGAACATCGGGCTGACGCCGGCCTCCAGGAAGCCCAGGAAGAAGCGTTCCGCGAGGAGGCCTTGCCATGTCGTGCAGACGGCCGTCAGGATCAGGCATATGCCCCATACGGTTACCAGGGCCGAGGCGACTTTTTCGATGGGGAACCGCTGCGCCAGGACCATGGCGGGATAGGAGCCGACGAGGAAGCCGAAGTAGAATATGGAGCTGGACCAGGAGAAGCGCGAGCCTACTCCTAGATCCAGGTCTGTCATGAGTCCGAAGAGTGCCTGTGTTTTCGTGTCAGCTTTGCGGTGTCGGTGTCTGTCCTAGCCATGATGACGGCTTCTCGACCGCTTGGGGACTTACGGCTTGTCCCAGCATGGCTTTATCATAATACTGGAGACCATAAGTGAAGCAGAGAATAGGCATGAGTTTGTAGTCGATTTTCCGTCGCAGCCTGCTCTCCTCTTCTTTTGTCCATTCTCTGTCGCCATCGTAAGTGTCGAGAACCTTAGCTCCCTTGTCATGGTGGATATCGACATCAGCCTCTGCTTCCTGCACGGTAGTCTCGTGTTTCTTCTCCACGGAGCCCGCTTGGTTAGCAGCCATGGTGGAGATCGTTGTGAGCTGCGGCTTGGATGGAAATGGTCGAGCAGAGGTCCATGGGTGGAAATGAATCTGAGATAAGTTCAAGAATGCCGGGTTGGAGAAAAGACACCAATTCGGTATCGCCTTACAGTCCGTTCCGTCACATTCGGGAGAATCCTCGCACCTGTTTCGGCCCTTCCCGCTGAATAGAGTTCATGAATGGGGCATGGACCATCGACTTGCGCTTGGCCAATGTACAACTCGGTGAGATGATTCAAGTCTCGTCCCTGCAGGGAGCACACTAGGTGGAGTCCCAAGAACTAATGTCTGATTGCAGGCGCCGTGTCGTCAAACCCACCCGGTACATGCAGTGCGAACTTTAGAATGCGGTAATAGATGAGGCACACTGCTAACTAAACACCCCATTTCCTCAACAACCAGCATCGCAAAGTAAAGACGAGGACACTAGTAAATCGCAATTAATCAAAAGCCTCTGCAGGCTTTTTATAAGACAAAAAAATAATTTCAAACAGAAATAATAAAATAGCAATAATTCTCTGGAGGGCTGCCTTTACTTACCTACATATGGGAATATTGGCGATGGTCTGGGTAGACCAGTAGTCAACACACAGTTAAAGGCGTTAACACACACACACACACACACACACACCTGTACGGGGACCTCGGGAGGGGTCTTAGGCTAGGAATGATGTACTGTGTGCTGGCCCACTAATGTTTTTGCTTCTGAACAATGGCTGCCGTCGATCACAGAGTGGAGAAAGCGAGACCGAGCTGATAAGTTCCACCCTGGGCCACAATGCTCATGGTCATGAATACACAACGTACGTTATGTTTTCTAGTGGCCGTTTCTTCTGATCACTTTCGCACATTGAACTAGTTCTGCCTTTACTTTCAAGATATCTCAGTCCACGAAAATGTCGACGTCCAACATGACCCTTGTCGACTGCATACGCAACAGCCAGTCAACTCGGAACACACCATGCGTTTTGATAGCCAGTCCAGAAGCTGTCACGGAGCGGATATTCCTCGGCGATCTCGAGAATGCCTCAAACAGGGCCGCCATGTTCTTGGAAGAGCAGCTTCCCAAGGACAGCACAACATTCTTTTACATGGGGCCGAGTGATATGCGATACTTCATCTGGGTCTTGGCAGCGATGAAGACCGAAAGATGCGCAAGTGTAACTCCCATCCCAAAGTTGACCCAAGCTGACGAGCCTCGATAGGTCATGTTCCCGTCTCCCGGAAACACCGTGCCGGCAAACCAACGCCTTTTCAAAACTGTAGGCGCCAATACCCTGATCTACGCGCCGGAAGCAGAGCAAACACTGGCTTCGCTCCTAGACGCGTCTCGAGGCGAGGTCAACCCGGTCATGACGCCATCGTACTCTGAGCTCATGAGTAGGGAGCCGGCGACTACTGTACATGCCTTGTCCAAGCCCTTCGAAGAGATCAAAGACGTGCCTGTCCTAGGACTGCACACTTCTGGCACAAGCGGCCACCCAAAGCCGATTTATTGGACGCATGGGTCTATTGCGGCGATGGCTTCGCATTCCGACTCATACGGTGTGTATCCGGAGAGCTTCAAGGATGAGGGATCGACTAGTCTGTTACAGGATGTGTTCGCGCCCGGAGAGGTTGTGATGATGCCATTCCCTCTGTATCATGTATGTTACTCGAATGCCTCCCCCCCCCCCCATTCACCTCCGAACTCTTGATGTCGTACACGGCACAGCTCACAATTAAATAATAGATGGGCGGAATAAGCCCCGTTTTCTTCAGCATATTGTACGGCAATACCCATGTCATGCCCGTAACCGGCACAAAGATGACGCCCGAGAATATCACCGGAATGTTGGAATCGTCAAAGTCAACCACCGCATGGCTTGCTCCGTCTCTACTCGAGGACATGCTAGACTATGCTCCTGGTCTTGATACACTGGGCACGATGAAACATGTAGTATTTGGTGGTGGTCCTAGTAAGTTTCACGAAGTTCAACATTGTGCGAACGCCAACGAGTCGACATGATGGCTGACACTAGTCCATTCGACTCGCAGTGAATCCAACAAAAGGAAACAGAATCTCTAAGCTCGTCCGCCATCTTTGTGGCTTCATAGGCTCCACTGAAGGTGGCGCATGCCATCTTGTCTCTCCCCCAGACAACTCTCACTGGAACGAGTTCAACTTCATAGATGTCGGCCACAGGATGGAGGAGGTCGAGCCTGGGCTATTCGAGCTGGTCTACCCAAACACCGAGCTGACACGGCGGTGTCAGCTTCACTTCCACTCATATCCCGAGCTGAGCCAATACCGCACAAAAGACTTATTCTCCCCCGTTCCGGGGAAAGACGGGTGGTGGACATACCGCGGCCGGACTGACAACTGGGTCATCATGTCCAATGCCCTTAAGATGGACCCAAACAATATCGAGAGCACCATTGGAAGCCACCCGGACGTCCGAGGTGTCCTGGTGGCGGGGGACAGGCGGTACAGGCTTTGCCTGCTTGTCGAGCTAAAAGGCGATGCCATTCCGGCAAGCGACACCGAGCGCGAGGACGCCCTGGCCAAATTGTGGCCTTCCATCGAAGAGGCCAACAAGAGCTCATCCAAATTTGGACGCATTCCACGTGAGCTGGTCTTCTTCGCCGCACGGGAGAAGCCCTTTTTGAGAGCGAGCAAGGGAACCATCCAGCGCCGGCTCACGATCGAGGATCACGCCGATGAAATCAACGAGCTGTATGCCAAAGCTGAACACGGCCTTCTCACCTCAGGGTTGCCGTGTCTTGAAAGGTTAGACCGAGAATCTTTTGCGGGTTTCCTTCAGATCTTATATGCCGACGTGTTGGAGCTGGACGATGGGATCGGAATAGACGATGATTTACTTGCGGCGGGAATCGACTCCTTTGGGATCATGACGGTTGCGTCGCGGTTGAAGGCTGCGTTACGGCAACACGGGGTCTCTGAGGCTAGTGTGAGCATTGTTAACGTCAAGGCTCTCTATTCTGCATCTACAATTCGGTCGCTGGCAGAGTCATTAGCAGGCGCGCTCTCTACTTCTGACCAAGATATCACCAGAAACGGTGGCCTTGGAGAAGACAGAAGCGACATCTTGGGTTTTATCCAAAAGTACAAGGCAGCAGTGCAACAGCTCTTAGAGAGCGCTCCAGCCGCCGATGAGGTGGATGCAAAGAAACAAAGAGAGCCTACATATGGTGAAGGCCAGACTGTGCTACTTACAGGCTCAACAGGATCACTGGGTAGCTATCTCCTCGACGCCTTGCTTGCTCGACCGGATACCAAGCAGGTGATCTGCCTGAACCGCGGAAGCGACTCGCAGGAAAGACAAGCCAAATCACTCGAGAGAAGGAGACTTCCGCCTCTACTACAAGATCCAAAGAACAAAGACCGGCTGGTGTTCCTACAAGCTGACCTCAGCAACGACACCCTCGGACTCAGCCCCAGTGAATACGACTCCGTCGCCCGCGAGACAACGATCATCGTCCACAACGCATATCCTGTCAACTTCCTCCTGAGCCTCGCGCAGTTCGAGCCGCACCTCCGCGGCCTTCTGAACCTCATGAAGCTGGCCCTCAACGCCCGCGCGTCCCTGCTGTTCGTCTCCAGCATATCCACCGCCATGTCCGCGACAGGCAGGAGGCAGCGCGTCCCCGAGGCCGTCCTCGACACCGCCACACAGGTAAACGACTTGCTGCCGCAGGGATACGCGCAGTCCAAGTACGTGTGCGAGCACATGCTCGAGGCGTTCGCGGACGGCCTGGCTGCTCGGCCGGAACCAACTGAGGCCGCGCAGTCCGTGGGTGTACTGCGGGTCGGGCAGATCTGTGGGCCGCGGGTTGGGCGGGGGCCGTGGAACAAGTGGGAGTGGTTTCCGTCGTTGGTGATGAGCTCTCGCTTTCTCGGCGTTGCGCCGGATGATATTGGGCAGGAGATCAACTGGATCCCCGTGGACGAGCTGGCTTGCATCGTGACGGAACTGATTTCCTACTTTCACATTCCATGTGTCGATGGGGAGCCCCAAAACGAACAGTTAAATCCTTTGCAGGTCTTCAATGTGGTCAACCCGAAAGTGTCCTCGTGGGAAGACGTCCTCCCAGCTCTACAGACGGAGGTACCAGAGACTATCCCTGTCCGCCAGTGGGTGGAGCGTCTCGAGGAGAGTGTGGACAAGAGCACATACGTGCTAGATCAGAACCCTGGGGCAAAACTAGTTGCCTTCTATCAGGGGGCACTTGTGGATGATGGAAGGGCCGAGCCACTCTACGAGGTGGGGCATCTTGTCAAGGCAAGCTGCACTGCGGCAAGGCTGGGGCCGGTCACACAGGCTGATTTGAAGCGATGGATGGAAGTTTGGATATGATATTAGACCTAAATCACCACTGCGGTTAGACAAATTTGACAGGAAGTAGGATGATACGTTGTCAGTTTCCAAGTGCAAAATCGACTCCGACTCTTCGGACCACTCTCGATTTGTATCAATCAATGCATAAGACTCTATGTTATACTACTAATCAAAGGTCCCATGAGTTAATACGACTGAATCAGTACGCATATCTCCAGCCCCGTTCCGCACCCGAGGTCTCAAAATAGCCCTCTGCCTCATCCAGCTTCTTGTTCAACCGGAGGGCACGCCATTTCGCCAGGCTGGCCGCCATGACGACGAGAGCACATCCCACGAGGACCAAGCCGCCGCACAGTCTGTAAAATGGCTCCTGCGAACGCGGCCAAAAGTACGGACTGAACCAGTGGCTGACCTGGCTGATGCAGTTCGCAATCGCGATCAAAGCGGCCTTCTTGCTCCGAGGGGCAGGCACGACGGTTGTTTCCCATGAGAGTTGCAGGTTCAAGCCGTTGTACGTCCCCGAAATGAGCAGAAAAAGACCGAAGTAGCGAGCTCCGATGTTCATAGTCGAGATCAGAACAGAGCAACCGACGGCACTGGCGATTATAGGCAGCACTATGTGCCAGAAAGACTCCTGGTTTCGACCTGATGACCACGCAACAGCATATGCAAACGCGAAAGCAAAAGCGAAAGCGTACGGAGGTGCTTGGATGAAGTACGTTGTGAGCTCACCAAAGTCGAAGGTGTTCACGATCTAGCCAGAAGTCAGTGATCAAGAACTCCTATTCCAACTTGCAGACGTGTTTGTACATAAATCACATTCTCGCCGTCCTAATCTGGGTCTACCCGTACGGCCGAGCAGATACGGCCCCAACGAGCCTTCGTATTAATACTTGTCCGCCCCGTGACAGCAAGTTTCAGTATGAGTATACATCCATACTTCAGAGAGTATTGAAGGATATGTTCGGAATTTTCAATGCAAAGACAGCCATATCGACGGACGGTGTCAGTCACCGAACTGCGCTGTTGTAGTGTTGAAGATCGGATCACAAGCCGTAAGCTGCACACCGCCTTTTTAAGGATGGTCGCACCGCAGCTCCCAAGCAGCAGATGGTAGGCCGGGAACGCTTGCTGACCTAAGGAGTCCATCCCGCCTAAAAGACATCTCCTTGCAGGTCTTATGTAGGACTGCGCCCTGGGAAAAGCTTGGACGACACACCACTAACCTCAGAGCTGACATACCCAAAGCTCCACGCCCGCCATGTCGCACCAAGAGACGGAAACAGAGATAGAGGCGCTTTTCGCTCGTCTTTCTCATCAACCAGAGACTCTTCTTCGCTCAGTGATTACAATCAGCGATCCGCCCAGGCCCCCGGTGGCGTTGCGGACCCAAGACCGGCCATCGTCGCTCGGCGCGCTCGACAGGTTGCCGGCAGAGCTGCTCCACCAGGTGTTGGGCCATCTCGACGTGCAGTCTTTCACTCGGCTCTCACGCACCTGCTTCGGAGCGAATGCTGTCCTGGGGTCCAACACCTCATACCAACATCTGCTGAGTCACGCAGCAGACACACTAGCGGCCCTCAGTAGGACCAAACTCATACACCGATACTCCTTATCCCAGCTCGACGCCGTCTTGCAGTCGCAGCGCTGCGAGACATGCCCTGGGTATGGAGCGTTCCTATTCCTCCCAACCTGCGAGAGGTGTTGTTGGCAATGTCTGCAATTCAGACCACAGCGGCTGGTGGTGCCCCCGGGGGTAGCTTGCAAGGCCCTCGATCTCACGGCGGAGGAGATCCAACAGCTGCCCCTGATTTCTAGTATCCCGGGTAGATACGGGACTCGACAGCTGCTAGTCGACAAGCCTATCAGCCTCGTCGCCGTGGCCCACTCCATGGAGCTAGCCATCTCATTTTACGAGTCCGCGGAGCATCTCCGGGAGGTCCTCTCGCAACAAGCTATCACTGGAACCGCGGCTCACACAGCGAGGTTCCTGCAGCGCCTCTTGTGGGTTGACGACTATTTTGATACGGTCTTGGTTCCGGACCGGGGAAGCAGTCTGGTCGGCCGCTACTTTGGGCTGGCGTCTATCCGATTCCCATCTCTCACCAGGCCGGATCAGATCGAGTACGGGCATTGGTGCCGGGGCTGCGAATGGGTGTACGATCGGCGTGATGGGTTACCGGCTGACGCTGTCGCCGAAATAGTGCCAGATGATCCCGTCCCTGATCGCGTGCTGCTTCGTATGGCCAGGACGGCGTATACTACGGCTGGGTTTCTGGAACATGTTCAACGCTGTTACGGCGCACAGAAATTGCTTTCTGAGCCTGCGGAGGAAGACTGAACAAGACCGGTGCTCTTGTATAAGGTAGTAATGAGTGAAAAGAGTTGTATATCGCAGATTGGGTCACTTTTGCGGATAGCCTACATGGTGCTCTGCTCTGGTACGACTTCGTCAAAGGAGAAAGCAATTATCCCAATCGGCCACATGCCATCGTCGTCACACCCACATACTCATGTTTTCAGGGCCTCCTTTTAGTCCGGCCGCGGATGTGGACCGTCACAGTTGTGCCTTCTGAACGGGTGGTGTTGGATAACATCGTCGTCAACTTAACGCCACACTCTTATCTGCTCGCAATAGCGACGACGCTAATACGATGTTCTAAGACTCTATCATTTTTTCTCGCTGGGGGACAGATAATAGCGATGACTGTATAGCATTCAAAGCCAAATCGACGAACATGCTGATTCAGGACTTCATCTTCCATGGCGGCAACGGCATCACGGTCGTAAGTATCGGTCAGTGCTTCGGCCGTTTCGAGACCGTTGAAAACATTGTTGTGTGTAATGTGACGATTGCACGGAAGCAAGTTTGCAACACGCAGGGGCAGCTGACGCCACAGAACGGAGTGCATGGACCTGCTGGCCAACATGGCTGGGATAAGATGAGAAGGTTTCTCAAGGGTGGCTATGATCCTCTGTACCACATGGGGCAGGGCATTATTTGGGGGCGGTCCAATGCATGCACTGCGGGAATAGGCTCTCGGCTAAATCGTTCTCGGAGAGAGAAAGTTCCACGACCTGTCTTTCATGGCTATTCTGATGCCTATTTAGCTTCTACAGACCTTTATTCAACTTAGTCAGTGCGAATTTGAGCAGAGACTATTCGTGCAAGAGCCAGTGAAAATTATCAGCTAACAGAAATTCCAATCAGGTGGATCTACTTATCTAGGAAGCCACCATATAAGGCCTAAACCACGCTCAGGGGCGTGGGTGCATCCATTTTCCCTGTAGCCTACAGGTTATGAGCCCGGATCCTATTCCTCTGAGTACCTAGGTATGTATGCAGCCATTAAATAAAGAGACATCTGAGAAACTGTCCAGTTAGAGCCCATATCAGAGCAAAAAGGACTTCTCAGCAAGGGCAAGAGCCCGAGCGGGGGGTGGGGGCCGGCCAGAGCCCGGAAGAAAAATCCCAGCCAGAGCTACATTGTGTCCAGATCATCTTCGATGGAGTTGTATCCCTGGCCTATAAGCATGGGATCCACACAGAGGGTGTGGGTGCATGCATTTTCCCTATGTATTCAAGTGGCAGTTGAACAGACTGTGCGCCCGGGTTGGGTCTTGGATATACTCCAGCACAAAGCTAGTGCTTACTGGGGCGGTGCAAGTCCATTGCCAAGAGAGACCAAAATAGTCCTTGCTGCACAACCAGGTACCCATATCCGCCCATAGATATCAAGGGTAATTTCAGGAATATGCAGGGCTTCAGCTAGAGATAATGCCATGTTTCCCCACCCCCATGACATCTACGATGTGATGAATGACATCGACGACGTGACTGGCGGGATTTCGGGGGTGTTCAGCCCCTAGAATTCATCTAGCTGCAGAAGCTGAATGCAAGATAAACCCACAATGTGCGCTCATTCTGCACTGGGCTGGTTGTGGTAGAAGCTGGTGGTTTTTGGAAGGAGGCTTAGTTATAACAGCATCCGCGTTCCCAGGTCGCATAGAATATCATCCCAATAAGATAAGTTCTTTGAGTTATTTTCTCATCAGTGTATCTGCCCTGCCCAAGGATCAAGTTCTTTTATTTATTGTTCCACTATATCTGCACAGCCATTCCTGTCTGTTAAGGAAGGGCACAACCAAAATTTCAATGAATCATCCGGATACTCAAGCTTGGAATGGAGCAGATCAAGATGTCATGTCACAATATCAGGTTTATCTCGGTATCTGGACCGACTGGACCCGTGGCCCAATCCTTGGCCAGACGCTAACGCTCAGTCGTAACAACGCCAATCTGCTCATTGCCTTCACGGCATCATTCATTGTTTTCGTTGGATCTCGAATCTGGGTAGTTCTGTGTTTAATTCTCCATCGATCTTACTCGACCGCTGAGCAACGTGATGCCCTTCATCACCAGCGTCAGGTAATACTGAGAAACTCATCTACTCCGGACGGTGGATTGGTAAGGCCCCTGGTGTTATAGTTGAGGCGAATCAATTGTTGCGACTACTAATACTACGTGCATTTCAGATGCGCCTGGTTCAGTTATACTGGGCATGGCACAGACTCTCTGCTGCTCGACCTCTATTTCGAATTGCACTAGCCCTGTTCTTGTCTTTGATCTGCACTGTTGGGTTCACCCTAGCTGGTGGGTTCTCATCACGGATCCAGATCGGGGGTGAGACTTCTGGCAGTGATGTCCTCTTAGATGGGAGAGATTGTGGTATCGTTGGCTACTACGACACACTCGCAGGCCAGGTTGCCTATTTGAAACTTTATTCCAATTGGGTAGCAGGGTCTTCTAACTATGCCCAACAATGCTACTCGGCAAACAGTTCGGGACTTGCTGAATGCAACTACTATGTTTCACCGAGGTTACCTGGATACGTCAACAACAGGGCAGACTGTCCTTTCGATTCATCCATGTGCAAGAACGCCTCTTCCAATATACTTCTCGACACCGGTTTTCTCAACAGCCACGACCATTTTGGGGTTAACGCTCCGCCTTCTGAGCGAATACTGATGCGCTCTGTGCTCCATTGCGCACCAATTGTCACCGAAGGCTTCAGCTCTATCGGGGAGAATTATACGGCTTATAACTATGGCCAGACGATACAGCAACTGAGGCTAGGTTACCAGGGCAATTTCACATATGAGGCGCCGAACTTGGATAGGCAGTACGCTGTAAAGACTGACCATGATCTAGAAAACTATGTTTACAGAATTGGGTGAGTCTGAAGTAGAGGTTTCTGATTTCAGAGTGTATCATGCTGGTCTTTTGTGCCGGCATGGTTGTTTTGCTTCCGTACGGAGTGGTGCAATTCACAACTACTCGTGCCAAGAAACTGCAATCTCAAGCTCAATTTCACGTCTATGTTTAATTACTGATTGGTGTTGAACTGTGACAGAGAAGTCTTCGCCACCACCGAGAATGGGACAACAGACCTAAACAGCCTGAGCACCAGCTTCTTGCCCATATCTGAACTCAGTCGAAATGACTCAGATACCACTGTAATCTTCCTTTCCGGCAACGGAGTCTTTTCATCCCAGCCTACATACGACCCCTGGTATCGAGCCACGGTGCCCTTTGCAAATCTGAGTAGCGATGGACTGAACGGGTCAGCCCAAATATACAGGCAAGACGAGGCAGCCTCGCCACTAGGCTGCGCTAGCCAATGGCAGTTTTGCGACGCCAACCAGACCACATGCGGACCTATGGCCAGCTACCAAGACGCCTTGTTAGGAGCCTTATCGACTTTCGAAGCCGAAGCGGCCGACCGTCTCACCTGGCTGTTTCGCTCCTCGAGCATTTCTCCAGAAATGTTGCTAGGAATAGTACGAGAAGCAAAAGATCATTCACTGCTCTCTACACAGACCTTGTTCCATGGAAGCCAAGGAGCAGCTCTTCCCGACAATCAGTGGCAGCTCGAAGTCACCAATTGGTTCGCCATATGCCAAGCCTTAACTCAACAGAGCATTGTGAAAACCATTTTCGGACAGGTGCCCAAGTCCTCGCAACCTGTTCTTAATCTCGACAAGCCAGATACTGCAGCGGCGAAGAAGCTTTGCCAGAGCCAAAAGATCCGCACGACCAAGTATTCATCCTTTAGCTTTTTCGGCATTTTATTCACCTATATCTTGGGCATCGTGATTATTGCAACTTCCTTTATTCTGGAGCCACTCGTCAAATTTCTTGACAGGCGCGGGAAGGGCAAGAGATATAGCTCCATCGAGTGGACGAGCAACAGCACCCTTCAACTCCAACGCCTAGCTCATGACATGGATGGTCGTGATGACTGGGAGAACTGCATGGACAGAGTTCCGACGACGGATCCGGGGCTGCTGCTTTGCGGGCTTGACCTGGCCGACCCGGAGCATCCCAGGCTGCTCAAAGACTGCTCCGAAAAGCCGACTCTAGTTCGTCCAGAGACTCATGCATCGGACTCGGATCTCACGGCAACAGCAGGAAAGAAGGGAGAAACTCAAACCTTGACTATAGAGCAGCCCTGCATCACGCTGGATTCACACGGGACCGATTATCAAAAAGATCATCTACCCAGTCCCGCAACACTTCCAGGACCAGACTCTTCCCCCGTCGCGACCTCTGATATCGAGCCTGTCTCGCCCATTGCCCCTCCGACCCGTACTAGTTAATATTCGTATTAGCGAATGTAGAACTTGAGAAGCAATTTTCAATCAACTTGTTCAAATTGTGCTGCCTTTCAAGTTTCGGAAGGGCAAGACTACGATAAAAACGTCTACACATAGAATAGCACGCAAAAGTTCCGGCTAGCTGACATCAATTGATGTGTATTTGAAGATTCGGCGACCATATAGCCCACTTTGGTGAAAGATCAGAATTGTCCAGAACGCTCCGCAGAATCAATCACGACTTATATAGCTGTGTCGTGATATATCTTTTGAAATAACTCTCTCGGACAACTCATTTTGGAATGTCGATCCACAAATCATGGTAATCTAGGGTGGTGATTTTCCACGCCTATACCATCACCTCAGCAACCCCAACAATTTTCATCACGTCTTTGCCCAGCCAATCATCGCCCCAGAGTTGTTCCTCAGGGTAATAATCAAGTCCAGATGCTTCATCATCATCGGTCCGCCTTGCTTGGACGCAAAGATAGACGCTGTCTTGATGGCGCTCTTGATCTGGCGCCCATTCAGCTCCCAGTCGGCCAGCTTGTCCAAGTCCTCGTCACTCAGTTGTGCCAGGGGGTTGTCTCCCTCAGGAAGCCGTCCCAGTTCTGTCTGCGGGCTTCCTTGGTGAGTGCCTCAAAGGTTAGTGTCACGTCGATGCGTGACTCGACCATCGACCCACTGTGACGGACACTGATGGGCATCCTGCCAGGGAGGCTCGCCTTCTCGGCCGAGTAGCGCACGTAGCGCCCGAGGGAGTACCGCGAGGGAAATCTGCCGATGCAGGCGTCCAAGACCGTCGATCGCCTCGCGCGCTTCCTGGTGGCCGTCGCGGGCGGGGCGTTTCTCATAGTGCCCATGCTGATCATGACCTTGGGTGGGCCGTCGTTGAACACGAGCTTGATTAAGGTGTCGGTGGCTGTGCTTGTGTTTGCGTGTGTCTGTGGGGCAGTTGTAATTCTCCAGAATCAAGACCGAGATATCCACACCCATTGTTCAGGCCAGTTCTCTAGAGAAGTTCGCTCATTTCTGTTCCCAAACTGTTCCACTGGGAACTAAAGTTCTAAGAAAAGAAAAAAAGAAAAAAGAAAAGGGAAGTGTCTTGGCTAGTTTTGTTGGACAGTGAATAGTGGCATTGACCGAGCCTTTCAGTCAGTGCCCATCGTTGAGTATTAGAGCGCAGAATGCAGGCCATTTGACCTCCTCCTTCGTTCTTCTTTTCGGAAGCCGCAATGCAGCTTGTTATGCCTTACCTACAAGGTTTATTATCTGCATTGAACGACAAGCTATTCACGAAATAATTCGCAATGCAGTGTTCTCATGAGCGCAGTCTGTGCACCATTCTCTGATCTCGTTTACCATTTGCTTTGTTCTGCACAGAAAACCACCCGTACCAAACGCAATCTTCTTGGATTGTCACGAGGTTTTGCTTTCAGTTGATAAAATCCGAAGGGTTTAATAGACCGTTGCCAAAAATGCGATCTCGAGATTGCCCTGACTAAAAAGTACGCCACAAGGCACCATATCCGGGTTTTCGATGCTTTTGAGGGCCTCGGGCCGCATGATGTGGTATCATCTGTGATCGTGTCAGATCTACTAGTTTAGGTGCCATCGCCACGGACGAACCTCCTAGCCACCTAAAATCGCCGGCTAGCCTACCAGTAATAAACGGCACACAAATTCTCCTCCAACGAAATCCTCGCATTCTTCCCCGCAATCGAAGCCATCGGCATGCAGCCTCCGGTTGTTGAACAAGCATACTTCTAACTTTGAATTATTGCTCGACTATGACTGTATTGTCAAACCAGATCCCTGCCTCTAGAGTGTAGTTCTTTTGGCCTTGCAGTGTACGCTGCCTTGTCAAGTGTCTACGGTATTTCGAAGGAAACGATGGCCTGGTCGTTGCTCAATACTCTTTGGGCATGACACAGTACGTGAAATATTAATACAGCCAATTCTCAATCTTTCCGAGTCTACAAGAATATATATAGGACAAAGTCGGGGGCCTTAAGGGCAGTGCTCAAGGTACCGACCGAGGTAAGATGAGGGTGGTATGACAAGGGCTGCCCCATGTTTCACCTTCACAGTTCGATGTTTCCACTGGCAAGGGGACCCAACGCTATAAGAAGATGCCAAGACCTCCACGACAGGCTCTCAGTCACCTGGCTTTATACAACCTGCATGCGAGCGCAACCGAGCCATCTGGCCTAGACTTCGCACATGACCAATTGGCCTGTCTATGGCCGAGGAGTCGCAGCTGGAGTGCCGGAAATCGTACACACAGGTCGCCGTCTTTTCCGGGGTCTCCTGGATGTTGTCAATACCCCTTCCCATCGCATCAGTCTCCCATCCTGATTCCCCGCCCACTTCTCGAGCCTCGGAATGTAACGAGCCGTCAAAGTGGACCTCGCCTGCACCAAATACCGCGTACTGGCCCGTGGGAAGCCGCTGCGCAGACGGGCGAAGCCCGTTATGACTGACGCGTCCAGTTGAGAGGAGACCCCGTAGCTGCAGGCGCCCCTGGGGCTGTGGTGGTGGTGTTCGTCTCTCGAGGGAGACATCCAAAGCAACGTCTGGAGGATTTTCCTATTCGTGCAATATTGAAGTCCGCCAGTTCACGCCATGGATAGCGAGGTCGACATCATCTTGAGCAATGAGCTCGCGTGCTTTCAAGACAAGCTCATCTAATATGGCAATGAGAAGGCTTCATGAATAGGGGCATATAAGGACCACGTATAGACCGCATGAACGAAAGGTTTCTCGCAAACTCCAGATCAACATCCTGCCAGCCTCTTGCCGAACACTCGCTCCATAATAATAACTCCTGCTCCTTGACAACGAAGATGAAGCAGACTTTGATTCTGTCCACCTTGGCATTTCTGGCGTCCTGCGTCGCAGCCTCGCCCACTCCCACCGTTCAAGATGATACCGTCGTAGACCCACGCAGCATCGAGAAGAGAGCTGCGATCACTGACGCCGCTGACGTCGGTTACGCCACTCAGAACGGAGGGTACGACCACTTCTGGGAGGTCCTATTGCTTAAATGGTACAATTTGACTGACGCTGTTTTCCCAGAACCACTGGAGGCAAGGGCGGCACCACCACCACTGTGTCTACTTTGGCCCAGTTCACGGCCGCTGTTGGATCCAGCAGCGCAGCCATCGTTGTCGTCAGCGGAGCCATCTCGGGATCCGCCAAGGTCAAGGTCACCTCCAACAAGTCCATTATCGGCAAGTCCGGCAGCTGTACGTATCAAGCGCTCCTCGCGGAATGAAGGGTTCTGTGGCATTGCTGACCAGAATCGAATCACAGCACTCACTGGCGTCGGTCTGACCATTAACGGACAATCCAACGTCATTGTGCGAAACTTGAAGATCAGCAAGGTCCTCGCTGACAACGGCGATGCAATCACCATCCAGGCATCCAAGAACGTCTGGGTCGACCATGTTGACTTGTCCAGTGACCTGGACCATGACAAGGACTACTACGATGGTTTGGTCGACGTGACTCACGCCAGCGAGTGGGTGACCATCTCAAACAGCTACATTCATGACCACGTAAGTGTCTACATACTTCTACTTAGCAGCAAAAACACCTCATTTTGTCAATAGCCCGCAAAGACAATATCAGATACTAACGGAGGCTTCATCTGTATAGTACAAGGCCTCCCTGGTTGGGCACTCCGACTCCAACGGAGCTGAGGATACCGGCCACCTGCACGTCACCTATGCCAACAACTACTGGAGCAACATCAACTCTCGTGCCCCATCTTTCCGATTTGGCACCGGCCACATCTTCAAGTAAGTCATGAGCAAACAAGACTAGAAAGGACTCTCCCTCTCCCTATCTCTCCGAGGCTAGTCGGCTGACCACACATGATTCCCCCGCGTACAGCAGCTACTTCTCCTCGGTCAGCACCGGCATCAACACCCGCGAGAACGCGCAGCTGCTGGTCGAGTCGTCTGTCTTCGAGAACAGCGGCACCAAGGCCATCTACTCGGCCGACAGCGACGTGGTCGGCTACGCCGTCGTCAACGACGTCGCCCTCGGCGGCTCCGCCAACACGGCCGCCAAGGGAACCCTCACGAGCGTCCCGTACTCTTACTCCAAGCTCGGCTCGGGCAGCGTCAAGAGCAGCGTCACCTCCAACGCTGGACAGAAGCTGAGCTTCTAAGAGAATGGTTGTGACGGATCATCTGGGGCTGGTGTGCGGTCCGGAATATGGTCCTGACTTCTGAGTCAGTCTCCGGAGATACTATGAGGTGAAAGTCTTGGATGGGATGAGTGCCTGTGGACCTGCATGTGAGCGGTCTTGGGGGAAGGGCGCTTGTGGCTGTGAAATTGTACATATTCGTATAGCTCATTCTCGTCACTCTTTCAGCGAAAGCAAATTTTAAGTCTTGTATGCCCCGTTGGTCACCGTCCTGGCACACGGTTTTTCTATGCCAGCATTTGTGTTTGGGCAATACGCTGTCTTGAAGATGTGGTAGTGTATTCACAAGCCTCCCGAGCGAGCTGGCTGGTGATTGAGTGGAATAGAGAGGAGAGGAAGGAGCCTAGCCTGAGCCGATATAAATCTCCCCTTCTTCCTTGCTAATCTCATGCAATTTCAGGGTCAAGTCTCAGTGTAGGCACCCCTGTCATCAACACAAGCCCGTCTGCGCAGGATTGTCCAGGCGTGGACAAGATCCACGGTCATTCAAGATTCTTTCAAAAGGGTCTCATGAGGAACACAGTATATTATATCATTTGAATCCATTCTCAGTCATGTGCAAGCTCCTCGACAACCCAGGGAAATCCCAAGCCGAATGTAAGTAATCCAAGTATCTAAGTCATGGTGGCACCCGGGATCTCGGTAAACCCTAAGAAGAGGTTAGCTAGATGAGACAGAGAACCCACTTTAGTGATGTATACTTACAGCCATCGATGTCCTCATCAACAACACGCTGCTTAGTACACTTCATCGCTTCCTCTGGTGACTGTCTCGCTAACCCGCTACAGACATCACCATCACACCGGAGGTCCATGGCGCGTTGAAGGGAATCATCCTTCCAGCCGAAGACGTAGTCGCCGTGTTGCGAGTACCCGTGCCTACATGCCATGGTTAGCGTTGCGGCCTGGCTGACAGCATTCTAGGTAGACTCACTTGTCTCCCGTGCTCCAGACGAACGGCTGTGATCCGTCCTCGGGCCACAGATTCTTGTCATTAAAGGGTCGCGTGTCCCACATGACTTCGTACATGACCTGGGGTATCCTGACGGGATGGCTCGACGGGCAAGCACCCTCCGCACCAACGCCGTTGTGCGATGCGTCTGGGATTGGGTACGTAACGTGACTCATGTGGTCGGCGCTGTCCGTGTTCTTCCCATCCCAGCACGTGGGGAAAGTGATGACAGACCGGATGCCCCCGACGCAAAATCCCGTGGGCAGGGTCTGAGCATCTGGGGCCGCGCAGTTGAGGTTCCTGTTGTCTCCAGTTGCTGGCATACAGCGGTGGCACACCTTGGGTGCCGAGCCCGGAGAGGTCGCCGCAGCATCGCCAACGAGCATGCGGAAGCCGGGTGTGAACGCGGTGACATTGACAGATGCATCCGGCGACGCGATGTAGTAGATCGTTATACCACCATCGGCGGTTAGTCCTTCGCTGGCATACTGAGGCACACGTTTGTAAGTCCCGTTGCGCGCTCGGAAATATAGGACTGCAGTCCAGTAGTTGGAAAAGTCCTCAGAGAATGTGCAACTGGTGCATGTGGAAGCTGAAGGGAGGTCATGTGTCGCTGGGTCCATGGAAGCGTTGAAAGAGTTGCCTCCTGTGCGGCAATCCGAAGTCAGCTTTGCTACCTTAAGGTGATTGCGTGAGACATTGTCGAAGCAATTGACGATGCAGCGACGGTACGAACGATATCAGTGCAAAAAGAAAAAAAAAGAAAAAAAACTACCCTCAGGACTTACCTACGATCTGATGCACGTGAGGCGATGGATTCAAGCCTGGGTTCACCAGAGGGTCAAGCCTTTCGACAACCAGTTGCGAGCAACTGAACCGCAACATCGGCATACGCCCAGCTTGGGCGTAGACATGCTCGGCGAGGAGTGCTAGGGAGAGGACTTTCCACTGCATTGTGTGTTGGGGGGGGATGTCAGCTGTCAAGTCGGATACTAAATGAGAGGACAGGGTGAGTTCCCCAACATCCTGGACCGTGTTTCCTAAATACAAACACAACTCTGCTACTAAGCTCTGATGACAAATATATTTCACATGCCGTTGGAAAGTGGTTCGGCCCTTTATCTTGGATTACTTCTATATTAATGGATTTAGGCTGAGGCGGGTGCTACGTCCGCTCGCAAATCATATGCCCTCGGTCAGGATCTCTGAATCCCGAGATCGACCAGAATGCTTACTCTGCCAATTGTGATTGCAGATCAACGGTCTGAGTGTTTCCTCACCGGTATACATGCCGATAGGCAGTACTTCCATGTTCTCCTTTAATATTGGAGTTAGCACCAGCATAGATGGTATGATCTGTCATAGTGATAAAAATAGACAAACAACAGACCTAGGTAACGAAATGATCAACTCAATAGGTACGTATCAGATGTTGAGATGGCATGTACGATAAATGCTGCGGATCCTAACTTGAATGTACCTTATGTATTATCACTTTGTCCTCACAACACTTAGTAACACAATCTGAAGAAAAGGGCAATCCGGATTTGACTAAGGAGAACATCAGATTTGACACGGGGCACTTCACGCGTACCTAGGTATACTACCGCTATGAGCTCATCAATGAATGGCCGTATGCGACGGTGTGTTCCTTGTGATGCAAAACTCCAAAACTCCCTGCTGAGCATTAAATGCGCATCCATCGTAGTTGACGCGTGCTTCAAAAATATTCCGTCCCACATAAAGCACGCTGTTCAGCCAGCCAAGTCTACCAAGCCCTCTTTGGCCCGAAAGACCTGTACAGACGATTCCGTACCCATAGACACAATTGCCATAAATCCATCAGAGACCCCGCCCCGTTGCCACTGCCTCAGCAAATGTGCCAATGCGTCTTGTGCAACCACGATGGGCCGCAGACCTGGAGAGCTGCACCTGAGTTGCGAGCCTCCTGGCGTGCTGAAAATAACGAGGTTGACGGCGATATACTGAGACGAGTCTTCCGGATTCATAGCGACGAAGAAACGAGTATCTTCTTTGCGCACCCCATCGAGTAACTCCATTTTCCCGGGGAACTGCCCGGCGTCCACGACCCTGGTTTGGGGAAAGTTTGCTTGTAGCGACCGCTCCGATGCTTCGAACTGAGATGTGCGGGACGCCGCGTGAGACGGGCCTGTATTTTCTTGGGCTACCATTTGAACGTGCTGCACGGGCGCTTGGCATTGGATGTCGTTGTCGAAGGGGCCGGGGACGATATACGTGGCCGGCTCGTCCACGCTGCGAACTCGGCCGAAAGCAGGGGGCGCCGACGCTCTGTTCGGGTTCGGGTGCTCCGTCCGAGGTAGTGTCGCCATGGCACTTTTTGGCCGTGTGCCGAATATCCGCCTCAGTGTTTTCCTCATATTGTTGTGACGCGCGGTAGCTGCCTCTCTGGATTTGGATCAAGGGTGAGCACCGTCTGCATCGCCGTCTTTGGACCTGCACATGTTCTTATGCCTGAGGATTCGGCGGCTAAGTTTTCAGTTTTCTCCGCTGGCATCATTTCAGGATCAGGGACCCCTGTCTTTCAGGTTACTGTGCCTCAATGTGGACGGGAAAACAGTCCCAATCCGAACTTCGTGTTACAATTCGAGCACTGTTTTGGTCTCGGTGGATTCGCTAAAGGTGCGCTAAATCTCGGAACCCACAGCATTCTGGGGCGGTTCTCCTGCCAGTTTGGCTGGGTCGAGGCTCTAGCAGACGCCCGGAAATGAATGCAATTCAAGCGAGCGCCTTCTTCAGGTGCTGCCGCGCGTTGGGCTGCCAACCCTGCGCCACTAATAAGGTTCGCCGTCTCCGGATACCATCCGTTGGACCCTCCATCCCTACAACCCCGGATTTTTGTTACGCTATTGATGCACAAGGCTTCAAGCAGTTGTCTTGAGCGCCATACAACGACTTTGCGCGATCGGGTCCATCACCCGTAAAATTGGGTAGTGCTGGAGGAGGAAATAAAACCACTTTCTTCAATTTCGTTGTTGCTGGTGCTGAAATGGCTCTTGACACCGAATGGCTGGTAGCAACGCAGTGCTGGCCACGGTGCGTGTTGGCGCCTGAAATCGCAGACGTCTTTGCACTGATGTAGGTCTGCCGCGTAATGTTTCCCTCAAAACAGGACAAGAAAGCTGAATATGACTCTTGCCAAGATGCCACCCCATATTTAAATCTGGCGGGTACAATACCCGCCTTTCCCAAGCCTCTCCAATGGACAAATGCCTAAGCTACTTTAATAAGCATAATAACCGCTGCAGACAGTTCAATTCTAGAGTCGAGATTGACAAGACATTACGAGTCCACATGAGTGTCAACGATGATGTGCGTACAAGTGACTGACAGTCAAGAGAGACTTGGTTAACTTTTTCGCGGTAATGAACAGGCCAAGGTTTGGAATCAGTAGGGAATGAAAGAATATAGATGTCACAGAATTGAGACTTCTCGATTTGGCCAAACATCCAAGGGTACTCCATCGCTTCGTTAAATGCTCAAACGTAAGGAAAACGTCCATCACAGCTTCGACCCCTTCTCTCAATCATCATCCTCCTCTTGGTCGTCTGACGAGCCGCCAACGGAATTGCCCCCTCCGCCCCCTTCATTTTCATCATCGTCATCCTCGCCCTCGGACTCCCCACCCGCAACATTCAATGCAACCGGGCTGGCATTGCCTGAGGCCTGTACAGGAGTTCCAGCCTGGGCCGCGACGGCATCAAAGGAGGCGGCCCGGGCTTGTCCCAGCCGCATCGTGAACGGCCCAAAGCCCCTCTCATGGAATCCAAGTTGGCCGTCGGGCGAGCCTTGGCCTGCCACTGTCTGCTCAGACAACGCCCATCCCATCACACCATCTGCCCCTGTAGCCTCCGCACCAAGACCCAAGGCACTGTCCATGCAGCCTTCACATAGAAATGTAAAGGTGAGAAACGAGTCGTTGACCGCCGTGGCCTCGGCGATGGGGCGAACAGCAAAGTTTCCTACCACCTCGGGTGGGTCATCCTCATTGGTGCCTTGCCTGAACGACGCCATCACGCCGCCTGCGCCATCAGACCATGCTGCGAGGAAGAAGTTGTTTTCCATATCGCCAGTAAGGCCTATGGCGCCCCAACCCGCCCCATTGACGAGGGGAAAAGACATTTGGCCGATGAAAGAGTCAACAGGTGTTTCTGGCATGGTCATCGCGAACCCGAACGTGGTTCGGGCACCAAAGAAACGCTCCATGGTGAGGCCCGTTACGGCTTCTGTGAATGCGGTTGAGACCTGAGCGGCTGATGAAGTCGGTTCGTCGTCATCTTGGGCGACGATAATGACTGAAAGGAGTAGGATCACGAGAAAAAAGGGCAGAGAGACCCCAAATATTTGTTGTCTAGCCATTCTCGATTGTAGCCTGACGGGGGTATTTGCAATGTAGAGAGCCAACTGGACCAAAAGAGAGCTAATGGCGTTTCCTATAAATTGTTGTCAAAGCTAGAAAAGGTCTCAATGCCATTACCTCGAGGGATTGTATCATCTTTATGAACGTTTAGCGAAAATGCAGACGTATGGTCGCGATGTGAGCACAAAGACAGTGCCAGGTGAAACACCAAAGCGGCCCAGCTAACTTGGCTCCTTGTCGGCGCCTCAGAAGACTTGGGAGGTTCATGATGCTGTCTCGAACCAATCATTGGCGGAAGGAGTATTCTGACCACACAGAAATATGATAGAAATAAAAATAGATACACTTGAGCTGACAGACGAGGAGTCAACACATGGGATGGCTGGTAGAAGCTAGGAGCAGTGAAACTAATTGCAACCAACCAGGCACAAGGGAAAGGCGCATTTACTGTATGAGGCTTCGCCAGAAGAAATCGTCCGAATTGATCAAGTAAGAGCTTGTGTACTATGAGACGGCGCCTGCCGCATCAGATAGTAGTTTCGATCGACTTGGCTGTGTGGAGACTGAGGAGATCAAGAATAGGCCAAGAGCTCGTAGTCTGCATGCGGCTGAATGTCCAGGACACCTCATAGGCGTCATGCATGGGTGGTGAAGGGGCTAGTCGGAACGAACTGTTTGGCATCCTAACTAATAATAAATTTTGACAGCGACGAACTATGGGACGAACGTTGTGGACGCCCACAGCAGCCCATCTAGGTCCGCTTGGCGCTGCCAAGTCCCTTGCCATCCAAACGGCCCAAACACGCGAGACCGACGGGAGAGCTGTCTCGCTTGCGTCATGTCCCGAAGCGACCACCTGAAGACGATTTTATCACCTGATTCGAGAGTGGCCGTTGTCGAAGCTGCGATGTATTATCCTTGTAAAGACACTGCACGCCCGGGACAACTTGAATGACCTGAATTATTGTCTATCAAACCGTCATCGCTCAAGAACCGCCCAAAGCCCGTCCAACCAGCCCAGACAGCCTTGGCTGCTGAGGCAAAGCTCCGCAGCGCTGCACGGCGTCGTCTTTCGGGATGGGCTGGTCAAAACACGTCACATGTCCACCTCAGGCTGGGCACCCTCGGTCTCAGTTGTCATCCTCAAATGCTCTCGCACCGCAACAAGGAGTCCCCTTCAACCAACCCAAGCGAACCAGAACGGCTTCCAAGTATGCCAGCTCACACATTCCCGTCTCAGGTGTAGGCCACCCTCGCGCTGGATCTGGCCTGCATGCATCGCCATGTCTTGGGCCAAATGCTGGTCCCCATGGCATGCATCATCGGCCCCTGAGTTTCTGTATTCGAGCCGCAAATCACTCGTGGTGTGTCTCGACAGGGCAATTAATTTCAAGCTGGCTGGCTTGTCTTCCGTTCACCTCAGTGGCTTTTCGAACGGCGGCTAGTGAGTCTTCTGAGCGACGACGGCCGTAGAACCAACGACCTTCGTTTCTTCTCCGTCGAAATCGGCTGTTCCTCAGCGCCGCTATTCACATCCAAGACATCGTCCGGGAACGCCATCGCCCTCGGACTCGCTGCTGGTAACTCGTTTAGCCGGGAATAGCGCGACTTGGGCGGCTTCCACTTGTCGGAGTAGTTGGTGAACGTCCGTGGCGGCAGGTCGAAAAGGTGATCATAGACGGGAGCGCCGATTTGTACCGGCTCCTCTACTATTATGTCCTGTCGACTTGGCTGATCGAACGTGCTGGTTTCTGAGTATATGCTGGAGTTGTAGGTGGGTCGCCTGAGCGGCAGCGGAAGCGACGGGGCCGGGTGGTCATCGCTTAAATCCAGCTGCGCCTCTAGCTCTGAATGCCGAGAGCTGCCGTAGCCGCTGTCTGAACTGCTGGACCCGTTCCACGAATCGCGTTTCGAGGGGCGATTTGAGCTGTATCGTCCGGCTGTGACATTGTTCGCGAAGGATGTGTCGATTGTGTCGATTGTGTCCCTCACGCTCTGTCCACATTCGTGACAGACATGGACGTGGTGCGGCGCGCCATTATCTTCAGACCTAGCACTGCCTTCCCTGATGCTTCTCCTGAACCTCTTGAACATTTTGTCTTGGCTCGCTAATTGCGACGTCAAAGGGATAAAGCGCAGTAGGGTTGACTGTGTGAAGGAAATCAATTCTGCTGCTCGATGGAGAACGTTGGGCAAGGCGATCTAGTTGAATGGCAGCTTGAGAGAGATATTCGGAAGAGAAGGATGATTCTGGAGTGGCGGTGCGCCCACTCCGGAACGGCATCGTGCTGATATTTCATCCATCATATGGATCTTCATGCCACGCGACGGGCAGTCCGCATGGCTGCCGCTGAAACCGACAGCCGCGTACCCACATCCCGCTCATCCAATCAAAGCAGCTCCACGGAACATGCACAAAAAGGGGCTAAAACTGACCCGAAACCGTTCACGACTGAGAATGCAAGTGTTGTGCATCAGCATCACCATGCCTGGTCTGAGATGGCTTACAAACTTGAATGTGCTTACGTTGAGCGCGTCTGGCACACGTTTGAATTCCACAGGGAGCCCTACTTGAAAGTCATCTCCTTTGAGATGAGCCGTGATCGGATGATCGGACCGGGGGCGCTAATGATACGTCTAATGTCGGTGACAGTGTGGGTATTATCTCGCATGCTATTGAACAGTTGCGCGATTGAACACTACGTATTTAGTCAGTATCAACCGGTCAAGCAAGCGAGAATGGAACCGAAATATATGATTGGCGCCTGCACATATTTTTGGTAAAGAACGCACACGGCGGGATGGTGAACTTTAACGTCCCCGGAGCCCGAAGACACCGGGTTAAGCGTTGAGTCCTGGCCAACAGATTCCCAACGATTTGAGGACTTGTGGACCAGAGAATTTGTTGAACCAGCTGTAAAGCCTCGATCAGCTCCCTAACATCAGAACCAGTCATAGGTTGTGGAAATTGCTTCTCCCTAGACTTATTGTGTACCTGCAGAAAAGCAAGACACTTTGAATATTGCCTCTCGGTCATTCAATCCTAAGTTCAATTTCGAGGCGGTGCATACATGACAGAGATGTAAGGGCCCCTGCATTTGTGGTAGCAAATCCTCTTCTACCAGAATAAGCAATCAATCAATGACACAATCACGCGAGAGCATCGCCGGACATCAAATGTACCCCCTTTCTTCCTTTCTTTCTTTTTTATTTATATTCCGTCGGGCAGAACAGCTGATCTAAGTCTACAGTCGTCCAGAAACCAGCAGCCGTGGAAATCCACTCAAACCGCAAATCGCTGCGTGCAGACTCCAGAAAATGTCTCAAAAGTCAGAAGGCGAAAAGTCGAACCGCAAACATCCTGACTCAATCCAGCCACCCCATCCACCATTGTCACAGTCCGTGTAATCACGAACGAGGGTTGACTTGCAGTTATCGACGCTCGGGAGAAGTTGCCCTTGGGTCATGTGCCTGCACGTATCGCTTGCGTCTGGCGTCCACGATATAGTGAACCGGTAGTCGACCTATTTAACCCAGGTTTGGTTAATTTCATCGTGTCATCGAAATTGGGTATTTGGTGAGTTCAGGGATGTTACTTACACCGCTCTCAGCACGGTCATACACAATGTGAGGTGAGTTCTGTGTGAATACAGACCCGGCAACGTAGGACTTTGAGTTGCATAGCATAGCCGCAATTCTCGTCACCGCATCAGACGAGACGGGTTCATTTGGGTTGGTTCTCGGAGGCTTGGAGTGACAGTGTGGTCCGCCCGTTGGAGAAGGCCCGAGTGTCGGCTGCCGGGATGGCGACGACGAAGTCCGGGACGGGGCCACAGACGTGGTAGATTTGTTCGGATAGGGATGAAAGTCAAAGAGAAGACATCCAATCTGAGTGACGCCTCCCCAGCCGGCGTTGTTACCTATAAGCCCACGCTGTCAGCGTCATACTGCTTGCCTGGTCTATTCTGCTTGAGAGGTGGGCTGACTTACAAAGTTTCCAGTCCTTATGATAGATGGTTCCGCAGTCTTGTTCGCTGGGTAACTGCTGCGCGGTCACTCCAGCGGGGCATCCGTCGGTGGCCCATGCCAAGCTGTAATTATATGCCACACCATCAATCGGGCCACCAACACCTGGTATAGGCTTGGCATCTCGATTAAAGACCGCAGATTCCTTGAAGTGAAGCCGACAGTACCGAGCTGCGAATTCAGTCACGTTGCTCTCATAGATTGGGCTTGGGACTGAGACGGGTGCCGTATAGCAACTGCGAACAGCCGTGGGAGTTGTAGCGCCGGTGCTCAGAGTCGAGCTCTTCGTCGGACTGGCCGAGTGTGAAATCGTCAGTGTCCAGCTTGGTCGGATCATTGACGTTGCTGATGTAGTCTCAGTCGAACCAGATGTTGTCGAACTACCGGTGGGGCCGGATATATAGCCGGTCGATAACAGAGTCGTGATATAGTCGGTGAAGACGGCGCTGGTGTAGGTCGGGTTCGCTTCGGAGGGAGGGTCTGCCTTTAAGGGGCATGAGCCCGCCTCGAACTTTCCGGCGGGAAAGTTGGGAACCTGGAGGCAGCGCTGGGGACCATGGGCCACTGAATCAAGCACAATTAGCGTACGTATTCAACGACATCCGACAACCTGAGGTGCGATGCCTGATTCCACTGCAAGCGCCAGGCTGCATTGGGCGGCTGTGGGCATCACAATTGTGAGAGCGTTACTTACTATTATAGGCGACATTAACACGGTTAGGAACAGGGAATGTTCCTTGCCAGCTGTTCCAGCCACGCTCACTCATGGCCATATGTGCGAGCTCGTTGTCCGGGAGTCTCTGATAGGACCAGCGGATGAGTGCTGCCTTCATACGCTCGCCCACGCTGCCCTTCGACTTATCGGATGGGTCAAATGGGTTGTTGGTGGCGTCTTTCCAGGGATACGTCAGGAAGTTGGCTACAAGGCCAGCCTAAGGTGGTGTCAGTGATTAGCAGTTGATCCAAGAGGTTGGGCAAGGTTTCCGGGCCTAAGCCTACCACAGCGGGAGCCGCATAGCTCGTTCCCACGGCCTCCATCACCTGGCCGTTCATCATGCAGTGTGAGATTCCAGCAGCCTGAGCATAGACCGTTGAAATGACACCGGCCTGTGGAGAATCAGGCGTCGTGTTCGCCCACAGGCTGCCGTCGGCGTATACTCCGCCAACGAGAATCAACGGGCTGCTCTTGGTGACCCACTTGTGAGGTAACGTCTCCGCCAGGAAGGCCTCAGGTGCAGTAGATCCTGTATAATCGAGGCCGATGTTTCCTGCGGCGACAACAATGGTGACGCCAAGATTATTCAGCTTCATTGTCCACTCATTCCAGGCTGCGAACCAGTGCTCTTCAGTATCGTAATACGACCACGGGTCACCCGTTGTGAAGAAGTCTAGTGGATGGTCAGATGATGAGCGCACTCTTCAAGGTGTACTTCAAGGCTATTGGGGGGGGGGGCTTACTGCAAGTCAGTACGATGACACTCTTTGCCGCAGGGTATTCGGCCGATCTCTTGGTCACCAAGTCATATATATGTCTCATTGCGTCGATGAGGGCGGGACGTGTGAAACCGTAGGTCAGAACCCTCGGTCCATCCGGCTCTGGGCTCTTGAACCCGTCCCCAAACTTGATGAGATGGAGATTCGCTCGAGACGCTACTCCGCGCGTGCGGCCGCCGGCGATGATGCCGACCGCGGTGCCGTGGCCGCCTCCCGGTGCTCTTGTGGAGTCATTGTCATCGAGAGTGGGGCTAGGGTAGGTCCAACCGTACTGAACAGCATCTGGGTGCAGCCTGCCGACGCATTTCTCCTGCTTGACCCTGTATCGCTCCACTCTCCTGGTGCCCGCTGGGTTACTCAGCGTAGCGCTGTACTCCTACATAACCCAAGTTAGCGATGTAAAGGGCCATGTCCTTTTTAAATTTCTCCATCCGGCTTGAGGGCAAGGGGGGAAGGAACAAACAACTTACATCTGGCCAGCTTCCCGTGCTGGACCCAGTATCCATCACGAATATCCAAGATCCCTCACCACGCGGACTCTGGAAGTGAAAGCTGTCCTCTTTCGCAATGTCAAAACCCTTCTTCATGGACAAAAGCTTCTGGTAGTCGAAAGCTCGTGATTGTGAGGAATCCGAAGTGGGCTCAGCAGGCGGCGGGTTATTGTCCTTGGTATCAATGGCAGGAGGGCTCCAGGTCTTGCTAACACCATTCGAATGTGTTCTCTGGACCCCGAAATCATCGCGGCCCTTGGAAGTACTGGACCAAATTCCCATGCAGCGAACGAAATCCACTGCGTTGTGCATCCGGACCAGGTCGACCTGTCGAGGGTGGACTTCCATCACATAGGCTGCGCCCATGGCCGGAACGTAGCTGGAATCAGCGCCGACATCGAACCCAGCTGCTTGATCAAGCAGCGGCTTGAGCGACTGCAGATTTGCGTAGGTAGTCCCTGGTTTCAGTTGCATGTCGTATCGAGGGTACCAGCCGTCCTCATCATCAGGCTCTTTCTCTTCCTGGTCAGGTTGGTCGAGGTGATCAAAATCCCAATGCGTGCGACACAGCCGATGAGCCTGCTGCCATCCCGTAATTAGTGAGCCCCAATTACCCACGAAGTCAAAAACCGTGTCGCGGTAGTATGACAGTGTGCTGTTGAGAATGGCTTCGATGATCTTCAGTATAACATTCTTGTGAGCGACGTTCTTGACTGAGGTGACCGTATTCATACTCCTGTGAATATCGCTGTGCTTGGCAAGAGCTCGGCAAATAGCACTCTGTTCGAAGTTGTTGGCGCAGTCTAGGCAGACATTGAGCTCCGAAAATTCCATGTCGACTGTATCGATCCAGGCTTGTACGTTTGATACCAGTGGGTCCGACAGGGAAAAGAATGCCTTGAAGATGCCCTCAATGATACTCAACCCCAGAGTGATGATGTTCTTCGGCTTCAGACCCATGTCGAAGAAGGACCAAGCCAACTTGCCGTACATGTCTTCGGCGTGGCAGCTGAATTGTGCTAGTCCTTGCCCACCGCCGCCAGACGACCCTGAGTTCCCCCCTGGTAGAATATCTGCCAGAGTCTTGGCAATCTTCTGGAGCTCGTCTCGGGTGACGTTGCCCGCCTGTCTCGAACCGATTCTGTCCCACAATGGGAACCTCGATGGATGAGAGTCAGAACCGCAAGTCGATGTTAAGTTTCGCCTGTAGAAGCATACTTCGTCTGGACCACAAGGCCCTTCGGTCTTTGGATCTGGGGGAAGGACGAGAACTCCAGTGGATGATGACTCGATATGATCACAGAATAGAGTAAACGTCGTCCCATCGCTTCGAAACAGCGTCTGCGGCTCTTCGTCACAGTGGGGGAGGTAATAAGTCCCGTTGTCCATGACAACACTAAATTGAGGGATCCAGAAAGGCACCGTGCCAATGGTTGCATTGGCCGTCGGGGTAGCACTTGGTCTGGTGGAGCTGGACGTGCTTGTCGTGCCTGAAGATGCAGTGGCAGTGCTAGACGACACCACAGTAGTACCTGACGGAACTGAGGTCGATCCAGATGGAGCTAAAGGCAATGAAGTCCCGCCTGGCGAGGAGGATGAGCCACCACTGCTCAGTGTTGACGAAACAAGTGAGCCAGTGCTACTTGATGTGGGTAGTTTGGAGGAGCCAGTACTAGTCGTCAACGTTGAAGGAGCGACAGAGCTGATGCTGCTCGGAGTCGCCGACGAAGAAATGATAGTGCTCGGTAAAGACAATGAAAGACTAGTGTCTGTACTCGTCGTCGGCACAGGCGTGCTAGGGGACAGTGAGCTCAGAGAAGGCGTAGATAGACTGGGAGAACCAATCGTGGATGTCGATAGGGTCGATAATGATGTAATCGGAGAAGAAATAGTAGTGCTTCCAAGACTTGAGGAACCAGGTGTTTGGGTGGGTGGGCTTGAGGGGCTTAGGAGGCCACTGGACGTGGTTGTTAGACCCTCTCCAGATGAGATATTCGCTGAAGAATCGGTTGATGTGACTTCTGCAGAGGAGCCCTGCGTTCCGGAAATCGCAGGCGAGCTAATGGTACTGCTGCTGACCGTTGTAGGCAGTGTTTGGCTCTCTGTGATTGATGTGAATGACATCGAGGAAGACTGGCCGAAGGTCCCTGTGACAGAGAGGCTGCTCGTGCCCGATGCAGACATTGATGGTGAGCCGCTCACGGTGTTCGTTGTCGATGAGGTAGCAGAGCTGTCGGTGTTTGACTCTGTTGGGGCGGAAGTGCCAGATGAAACCGAAGATGTCCATGAGGATACGGGTGCGCTTGGGCTCAGCAGTGTACTCGTCACAGAAGCGACTGGCGATGACGAGGACTCGTGAGTAGTACCTGCGGAAGACGCGGTAGAGCCACTGCCGATTGAGCCACCGGTGGTGCTGGGTGGAATACTACCAGATCCAGAATATCCGGCTCCCGTCTGGGTTGTGGCTGATGCTCCCGGGCCCGCGGTCGTTGATGTTGTGGTCGGAAGCGTCGTGATTGTACCACCGCAATCGTAGGCCGTATATGTAGTCAGCGAAGTAGCAGGGCTCATGGGAGTATAGTACGCAACGGCCGACGAGGTTCCCTGGCTGGGTTCAGCCATGTGGTAGCTGGAAATGCTAGTGCCAGCAAGCCAGGACGTGAGAACCACGGGGGTACATGTAGCGGTTACGGTACAACCGCACTTGGCATCGAATGAAGGCATAAACCGCATGAGGCCCTCTGGAGAGTGCTGGTTGGCAGATGTCATGTCTGCCATTGTCAACTATTAGTTCATTCTGACCACATACCAACCAAGGAGTGCTTTGTTTTGAGTGGACTTACCTGCGACTGCAGGGGAAGCAGCCATGAGGGAGAAGAGGGCCAAGATGGCAAGGCTAAAGCCGTGCCATCCTGTGAGCAGGGCCATCATGACAAGTTGAGTTCTTGAACAGCAAGGCTAGTAGTCTGTAAGTAGGGTGTAGTGGACTGGACAAGATATAGGAGATCGAGTTGTTGTGCAAAGATGCTTGAGGAAAGGAACATCAGGAACAAGACAGAAATGTCAGATTTCTTTGGGTTTAAAAAGGACTCGGGAGGCCATGGAGCAATATTCACTTTCCTATTAAATGTTCCGTGCGACTCAATGGACATTCCATGAGCAGTGCTTCGCCCGTATAACTGCCGCTCAGAAATAACATGGAGATACATAACTACTTTAGTGAATCCAGCTATGGGAATGAAGCATTTACTTCGCTTGGATCACCTTACCCATAGCAATGCGTGGAATCACCTTCTGTACAACAAATTGTTTTCTACGCCTAGGCTCTCATTGGACTCCTTCAGGGACCAGAATTTAGCACATGACCCGGGTGCAGGAATCTTTTGTACCTCCCAACAGGAGGAAGTACCTGGTCCCCTATCCTCAGCTGGGTTACATATGGTGTTTCTATTTCTCTCACTCTCATCTTTAACTTCTGTTGCAACTTGCGCTGAGGAACTTCACAGACAAGGAAGTTCCGTGTCCAAAGACTGCTGACGGCAGACATATTGGAATAGCTTCATTTTACTTCATAACACTGGGACTCATGGTCTTGGTCTGATGCGACAATCCGCTGCCTGCGATCAGGATTCCTCAAAGTATCCCTTCTTTGCCCCTAAAGGTCCGGGACGACGCAACTGAGCCGCATTCCAAAACATCATAATGATCCTGGCGGCGCTCTAGCAGCCTCAGTCCACATAGACCTTGGGTCTCAAGCAATACGTCGACATCGACAGCAGAAAGACCGCTGATACGACGGGCTCTTTGCGAACGTCGGCCGTTCTTTTTTCAGCTGTTCGTGTTCTCAGTTTCTACTGGGTTCTATTTCACCCAGTCCTGTCTCGATTCTGGTTATAGAATTTCCTCGTTGTTAGAGACTGCCAAGATGGCAAATATCTATGTGGTCATAAGGGCCAGTCACTGTTACAGTAGGTGTAAGTTGAATTGAAGGCTCTATGTTAGCATCCCATGCACTTCCAGCTCTTAAGATGTTACAAAAGCTCGGTGTAGCTTTTCCTATTCAAGCCTTTGTGACACACCACAAGTGCTAGGCGAGGGTCGATGTGTCGGGCGTGGAATTGCACATTTTACTTGTTCGGGCGTCATGGTCTTACTCAGTTATGGCAACCAATAAGAACAAATTCCGGCCACGATAGACTTTGCTGCCAGAATGCTACATTACCAATTCTATTAATGATTGGTCGCATGGTCAACATTATACAGCAGCTGCGGCTCTCCGCATCAAGGTTGCTTGCACAGTGAATTGTCTCAATCGTTGAACACTAAAGTTGTTAATGGGACCATAATGGTACATGATTCCATTTTTTGTGTAACCAAAAGATATAAAATTCACCATTTTACCGTTTCGAAGACTGATCTCCAGCTTGAATGCCATGTTTGTAGATCAATTGTGTACCATCGGTGAGAAATAGCAAGAAACGTAATCCCCTGTCTTGCCATGGTTAAACGACACATATGATAGGGCTCCGACTTTGGAATAATCTTGGTGTGGCCTATTGTGTGTGGCTTGGAGTTAGCTCAATTCTAGACAGAACATATGAACACAATGAACTCACAGCGTCGCAGCCTGGACAGCACCCCGCGCAAACCTCGAGGCGTGGTCATCCCACCCCAAAACAGACAATGCTTCAGTAAAGTTAGCCACAGCGTGTAGGTCGCTCTTGTTAGTCTGGCACCATGGGGTATGCGCCTTGACATCAATGCGCTCCTCCCAGGGCCGCAGCTCAAAAACGAAGCAGATGCCGATGTGTTGGTGCTGGGGATCACGAGGGGCCTTGGCCTGGTCATCAGTGAGGCCGTCTTTCTCGTCCAGCAACAGGTGCCAAATCTTCAAGGCCTGCTCGACCCCATTCAGGCTTATTTCGTCTGTCTGGGCACCTCCAAGCGTCATCACCTCGCGGATAACGGATTTTGAATTGGATTTGACTCTGCCGTAGACCTTGAATCGTGCTTTCGAGGGGTCAATGCAGTCGACAGCTATCATCTCTGCAGTGCACCCTCGGGCGTATGTGTCCATGAACCTCTCTAGCTTGGCGGCAGGAACGGCGAAGGCATCACCATACGGTTGGAGGCTGCGAATCTGGTCGAACACAAGCTGCTTTGTGCTAAGACCCGTGGCGAGGTGCTTGAGTATGGGAAAGACGTATGCCTTGAGGGAGCATTTGTCCCCTTTCAAGTCAAATGCGAAGAAGACCAGCGGAATACGGCTTTTGTGCGGTGGCAGCTTGGCCCTTGCCGCCTGTGCTTCCTGGCCGGTAACATTCCAGGCGTCCCATACCTGGTTGAACCAGCGGAGGTCGGCATCGTCGGAGACATAGCGGAGGAGAGGGGTCAAGGTCGGCATGAGGTCTCCTGGGAATGGGTTCTCAGGCGTCCCCGCATTGTCCCAAAGAGGTTCGAAGCTGTATCGCACAATATTTGAGTCCTGCTGGAAATTCCACGATGGTTCCACGGGCGAGCCGTCGATGGTGAGCATTGGCGTTACTTTAGCCCGTGCCGGTGGCGGCCCCAGGGTCGGAATCACAACATCTCTGAAGATGCGGAGGTGTTTGGATTTCTGCTCTGGGGTATAGGAGCCAGAGTTGTCAAGGAGGGTTGCGAGGAGTGGCGCGCAGCGCGTCCACCAGTAGCTATGATCATGCTCAACTGGTGGCCTGACGTCCTCGACTGTGATTGAATTCGCACGGTCTAAACCATTGACTTCGCTGGCAGCGGAAACACCGTTCAGTCCTCGCTTCTTGACAGTCGGCAGTGGAGCCCCCATTGTGGCGTTTTTTATAACAGAGGGCATGATGGCTTGTGGGCAGCAAGAAAGAGCCTTTTGGTTGTGGTGTATTGTTTGTTTCAAGGTAGAAGCCCACAAATCAGGACTTTGACTGGAGTTTCTGCAGATCACAAGATTGATTTCTTCGACGAGATGGAAAACGCTCCGACTGCATCTTGTTATAAGTCACCCGTATTGGTTTTGTTGGACGGAGTGACGGTATCTGGTAGAATTTGTGTTACTTTGCGCTCTACCTAAGTACCGTCATGTCTATCATTGGCTTTCCGTGAGAGTTTCCCCTTGATACAACTGCCGGAAGAGGCATATACCGGAATGAATTCATCCTACTTGACTTTCTGGGCACGAGCAGATCTCCAGGCATAGTTGTCTCATGGTGATTTCAATCGGTAGCGGTTTCCATCAAGTTCAAGTCACCGATGTGTACGGTCCTACTAAAATGCGCGAAAATGCCCAACAACAATGCTAATCTGAGTTTATGTTCGCACTTCTTTGTGGAGAACTCCGTTCAGCCTTGCGGTTTCAGACTTGTGGTTATCACATGCTTTGCGGACGTCCGGGTCATTTGAATAGAATTTGAACTGTTTTCCATCTGAAGTACACAGCCTTTAGACAGGGGTAACCTTATGGGCGTCCCGAAACTAGTTCGTCCCCCAGAAAACCTTAAAATATTCCTTGATGAACATGGACTATGATAGGGTGAGGTGCAAGGCCGATTGAGACTTTCTCTAGCATTATCATGAATGATGGTAGGGCCTCATTGTACTTGGTCCTTACTGTTGATTACTCTGTATCCGCGAAGACTCAGGTGTGACCCTTGTTCTAGACAACATGGCCTCTCTTGTTGACTGAATTCATCCCTAATGCTTAGCTGCAGGTGCTCAAGTGGAAAACGAGCTCATGAACACCCAGAGGTGGTCAATCCCATTCCTACCTAGTTGCATATAACTTTAGGAGCACCTTGATTGCCAATTGAGATTGAGCCACTGTTGACCATGGACGACGAATTCGTAGTACCCATGATTTCTCTGCCAGAGGCGTGCACAAAATACCATTGGAATGAGCGGAATGAGTATGCGGCACAAGTTCATTGCTTGGTAGAAGCAGTTCGGGCAATATTTGCACAGAATGCAGAGACAAGTTTACCTGATGCTCGGTATACATATAAACACCACGAAAATGCATATTTGCGTATGCAGCAGAGAGAAGCAACTAACACTGTCTAAAAGGTTCCGCCACATGTAAAAGAGCAAGTCAAATTACTAGATTGTCGGGCGTTCCCGGAACCAGCTAGCCCAGGGACATTGCCTGACGAATAAAAGCAGCCAACTTGGACACATACGGATTTCGCTAGAGCCAAGTTAGCAAGGGATCCATGTTGGCCTAGTGGGTGACAGGAATCATGGCGGTCAAACCTACTGTCAAGGAGA
Organism: Diaporthe citrichinensis; assembly: GCA_014872995.1. Taxonomy (NCBI): domain Eukaryota; kingdom Fungi; phylum Ascomycota; class Sordariomycetes; order Diaporthales; family Diaporthaceae; genus Diaporthe; species Diaporthe citrichinensis. Next base: position 28,053 of record JADAZR010000047.1, on the reverse strand, counting down.
AATGATGAGCGCCTTCCAGCCGTTGACACAAAATGGCAGCCTCATCCACACCGGGCAGCAACCTTTCCCAACCCGCCGTCGAGAAGTCTGTCCTTTGTACAGTCAGGAATTTCATTCCCTCAGTGTCATCTGGATGCGGCTCAAGTGGTCTATCAGCGCTGACAACGCTCTCGCCAGCCCATATGCACGCAACGGTCTTGAGCCGAGCCGACTGCGCCCGAGTGAGCGGCTCGGCAACGTAGTGCTGCAAGACGGCGATGGTCCCGTTGAAGTGTGGAATCAGCCACTCGGGCGCCTTGCGAGCCTGAGGGCCCGACCACCCACCAAACACGCCTTTCTGCTCGCAATACTTGTAGAAGTGGTCTGGTAACGGATCCATGCCTCTGATTGGCGGCGGTGCATCGATCAGCACGAGGCCGGCCAACCTACCCGGGCTCTTGTGGGTGAACGTGGCATCATCCTCCTGCTGCAGCAGGCATTGTGCGGCGCGGTACGCGAGTGTGCCCCCAGCGGACCATCCACCGACGTAGTACGTATGCATCGCATTGCCATCCTCCGCGGGCCGGAGCCTGAGACGGCGGTGCAGCTCGGGTAGATAGCCCTTGTTGATGAGGGTATCCAGAGGACACGCGAACATGGACGATTCTTTCTTGAGAAATGGACAGTTGAATGCAATGACGCAGATGTCGCCATTCGAGGAGATGTGAGGTATGGATGCGTACGAAGTGGGTGAGCCAGAGCCGTCGGGAAACAGGAAGAGCGTTGCGCAGGCCTTCTTGGGTGACCCTTGGAGGATGACTGATGTAGCCTGGGGTACCTGGGGACCGCTGATGGGTGTGGGTGAAGGCAGTGAAGTGTCTTGTGCGCATATGCTAGCTGGGGGGCTGAGTGGTATCGATGCTGCATTTGTTGTTGCCCTCCACTTCTGTACCTTAAGTGGATCCGGAGTTCGTCTTTCACCGGCCAAAGCAGCCTTGAGAGTTGCGACAGTAGGGCAAGCCATGAACAGAGTGTTCAGGTCAAGGTGGCTGAGAGAATCTCCAAGCTCTTCGCGAAGCCGGCTGGTGATTGCCAGGGACAGTAAGGAGTCAATGCCCAGATCCCCTAGCGCCAGATTGTCGTCGTCAATGTCAGCCAGCTCATAGCCACTTTCTTCCGAGATGATTTGCAATGATCGTTTCACGACTTCACCAGATTGATGGTCGACATGACGACCCGAAATCATGTCGTTGTTGAGACTCAGTGCTTGTGCCGTGAGCGGTGTCGGTGGCCCTGAATGGGAAGCAGCAATGTCGACCTTGATATGGAGGTGCCGGTGGTCTCGACCTGAAAGGCCCGAAGTAGCGACAGGAGATTTGTGAGCTGGCCGCAAGGGCTGCTCGAACTCCTGAACAGGAGATACCAGAGTTGAGGATGGAGAAGGGCTCGCTTGTCGCGCAGGCTTCGGCGGTGCGTCGTGCCGGTGATCGACCTGGCTCTGTCGACTCTGCCCTGACTGGGCCTTGGCGTTCTTGTACGCACCGCCGCCCTCAGCCCGTAGCAGAATACTCAGTACGCGCCGTGGCATACGCTGCACTGAGTATCTCTCAAACAAGGCGACCACTCTTGCAGCACCGTCGTCATCGCCCATATCTAGTACCACAATGTCGCCATACCAGATGTGGTCCTCACCTTCTGTCATGTGCACATAGACAGTGTACGTCTTGGTTAGTTGCAGCGACTCAAAAAGGTAGAACGAGCCCCAACCATGGTTGATGTAAACCTCCCTGTCCAGGTCAGTCGTGTCTGCTCCATTCAGCGCGAACCCAGCCGGCTGCGTCAGCGCGTCAACGACCCCCGGGTGGGTATGGAACGCGCCAGCGGATTTCCCGTCCTCGTCGAGGAGCTGGCCAAAGCTGACCCGTGCCGTAGCCTCGTGCGTCTGGCTGTCCAGAATAATGTCTTCGACCAGCTTATGGTCTGGGTGGAACTCGGCCAGCGAGCTGATCATGCGGTACATCATGTTGCGCGTGAAGCGGACGGTCCGATGACCCGCAATTCCCTCACGCAGGGCTTGGACCAGTTTACTGTAGGAGCCGGCCATGTCGAATTGTTCAATGTGCTCCATGACGTCGGTGTCGCTGAACATGATTGTGCACTGGGCGTGCTGTTGGGGCTTGTTCTGACGCTGCATAAATGTGAGTCTCAGGTAGTCAACGCCATCTGGTCTAATAAATGGTCAAGACCCATGAAGGGGGAAAAGGAAGGGCTTCGAATGACGCAAATTTTGACTCCGTCCCTACTTACGTCGAGTGTGCTGAATTTACAAATGGCCGCATTAGAATCCCAGTCAGCCTCAACATGTGCTCGCAACTTTTGTGGGCCGGACGGCTGGGCTATCAACGCCTTCGTCACAGCCATGTCCTTGATGTTGATCAGTCGCTCTGGACATCCGCAGCGGTATCGCCGCTGCATATGTTTTCCAAGTGAAAGAGCAATGTCAGAGTAGACAGACTAAAGTGGAAAGGTTTTGTGTCAGTCATTGCTTTGTGCAGACGGACTTTCTCGTCGCCATTATTGAATACCACATACCGGCGTGCAGAGCGGAACACCATCCACAACGTGCCCCTGCACGATCCCATGAAGGTCATGACGGGAGATGTCAGCCTCGACAACCAAGCGTAGCTTCTCGCTGTCTTCGTCCACCAGCTCAGTCTCCTCGATAATGTTGTGTATGGTCGTGCTTTCGAGCTTGGGGACCTCGGCTGCCTTGCGCACATCACCCTTGAGGAGTGTCCAGTCGTTTACATATGGCACCCAATACTCCTTGAGATCCCAGCTATACGCAGGAAGGGTACTGATCACCCTCCGGTTTCTTCGTGGTAGATCGACATAGAATTGATCCCAGCGGATCTCGGCTCCAGAAAGATAAAGCGTCCGCAGCGTTTCCGTGAGGTGTAACCACATCTTCAGTTTGGATTCTTGGGGCGCATTCCCGCATCCAGCTCTAGGGCAAGTGCTTGACCCGTCCGCCAAGCCGTCGCTGATGTTCTTCGCCAGAGATGACGGCGCTTCTGGTCCCATGTCCTGTATAATGCACTGGTCTGGGATATTATCTGATGTGCGACAGGCTGCGATAAGATGTTGTTCTATGGAGACACCAACCGGCTCGCTTTCGAGGTCTTTTGACTTGGTTTTGGGTAGTAAGTGACGACTCAAGAGCATCCGATTGTCTTCACCTGCTCGGGCCAAAACATCCAGCCGCGCGTTCGAAGACCCTATCTCCTGGCGCAGTATCCGGGCGCTCGCCTTGGTTGGGATCAGCCTTAGTACGGGGATTTGGGCCTCGTGGTACGTTGTGAGACTATCCAGTCTGTGAAATTCCGCAGCGGCGGCGGAATACCAGTCTTCTCCGAGTCCCGACTGCGGCCTCTCTGTTTGCTGCAGCAGTTCGAGCTCGATGGAGGCGCCAGCTAGGTAGATTGCATCTGCATCGGAAAGCACACCCGCCACGTTCAGAGCCGAGTAGATATTCACGCCGCCGTCGCTGACAGCTGCGAGTGGATGAATGCCCCAAGATCGCCATAGCCTGGATAAAACAATCTGCGTACACATGTGGGCCAATTGTTCCGCCATCTCGCGCATTTTGGTGCAGCTGTCGGAATGCTGAGGCTGGATCAGCTGGTGCGACCCGGGACCCACACCCCAGAAGCTCGTGACGGGTGGAAGACCGAGACGTCGAACGGCCTGTGTGTAACTGCCGGCACGCGGTGTCACCGGCTGACAAGTGTTTTTGCCGCTGTACGAGTGCTGGGACTCGATTTGTTGATGGGACTCACTACAGCCCTTCAACCCTAATACTTTCATGACAGAGGGTAAGTCGAGATGTCTGACTATTTGTTCCAGATGCTTCGTGTCCCTTCGAATGCTAGAAAAGCTTTCATAGAGTTGTCTGAAGTACGCTTTGCACGTGATGGACCCAGTAAAGGCGAAGACGATCGGGCGAGCCATCAATGCTTGCTCAGTGTGGGCGACTTGCAATGGCCTCACGTCAGTCGGGGCGGAATTCAGCTCCACTCGTGTTCGTTGCAGTTCGGCAAAAAGCTGAGCACGGAGATCCTCAACTGATGAGACCACGAGCATAGTTCGATAAGAGTAATGGTTGCGACGTGCCGTTGTCGTATATGAAAGCTGTGCCATGTCGATCTGACCCCGCTTAGCTTCATTCTCGAGCCACAGGTATAGGTTCGCCATGTTGCGGTGAAGAGACTTCTTGCTCTTAGCGGAGATGGCTATGATGTATGAGGTGGGTTGATCCGTGTCGACTGGGTGGTCCAGCACCACGGAGCACTCATGTAGTGTTTGGTCTTGCAGTGGGGCTTCCTCCAGTATCAAGGCTGAATTCACACGTGCTATCGTACCCAGGTCATGCACAAGTGCACGCCTTGGCTTGCTTCGAGATGCTGGTTTGGAAACATTGTCCCATTCCATGGCTTTCCCGGTGTGTATGTGAACGTTGCGGTGTTTGGCCAGCTCGATGGGGAATTCAGAGTTGACCCTCGTATGTATTCCGATGTGCGGCGGTATGATGTTCTCCCTGAACATGAGCAATACTTTGATGACACTGCTGAGTCCCGAAGTCGCTTCACCATGGCCGATATTTGACATGGCACTTCCAAGATATAGCGGCGTGGTTCTACTCTTGCCTACCACTTTCGAAGTAGATAGCGGTGCAAGAACATCCACTGCGCTTGCCACTCTGCTGGCATCCCCAACCTTAGTACTAGATCCGTCCATCTCGACGTATGTGATTGATGCTGGGTCCACGTTTGATCTGGTGAGCACTTCGGTGAACAATTTCTTCTGGATGACGTTCTGCGCCGACTTATCTCCGGCTGGGGAAGCAGAGTTGTAGTTTATGGCGGCTCCTGCAATAACACCAAGAATAGTGTCGTTCTCGGACAGAGCGTCCTGGAGCCTCTTGAGCACGAGCGACACTACCCCCTCCCCGCGACAAAAGCCATCAGCTGTCTCATCAAAGACCTTGCAGTTGCCACTGCGGGAGAGCAAGCCTGCTCGGTCCAAGCCGGCGTGTACATCCGGGTTCGTCATCACATGAGCGCCACCCACAATACACATGTCGGTCTCCTGTGCCCAGAGCGAACGACAGGCAATTTGCACGGGTGCCAGGCTGTTGGAAGACGATGTGTCGACAGTAAGACTAGGCCCACTAAGGTTGAAGGTCTCGGCGATACGTCCTGAAATGAAGGCCCGGTTGCTTCCGCGCATGTAATGTGAGTCGATTTTCTGGGCGGCGTTACAATCTCTCCAATCGTTGCCTGACACGCCACAGTAAACCCCAACGCGGTCCGGCCGCGTGGAAGATGTATCACCATTGCTGTCGACACTGCTTTTCCAGACTATTCCGGCCTGTTCAATCGCCTCGTAAGTTGTCATGAGCGCCAATCGCTGTGCTGGGTCCATGCGGGTTGCCTCTTGAGCCGGAATGCCGAAGAGGTCTGCGTCGAAAACATCCGGGTCGGTCAGCCAGCAGCCCAAGGAAGTCCTGCTCGAGTTCTTCCTCCGTCCTGACGGATCCACGTGGGTCTTGATGTTCCAACGTAGTGGCGGGACTTCCTTGCTGACATCAAGTCCAAGCCGAAGAACATCCCAAAGGGCATCCGTGGTTGCAGCCTCTGGAAATCGACCGGCCATACCGATGATGGCGATCTTGTCCCCATTCGGAGAGGCATTCGACCTCGCTGCGGTCGTCCATCCAAGACCATTGTTCCCAAGAGCCCTGCCTGACAACGACGGATTTTGCTGTTGAAGACCAGTGTAAATCAATTGGTCGGCCGTCGTCGCCACTGGGACTACCCTCACTGCAATCTTGCCGCCGATAGTCTTCAGCCTTGTTTGCAATGTCCCAAGCACTGGGTCCCATCGAATGGGCTCTAGCAGTATTTGCTCCACCGCAGACTCGAGTACAGCCTGAAAGTCAACCTGATGGTTTGCGGCTTCCATAATATCTCCCGTTGTGCTGGAAACCAACGGAATCCGGAGTACTGATCTAGACCCAGAAGAGGGACTGCTGTTGCAAGCTGAGGCCTGCAGATGATATACGGCTTGCTCGACATCATCACGGTTGTAAAGATGCGGTGCATGGTACGGTGCGAAAATCTGCAAAGGTCGAGGCTTCCGCTGTCCGAGCTTCGACCCTCCACATGCAAAGAAGCGGGCTAGAGAACTGGGCCGGCCGCTCACAGCGACAGTATCGCCAGTTGAGCGGGCGCTTATCCACGGGCGTGCCATAGAGGACAACTAAGATGAGAAGGTGGGTCGAGTTAGCATGGTCGCACAGGGGAAGGATTTATCCTAGTAGAATATGCTGCGGACTGAAGGTGAGACTCACGTTGTTCTCTTCATTGAAACTACGTAGAGCCTCCTCTGTACCCGAGCCCGCCATCAGGAACGTCCATGAAGGCCGCTCACTGTTGACTGCCTTCCGTTTCACGTCTGTTCTGATGTTGCCGTGGGTGACATTGTTGTGTATATTGCCACTGTCCGGTGCGTCGAACTCCCAAGGCTCGATGCATCTTGCCATCTTGTCGACCAGCATCCCGACCCGAAATGCCACACGTATTGCCTCTACAGCCAACGGAAGAAGCTCCAGGGTGTTGGAACCAGAGCTAACGGCGGCGGCGGCCAGGGCGCCCGTGCAAAGCCCAAGGCAGCACGAATGTTCCGGTTCGGGATATGAGTATCCGACTTGTCTATGGTAGAACGAGGGCCCGGTAGGCCCTTTTGGTCAGCTATAAATCCGTGTTTTGTTTCGTAGAATCATGTGAAAATGTAGTACGATTATGGGAAAGTCCATAGCCACATACATCATGAACGATCCGAGCTGATAGAGACACATCATTGCCATGTCAACAGGAACAGAATGCCCCCTCTTCCACAGCAAAAAGTCCGTGACGCATGCGAATGAAGGAGCATGGTGTCGGTCTTCGGGCCTGAGCTGACAGAGGTCATCACGTAATGCCCGCCGTGCTCGTTCGAGAAATTCGACGACAAGAGGGTTACTTTTTCCATCGTGTACAAGGAATTGCAGATCTTTGGTCTGAATATCGTACGTCTGGTCGCCAAAAACATATACGTCGAAAGATGACTGATTCTCCATAGTGACAGAGGAATCCCGAGTAATTCGTATCAGTGTGTTGTGGTTTGTTATTAAGCTTCCAAACACCACTCGTGGGCTCATGTAAAGATGAAGCCTCCAGACCAGTGCGATTGGCTTTGCCTCACTTCATCCGTTCAAGTTTGGTGATTACGTCCAGCTAGAGGCACGTGAGGGAACATTTCTATCAACACTACGTTTGTTGCACGATCCGGGTCTCTCGGTCAAGGAGCGTTTACTCCATCACCAGGAAGTAGCTCGGTACTTCTCACAGCCTTCGGCACGTGTTGCATACGGGGACAAAAGAAAGGCCCCGTTGTTCGGCAGTGTTAACTCTACGACGATAGTGGCATAATAAGCTTTATCCTTGATACACTTGGTCAACATCGTGGTGATTCTCACGTCCTATCACCCGCGACTTGGTGTTCCTCGTATCTCAATGTACTGGAATCCTTTTTACCTGTGTGTAAGTATGCCTTACCACGATAACCTGGTAGCGCGGAGTCCTCGGCTCGGCTCGTCTCGTGCGTGACGCTGCATTTGGACTAGCGCTTTGCGGAGACTCAACGGCCACGGCTGGGGATGGACGTTTTTGTTTCGAACTAGAGCTTGTATATCTACCGACGGCAGCTTTGGGACGAACGAGTCTAGATCACGATTTTGCACTCCAGACAGACCCAGCACCGGACGGCCCGTGCTTACATTCGAGCGCAACCTTACTACATAGTTGCAGCAGTTCTCAGATGCTGCCGCAAATCTTGTTGGTCTTCTACTGTCCGGTGGGGAAATGCGGCCTCCTGAGGCTCATGAAACTTAAATCAATTCCTGCACCTCGGCCAACTCGCGGCGGTATTTGCAAGATCGGCAGCACCGGATCTGATATCACACCTCAAGGTGAGTATGCAGACTGCCTTGCCGAAGAAAGCCCCTGAATGGCTTCCAAAACAAAGCTCGAGGATTTAAAGGGGACAGTTTTTAGGTCTTGTATATTGCACGAAAGCTTGCCAGAACAGACAAACCCTGCCCGCCACCATTACACAATATTTCGCCTATTTCCAATCATGAATCGCTTTCAACTAGCCATCATCAATGTTGTCTGTCTCGTTGTGCCCAATGTTTTGAGCCAGGTGGTACAGCCATTGAGAATTACGACAATTGGGTCCCATGACGGGTATTCGGTACTCGAATGCTGGCAGATCGACTCTATTCCCGTCGAGTTCATGTCTGCGCTAAACTATAACATCGGAGGCCGCACAACAAATGTGAAATGGTCCACACTTCAGCCGAGAACCTACGTCGGTGAAGCATGGGCTCCACGTGTCCAGTGAGTGATCATTGTACTCTGCCGCAAATTCAAAGACATGGAAGGCCGTACAAGGAAACAGTAGCCGGGGTGCAAGGTCATGACACTGATTCCGAATCGATAGGCTGACCATTGTATTGAATGGAATGATACGCGTGTCTGCGCCTTATACGCCACCCCAGCCGTCCTCTCCTAATGCCACTGCAAGCTGCATAGCACAGGCGAACCCGGCCATGCCACAACAGACTGCATATGTACTGTCGAACAGGCTCCTGTATCAGGGGGCCGTCCCCTCTGCGAGCGCGGACAGTCAAGTTCCGGCTCGCCCACCACCGGAGGAGATTGCGTATCTGATGCCAGGCACAATCACCTCTAGCATCATCTTGGTGACCGACCTTCGGAGCGAGAGCAATATAGCGGGCCATGGCGCTGAGTTCCCTTCAAATGAGCCTACTGTACTTGTTCAGATTCCCTTTGAGAATGATGAGATTCCAGCACACACTGTACTTGGGACCGGGAGCTGTAGCAACTATAGATAAATATCTAATGAGCATCTTACGAGATGGTATCAGAAAACAAATACTATTCTTTCCTTGAGGCGCTGAAATCTGCAATAAAATTATGCCTTGCTGCATTCACTCCCTCTACCCCCTTGAATCAGCAATTATCAGAACAGAACGACACTGGGTATTTCAGACACAATGAAACCAATCAAGCTTGTCCAGCAAGCCGTTCCCACGACGTGACCACAAAACATCATACGACGCTCTGTGGCTCCAGAGCAGGCTCCTGCAGCTTCCTCCCCGCTCGCTCGAACAGTCCCTCATCCGCGCCTTGCTCCAATTGCTCCATTTCCCTCCCGTGTTTCCGCTGAACTCTCTTGAGCAACAGAGTATTAATCACAAACAATCCCCCGCAGATGACCAGATCCGCGCCCTCGACGATACCCGTAACCATAGCCGTGATGCTCCAGTCCCCGTGCTTCTGCGAGTAGACGACGACAAGCGTCGAGATCAGGCCGGCCAGGGCGTTGGTCGCGCCGGGGAGGTAGATCCTGTTGAGCTGCCAGACGTAGTTGGAGCGCCAGCGGAAGGCCAGCCACGACAGGCCGGCGGCGCCGATGCCGCACGAGATGGCGGCGATGACGAGCAGCGGCACGTTCTGGACACTGCCGAGCAGGGCGCTGGCGGTGGGGGACTTGTCGGCCAGCTCCGGGTCGTCGGACAGGTCGCGGATGCTGGTGAAGGTGCCCGGGAAGACGATAAAGCCGGCGAGGAGGACCCAACCGAAGAAGGAGGCGAGGATGTTGTGCAGGCGCGGGATCTTGTCGAGGCTGAGGAGCATCTCCATGTAGCGGGTCTGCAGGGTGTCTACCCTCTGCAGGCCGGCGGTGGGCCGTCGCTGGGGGCCATTGCCCGTGACTGTCCTCACGGACGGGTTGCGCGTTGTGGATGATCGGGTGGAGGAGAGACGTCGAGGCTCCGCCTTTTCCGTCCGTATGGAGGGATGCCTCACCGGAGGCGGCTTACTTGTGGAGGGGTGTCGGTGTGGCATATCTTGATCTTGAGTTTCGGACTCTTCGCTTATTCTACTCGGAAAACAGTGGGCTCTGAACCTCTAACGGGAGACAGTGGGGCTGATGTGTTTTACATAATTGAATGGGGAGGAGGATCTAATTAATTGCAAGACTGAGGCCGGGCCTGTTCGTGGGCTTCATGATGGTGAAATGGGAATACTCCCCGTCAGCCCTGCCGTACCATGCAAGCAAGACATCAGATAACAATGAATGAAGCGACCGACTGACATCACCACGAGAGCTGCATGCGACGTGGTTGGCTGCTTGCCCTGATTTTCCTGTCTTTCACCACCGGCCTAGACGAATCCAGAAGTTGAGCCGCCACACTTGGTGAGACGATAGAACAGGATTGTTATCAGGGACCAGACTTGGCTCTTTTGGGGTGTGTCAGCTCGAGAATGGCGCGCAAAACTTGGTTCGGGCGAGTAGGTACAGGGGCCGTGGGGTGGCATCGACATGGGGGTCGCAGACCTCATGCGGAATGACATAAGCCCCTGTCTGTCTTCGGAATCTTCATCCCTCAGTGCCGACGGCAGCGAACAACTAGTCTAGTACTGTAGATTAGGTGGTCTTGGCCTATTTTGGACTGACTTCCTATTAGGTGTCATGGTGTGTGCTATCAACCACGCTAAACCTGAACACCCCGGTAAATCCGTAGACCAGGCTTTAAATCGCTTAGAGATTTTAAACCGTTGAGCGTGCTAAATGGTCTGACTTCACCTCATAATTGTTCGCAATTTAGACCTTCTAAGCGATGGCTGAGCGGCTCAACCACTGTTGATGACTTCCCTACATGTTGGGCACCTAGAAGAAGGAAATCGGCAAAGGGCTGGAAAGGGTAGCTGTGGTTGATGATCCTTTACATTTAAGCTACAGGTATAACGATAACACGGTGCTGGCTGGGCTGACCGACTCTTTGCCGAATTGACTTCGCAGATAGGGCAGTCTGGTTATCCCCTCAAGAGCATGGCATAGAGCTGAAATGGTAGAACAATCTTTTCGAGACGTTTGTTGTATGGCTAGACCAGACTTGCTGCCATTTGCCCTCTTTCCGTCGCTGCAAGACCATGCGGGGTGTGTCTAGAAGCAGGCCGGAGCATCATCTAGGACGGCCCGTGCCGAGACTTACCCGGACGGCGTAACTTCCCCGGCCGGACTTTTACTCGTTGTCCGGCTGAGCGCGATGCCGGCATCCCGGCCAGGGGCTTGACGTTTTTGAAACAGCGACAAGGTGATTAGATCGATCAAGCCTGCAGGTAACACAGTTACTGTACAATACTAGCATGGCAACATATTGATTGATCCAAGGCGTGTTGTCATTTATGTAGTTGGTGTTATTGCAGGGTTCTACGTATGGATCGAGCGGGTGCTCATGCCGAGTTAGTGTAGAGACTGCAAGCTCTGACCTCCTCAATCCACAACTCCCACGGCCTCTGAACAGTTCTCTCGTTCGCTTTGGCCGCCGCCTCTGCCTCCCTGTCACTGAGATACTGTATCCCACGGGGCCCCTGGCCCAGCGCGGCGTTGATGGACAGGGCCGAGGTGGAGATGATGGCATTCTTCTTCGCGTAGACAGCTTGCAAGACGGCCAACTCGATGCTGCCAGCAACCGTGGTGAATCCGTGGCCACGCATGAGCGCGACAACATTTCCATCATCGAAACACTTAGCCAGAGCAGCGCCAAGATGCGTATTACATACAAGCATGTTTGGCAGATCGTCCGGCCTCATATGGCTTGCTATGTCGAACACGGGAGCCCCGCGGGCGCCGAGAAACCCGGCCATGTGGTAGCAAGCTCGGAATGGGACTCCAGCGATGGAGTACGCGACGACATCCTCGGAGTGGCTGTGCACCACGGACTGGACATGCGGGTGGCGCTTGTACGTCTCAGAGTGGATCATCCGCTCGATGAAGCCGGCGGCCTGCGTGTCTTCGACGGGCGACGCGTCATGAACGCTGTAGGTAATAAGGTCTCCTGGCGACGAGACAGTGCCGGGCGCGATGGAGCGCGACATGACAAATACGTCAGGGCGGAAGGGGTGGCGGAATGAGACATGGCCATAGGCATCGAGCACACCGTGATAGTGGAGGATGTGAGACGCATCAATGAGTTTCCGCCGACGCAGACTCAGCTCGGCATTGGTGTTGTTCTCTGGAGTATTATTGGCCATTTTTCCTGTTCGTGATGCGATATTGAGCCGTGTGATCCCAAGCAGCAGCCAATCCTGGTATACTATGTTTTGGAGGCGCCCTTAAGTACTACAACGCTACAGTGCATTGCGGTATTTGCACGTCCTAGTCTGGCCCCGGGGAAGCGTCGGAGACCCCGGAACTCCGAGGACACAACTTTGGACGCCTGTCCTAAAGGTTTCATCAAGGAGAGAACTCAAATTTCCCTTCAACCTTCAAATTTAAACACATGTGTAAATATGGGTATCGGCCGGCCTAAATTGGAGCTGGGGACATTATTTAAATCATCTAGGACAGTCCAAGAAATGTGATCTGCTCCCCTGTATCCTGAATACAAATTTGAAGTTTCATATACTACGCCAGAACCAGTCCCACATTACAGTCAAGATGCAAGCCCTGCGTGCCAACAGCCGGACCTCGGGTCTCAAACTGGAGGAGACAGAAATTCCCAAGCTGGGCCCGTCTGATGTCTTGATCAAGGTCGTCAGTGCCGGCATTAGCCCAGGCACAGTCAAAATGATTCAGGCTGGCAAGACTCGCGTGCCCACTACAGTTGGACATGAAATTGCTGGAACTATCGAGTCTATGGGAAGCGTTGCCTCCGGCTCCGAGCTCAAAGTTGGCGATCGCGTCCGTCTGCACCCAAACCTGGCCTGCCGCGCGTGTCTACATTGCGATGCCGGCCAGGACAGCACATGTGAGAAGGTGGCTCTCATTGGGTTCTCCAACTTTGGGATCGAATCGGAATTATACGACCAGTATCACAACGGCGGCCTTGCCGAGTTTGTTCGAGCACCGCACTACCTCGTCGACAAGCTGCCCGACTGCGTCTCGTTCGAGGTGGCCGCCAAGGTCCACGACCTTGCAACGGCCTCGCGAGCACTCAAGCTTGCAGATCTCCGCAAGGCGTCTACCATCGTTGTCACGGCACCCACGGGTACGATGGGAGCCCTCACGCTTCGCCTGGCAGCCACCTACTCCGTCGGACACATCGTCCTCGTGGGCCGCTCCAGGAAACGGCTCGAGCAGGTTCGGTCCCTCACCTCAGTCAAGACGTCGGTTCTCGCGCTAGAGCCGTCCGATGGGTTCAACCCCGAGACTGCCTATCTGGTCGGCGAGCTCAAAACATTGGCGCCGGAAGGCATCGATGCCATCATCGATTACTTTCCCGCTGGGAACGTCCTGAACAAGGTGATGCCGGCACTACGCACAGGAGGCACACTCGTGCACATAGGTGGAAATTCGGCGGTGCTGCAGATGCCGTTGATGGTCATCATGGTCAACTCCTGGAAGGTGACCGGAGGACGGGCCAACACGCGGCTGGATGTCCATGAATGTCTTGAGTGGCTGAGCACCAAGCAGGTCCACATTGAGGATCTCTTTACCCACAAGTTCGAGATGTCGGAGATCGACCGGGCCTTGGACTTGCTGGTTACAAGGAACGAGCCTCTTTGGCTCAGCGTGGTCAACGTGTCTTGAGAGGACAGTGTAGAAACGACTGAAGATTTTATATCATCTTGACTGCTTTCATACATGTTTTGAGTGATGCCTGTTTTGTTTACATACTTTCGCCCTTTTCCATACTGAACTTTTAAGTCTTGTAAGCTGCGATGTGTTATCAACAAGCATCTTTGGTAACAGAGGGACGGAGAGGTTCGCTCGTGTTCAATACATAGAAAGTGATGGCCCGATCGTACATACTTACATAAACGGCGAACACATGGTGTTTAAAGCCCAAGCACTGGTCAGATGTAAGAAATATAACATGTATTGAAAACTCGACTATCAAAAACTTGCCCGGATTGCTGCGACCGACTCGACCGAGCTCGTCTCTGCTTGCTTGGCAACGTCCGACTTGAGCTCAACGTCGTCAGAAGCGAGGATGAGGATGTGACTGCTGTCTTCTTTACAGATACTCGTGTAGGCGCAGCCCCTCGGGATGCTCACGAAATCGCCGGGTTGCAGCTCAACCGTTCCGCGCTGCGAAACGAGCGTGCGTGTGCCGCTGATCTGGCAGTGAATGGCCGTGGCCCTTCTGTGGCTGCGGTATATTTCACCCTTGGTTGCCTCGAGGTGCACGTTTCCAATCCAGACCCTGGCTGACTTGTATAGCCACTCAGCCTCCGAGTCCTTGGCGGTAGGCCGTTGGACGACGAGCTTGGTGTCAGGGTCGGTAGACTCCTGTAGACTGCCGCGCAGGAGTAAGTCCTCATCCACATGCGCTACGGAAATGTCACACCCCTTAGATCCCAGGCACTCGGTAAGCATCTCGATCGCAGAAGGATTTGGCTTCCAACCCTCAAAAGGTGACTCCTTGAATTCCGCCTCAGCCGCCACAGGCCCCACGTCGGTCGCATTGGCGATGACATAGAACAAGAGGTGGACCTCCTTGCGGCCCCAGTTGTCGTGTGCGATTCCGACAGGGATACGTGAGAAGTCGCCGGGCCGTAGCTCGACCGTGCCAAGATCCGTCATGAGGGTGCGTTCACTGCTGACCTGGTACGACATCTCGTCGAAGTCGGCATTGCGGTGGTAGAAGGGCTGTCGGTTATTCATCTGCTGCCACTCGAGACGGAGTGAGTCACACGAGAATATGTCTAGGGGCGGCGCGAATTTGGCGGGCTTCCATTCTTGCGCAAAGTGTGTGACGGCGAGAGGTTCGTGGTCGCGCCACAGCTTCATGGCAGAGGGTGGTGGCGCTGTCAGAAAGAGGTCCTCGCGTCTGCGGAGCTTGATAAAGTGCTCACTCTCTGGCAGAGCGTCGATGATGTGTGTTATCTCACTCATTTTTACAGCGAATGTGATGCAGTGATGTAGGAATTTGTTGTGTCTGGAGAAATTGAGAACACTCAAGAAGGGGTTCAATTGCTGAACGATGGCTGAGATACTTGATGTCTCGAATAAATAGTGAGAGCTTCGACCAAATCACAAGGCGAGAAGGATTGCCTTCATATGGAAGCGCTTCAGTAAACATTGACCATGATATGACTACGACTCAGGTGATCCAAGTCCCACCAGTCTACTACTTGCACGAGGTTTATATCGTGACCCCTTTTCTTAATCTGGGGCATCTGCGCTGCTCTTACGCTAAAAGCAGTCCGGTCTGGTGGGGCTTGGCACACATTACCTCATATGGCTCCGCGACGGGGAACTGTCGGGTTGGCCCGTCGTGATATGGAACTCTCGGTGTTGAGCGACAGCTCCGTCACGCCGACTGTAAAGGCGAGGGCCGACCTCCTAGCTACCGGCATGGCAACAAGATGGGACACGACGAACATGAGAGGTCAAAAGTGTTTGTGTATTTAACACAGATACGGCTAGTGAGTCATTGCCTTCATTTTCTTATCAAGCCAAACAGATTATTCACGCAAACGTCTAGCAAAAGCCAAGTGCAGAGTGAGCACAGCAGAGATGGCTATGATCGATCTTGGAAAGATGTATGAGCAGAGCTTGCAGGGCCCGAGGATCGAGCGCTCCATCACCCTCAATTTCACGGGCGACTGGGGAATGGCGAATTTCCACCGCATCTGCTCTTGGTTAACACAGCAGTTCTGCGACCGCGCAGGCCCTGAGAGCCAGGTAGCTATCTGGAACATCCGCCACGGAGGAATAGAAGCTGTCACGGGCGTCTTTCAGGGGCGCACGCAGCTCGCCATTGCAACACCTGCCCAGTGTATGGCCACGGCTCTGACGGGCGAGGGCATCTTTGCCCCATACGGGCCGATGCCTTCACTGCGGGCGTTGGGAGTGCTACCGCAAAATGATCGTATGGTCCTGGCCGTTCACCCCAAGCACGGCGTCACCTCCTTCGCCGAGCTTCGTGCCAAGAAGATTCCTCTGCGGATATCCACCTCCAGCAATGATGGGACCAACTTCATCGGCTACATCGCCAGTGCGTATCTAAAGGCCCACGGGCTCGGCCCGGCAGAGCTCAAGTCTATGGGCGCCTCCTTGATCACGTCCACTCGGCCTGAACAATCCGTCGCTCTAGTCGCCAGCGGTCACGCTGACGCCCTCCTTCAGGAGGCCATCATGACGCCCTGGTGGGAGACCATAATCGAGTCTCACGGCTTCATTCCTCTACCTGCCGAGCCCGAGGCTCTGTCACGCCTCGCGGCCGAGAACCCGGGGCTTGTCATGGAGCATGCAGATCTCCTCCCGGCGAACTTCTGGCCGTCTCTTAAGAAGCCTCTGCCGTGTCTGGACTTTTCCGACTTTGTCGTCCTGGTGCGGGACGACATGCCCGAGGACGTGGCCCATCTGCTCACTTGGTGCCTTGTCGAGACTCGGGGCTCCATTGAGAGCCAGTACAAGCATCTTCGCCCTGAGAAGAGTCCTCTGACTTACCCGCTTGATCCCAAGGCCATGGCTAAGTCATCGGTACCCCTTCACCCGGGTGCATTTCGATACTACAAGGAAGCGGGCCATGTTTGAGAGAGAGCACGGAATCAGCCAAAGATAGTCACGTAACTGATATGAAGGACGTCTATAGTTGGTACTGTAATAGTAAAACGAAATTTCCTCAACGAGAGACCTTGTCATGAGTTGTACCATTCTGGTGAAACCTTGACATCTGCCAAACCAATAAGGACAGCTTGAGACACGCCCCTTGGGCCGCCATGAATGCAACCATCGGTACCGACACGCTGAGATAATGGCTGTAGTGTTGTCGAAGGGCTTTAACCCACCGGGTCATGCGTATATAGCATTAAGCCCCTTCTAGTAAATCACCATTACTTCATATCTTCCCCATCCATAATACCCAGACAATACTATACTTGGACATAAGCCCCGCTCCCGAGTGCGCCTAGATTGTGCAGTTAACCCCTCCGGCCCAGGTCAGCTTAGGCCGTTGGACGTATCCGGTGCCAGGATGAAGTACAGACGAAGCAACCGTAAGAAAAGCCTTGAGAGGTTCTGATTGCACGAAGTATTGCAGTAATAAAGATGCCGTTGCTTCTAGGACGCCAGGGTGGACGGGTCCTGTAGAGAAGTCAAGCTGTTAAAAACCGCAACGTCACTGGAGATTTGACATGTGGAAGACGTGCTAGCGTGTGCTTTTTCAGCGAGGATAGCTGCGTAATAGAAATCCTTCGAGGTGTGTCTCCATGCTCTTATTTTAAGATGACAGAGGAGGGCAAGAAATTCGTCATGAAAAGCGAGCGGATGTAGGCGAGGAGACAACTTACCACCTGCCAAGGGTCCCGCACGTGCGGCATCGTGCGTGAGAAAAGTTGGAAGAGGGTCGCAAGCAAGTGATTTATACCAAGCGCCGGAATTGAGAGGTTGGGCACTCATATAAGTATTTGGGCTCGAGATGTGTGGGCTAATTGCTGACGACACGGGCTGCCTTCCTAGAGGAGGAAAGCCACTGCTGTGTAACACATGCCTTCTTGGCCATGAAAATGATGCGTTTCTGGGCAAAACTTTTTGCTTACGAGCAGAGGAAGCGCCGCAAGGTCACGGAACAAGAAGCGGGGGGGGTTTCCGTCCGGCTATGTCGTACGGTGTTTCCACTTTGGGCATTTGGAGAGGGAGTGTATGCATCTTTGGGCCTCGTATGATTGATTGATGCATGAAAGTGGATTCACTGAACGTGGTTAACTAACCTCTACCTCTGCTTGCCTGAGGCCATCCTACATGTTGGAGGTGGGTGCAACGCTTGGTGAAGCTCATGTTGGTCTGCATTCCGTGGCCGATCGGGCTAGATGGATCGAAGCGGCAATGGTCTGCCCTTGGAGATAAGCTGAGCGCCTGGTGGCCCTTGACCATTCTCGTGTCGACACCCTGACCCATAGGGAATGTGGAACAATGCCGAAAGATATCAACCTCCAGCCAACGCATTACATAAACACAGAATTTGGTGGTATCAACATGGTCAGATTAGTTAGCTCGAACATGAGTATTTCCAAGGCTCCCTACCTTGACCATCCTCGCCCTTGAATTTCAATAGCGAGGTCCTCATTAAGATCCAATGTGGTTCGGAGACCTGAGCCTGTCCGAGGACGGGCGTACGTACAGTCTAAGGGTCTTCCATCCCGTCTTTAACCACGTTGTAGTAGAGCTTAGTAGACCACTTCATTAAAGACTGAGCAGTGTACAAGAGATTACTAATAACTGATCATAGCTAAAGGTGTGTCTAATCCCAGCCCACAAATCCTCCTAGGCAACGCATATTCCGGAAACCCCTTCCTTTTGCAACAGAAGCGGGTATGCGATAATGCCCTCGGGGCATCGCTCCAGGCCAGTTTGAAATTTCTCGCTATAGAAGGCCCGTGCTAGTGATTCGACCGATTCCCATTGGGCCATGTTGATATAGACATTGCTCCCTGCAATGCCCTGATGAAGCTGAGCCGAGATCATGCCGTACTGCGCCTTCATATACGTGGCGTCTCCGTGCCAGTACTCCATGAAAGCCTCGCGTTTCTCAGGCGGTACAACGAACATGTTGAAAAGGACGACAGGGCCCTGATGACCAGTGGTTGCAAGTTGTGTTTTGTAGGCAACCGTCGTTTCCGGGATCATCTTGAACTGTGGGCGAGGCATGATGAAAGTTCCAGAAGAGGATCGTGTTGAAGAGCGTTGTTTGTAGATTGTGTTAACGTTATTGGTAGTCTCCAACTTGATGTAGAGAATTGAATTGTTGTACTGAATTTGACTGGACAGCCAACGACCCGGTACATATATTCCACTGTCGGCTACAACTCGGACTCCCGATTTCTTGACTACCATATTCGGCGCATAGGAAGGCTGGCCATCCGATGTACGCCCGTGTTTGCAACTTGAATGGGTCCGGGGTTAGGTTGGCTCTCCCGGATCGTGGGGTATCACGAATCATGGGCTCATAAGGTAGCTACGAACTGTATATTCCCAGTGCCTGAAGATTGCCGTGCCTTGTGAGCTCTTCCGTTGGCCGAGACGACGAGGAAGGGTCACGCCATGTGCGTGTCAGGGCTTTACCACATTACGTAGACTTTCTTGTACTGCAACCTGACGAGAATTGGGGGGAAAGAGAGAGAGAGAGAAGCCGATACGCAGCTGTTGGAAGCTAGGGGGACAGTGTAGCTAGCGGAATTATTGGTACCCAGATATTTCGTACACAAAACAGAAACCCGAGCGAGGGCACCCAATACAGGCAATACAGAAGCACGATTTCCGTCTGCATCGGCCCGCGCGGGTATCTTCCCGACCCCTGCGTAACTTAGTTGCACGGACGGCAGTGGAAACGCCGATGCCCCGAGTGACGTGAAAAAACCAGGTTCACTCGGTGGGAGCGATGGGATATGCATAAGCGAGCTACGTTGCAAAGTGGGATAAGGGGTGTCTTGTACAGAGAGTGCAGACCAAGCAGGGCATGTATAAGTACGTCCCAGTCAATTTTCTTTTCGATCTAGACACCCATTGGGTGAATTCAACTATACTCTACTCAATATTGTATCTCATTACGACCACATCACAGATAAAGTCAATTTTCCCTAAACGATTACTTCAAAATGCCGGAGATTCCTGAAAGCATGAAAGCGATCCGCATGTATGAGTACGGCGGCCCCGAAGTCCTCAAGGTAGAAACTCACCCGGTGCCTGTGCCTGGGGACAACCAGGTACTCGTCAAGGTTGTAGCCTCGAGTGTCAGCTGGTGGGACTACGCCTACCGAAACCAGCTCATCAAGCCCATCCCAGGCCGCGGTGCGCTCCCGCTACCACAGCAGCTTGGCCGTGAGGCCTCCGGGGACGTCGTCCTCGTCGGCAAAAACGTCCGCGGCTTCTCCGTCGGCGACAAGATCGTCACCATGGCATGTCCCGCCTGTGGACAGTGCCCGTTCTGCCAGCAAGGCTTTGACAACTTGTGCATCCGCACCGAGCTCCCGGCGCACAGCGCCTTTGGATTCTACGCTGAGTACATCGTTCGGGACGCGGACAGCATCTTTCACGCCCCGGCTCATCTTGGCTACGAGGAGTTGGCTTGCCTTATCTGGTCGTACGGTACCGTCATACACATGATTGATGGCCGTGCCAAGTTGCGCACCGGCGAGTCGGTCCTCATCACTGGGGCTTCCGGTGGAATGGGCACAGCCGCGATCCAGCTGGCAAAGCTCGCCGGAGCCGGAAAGATCATTGGCCTCTCGTCGGCCGTCGATAAATATGACGAACTCAAGGAAGCCGGCGCCGACGTCCTACTCAACTACAAAGATGCCGACATCCTTGATCAGATCAAATCTCATACAGCCATGAACATGGGCGTCGACGTTGTTCTGGACAGCGTTGGAGGATCCATGGCCGCGCTTGGCATTGAAGCGCTCAGGATGGGAGGCCGCGCAGTATTGGCTGCCACCATGGGCGGGTCAACCCTCGAGATCGACGTGCTCAAGCTTTTTGTTAAAAACATTACCATTCACGGTGCTCGCGCGTCGCGAAGGCAGGATCAAGAGACCATCCTGAAACTGGCGGCTGCCGGCAAGATCAAGCCGGTCATCAGTCACAGGTTCCCCATGGATCAGGTTGTCGAGGCGCAGAAACTGCTTGAAGCTGGGGGCCATACAGGAAAGATTGTTTTGAACATGTAGTTTATTCGAGACAAGTTCGTCATTGTCTGTGTATAAATACTTTATGGTGATGCTGGAGCTTGTTTGGCGGCTGGGGACATAGAGACTTGGAGTTGCAACGAAAAGGTCGATCAAATACAGGACACGGCAGAATTGCTAGAGAAAAGAAATCGCTGTTCATATCGTGCTCCAAGCATCAGAATGAAGGCCAAGACATGCGTGTAAGCCTCCATCAGAAGGCTCTGAAGCTCGATTCCGGCGTGAAATTCAGTCAAGGCGCGTATGATTCAAAAAGTCGCATCTCATGTACTAATTTGCGCGTTTCTCAATTAGGTACTTCACTTGTTAAAGTTAGATACCTGCTAATCGGGAGGGTTACCCGTGAGGTTGGTAATATGATCACATAATGTTTCCGGAATATTAAAAGTCCCCTTAATACTAAGTGATTCACCTTGGTTCTCTACCTAGGTACCGGTACAAATGCCGACTAGGGGCTATATCGGAAGGATTGGCTCCCCGTAAGGTAAGGGGAAACCAGGGCTGGCTACCACAATCCACGCAGTCTACCCTGTTCTAGGGGCAAGGTTTGCGCTTCACTTTGTGGGGTGAGATGGATTCTTATCAGGCTTGCGCCTTACCACGTCTGCTTGTGGCTTTGTTACTCCTAACAAACTCTTACGCACATGTCCTGACCAGTTCCATTTTAACTATAAGTTCGCTGCCGCATCAGTTCAGCACTTCTGAGACCTTTCGGTCACTCATCTTTGCATTAAACACGTCAACAAGCTCCAAATTTACCATGACTTTTGATACTGCACCTGAGCCCAACCGTGGAGGGCCTGTCTCGGATCTAGTTTCCGACGGGCCAGACCGGCAGCAGAGCCTGGCGGAATGGAAGAAACAAAAGAATTATGATGAGACACAACAGATCAGGCTTATAAAACTCTCACACATGCGATATAGCCACCCAGACCTGGGTGTAATCACTGAATTTCTACAAGGTATTTATTGACCCATCGTAGCGTGTGCACGTAAATCGCCGTTGATTAAAGTTATTAACAACCGGTGTCCAGACTTTGGCATGTACGTAGCCAAGCGAACTGAGAATGAAATCTGGTTCCAAGGTTATGGGCCTGATCCATTTGTCTGTAAGCTCGAAGACGCTGCTTTTGTTTGGCATTGCCCAAGCTACAGACTGACCCGTTGACGTTGCTAGACTATGTTTGCAAGGGCGAGAAGAAATTCCTAGGCGGTGCCTTCACCGTAGAATCATACCAAGACCTCGAGCGAGCCAGTGCTCTCGAAGGTGGAGTGCCAATTGAAGAGGTGAAGGATGCTCCCGGCAAAGGACACATTGTCACAGTCCACGACCCAGAAGGGTTCCCCGTTTCTTTGGTGTATGGTCAGGAACCGGTGGACAGCAAAGAGCCGCCAGCTAGGATCACACCAAACTATTCGCAGGAAAAGCCTCGGATTCGCGAATTCTTGCGATTCAAACCGGGTCCTGCTGCTGTATACAAGGTAAGCCTCCGATTAAACTTGTCCCGTTCTTCATTCTTGTCCGGTCCCATCACTAACAATGAGAAGCTCGGTCACTATGGGCTCTGCGTGCGTGACTTTCAAGCGCAGGTTGACTTTTATCTGACAAACTTCAACATCGTGCCGACCGACTTCCTTCAAATCAAACTCCCTGACAAGAGTCAAAAGTCTGTTGCTATGTTTGCGCACATAGACCGTGGCCAAGACTACGTCGACCATCACAGTTTCTTCATGACAACCAGCGACACGAGTCATGTACACCACTGTTCGTTCGAGGTGCACGACTACGACACACAGATGCTGGGCCACCAGTGGCTGGCCCAGAAGGGCTACGAGTCTGTCTGGGGCGTAGGCAGGCACATTCTGGGATCGCAGATCTTCGACTATTGGTGGGATCCGCACCGCAACATGATTGAGCACTATGCTGATGGTGACTTGGTAAACTGTGAAACGCCGGTCAGTTATGGGCCAGCTGGAGACGAGAGTCTGGCTGTATGGGGGCCTGATGTGCCAGCGCGATTCCTGGCATAGGGGCATTTTTACTTCAAGTTGACTGATAGGCGTTGTTTCTTGAACCAGTTCTCAGGAACAAATCAGATTTATTACTGTCAACTGCCGTACAAATGACTGGCCACGAGCGTCGAACTGAAACGGCCTCTCTCTCTCATGTAAGGCCGGGCTGTACTTCTTGGCCTTTTCTGCGACCCAGTAGCTTATGCAGCATTGCGATGCAGTATTCGGATGTTTTTTAAGGCCCGGTCTGCTTATCAGTAACCTTCTCTCATGATTTGGGCCTTCAAAGTGTATCAATGTGTGCCCCACCAAACCATTGGAGCTTTGTTCAAGCAGTCTAAAACTCGGTCTAAAGCTCGGTCTTTCGGACACAGTGCATTTGCCGAGCGCCGGTTGACAACTGGTGCACCCACCCATGGCACTTTAAGCTATGTGCTTCTGGAGCCGTGACGACTTTCAGTGGGGCTACATCGGGAGCATACCCGAAGAAGTGGAATGGCTATCGTGAAGTTATTCCGCGAACCCATATCACCGAGACCTCATGCTGCGAGTCCGTATTTCCTGGTCGGGAACGCCATCGGAACCCCATGGGGAACCCCTGTGAAGGCCGGCGAATCAACCTTGTGACAGTAAAGTTTAATTCTTGATTTCTCCACTCCTGGTCGCTTTCACTGACGAATTGGGCACATTTTGGCCTTGTCGGTCCAGATTTCCCGCAAGACACAAGATATCCTGCGGAGGTGTAGGAGCTGCCGAGTTGACAAGTCTGCATTCGTTTCGTAGCTCTGAAAACATCACCTGTAAGTCGATCCGTTGCCAGCGTACACGAAAGGTTCGAAACGCTCGATCATCACCCATGGAAGAAACCGATGTCATCATCTCTGGGTGTGGGCCTACGGGAGCCATGCTGTCGACCCTGCTGGGACGCTATCATGTCCCCAACGTGGTCCTTGAGCGCGACCCAACCATCACGCGAGATCCCCGTGGCATCGCACTTGACGAAGATGGCATCCGCCATCTCCAAGCCTGCGGCATCTACGACAAGATATTTACCGATATCGGGGAATGTGAGTTTTCTCGCTCCTTTCCAACGTCACGCTTACTGACATTGCTCTTAGGTATGGGCAAGTTTAGATTCGTGGGAGGCGTCCACAACGACCTGAGCACCAGGCCGTTTACTGTCATGGACTATAGCACGGTGCGTAAATCAAGATGATTTTCTAGTAAAGATGACTGGTTTATCAACATGATGTTTTGCAGACAGAAGGAGGCACTGGACATCCAGGCTTCATGTGCCACAAGCAGCCCGTACTCGAGAAACACCTACGAGCCCGAATTGACAGCTATCTCGACTGTGATCTTCGTTTAAGCTCAACCGTGGTCGCGATCCACGAGGACAAAGACTGGGTATATTCTACATATCTGGACGCCTCTGGCAATGAGAAGAATATCCGCGGCAGATTCCTTGTTGGTGCAGATGGGAAAACGGGTTTCACTCGGAAGCGCTACCTGGAGCCATTGGGCGTCCGGCTGGAAAACGTTTCATCAAATGCGTATCAAGAGACCTGGGTCGCTTTGAACTGGAGGATGTCGCTGCCAACACCAGAGTCGCATCCCAGCTTCCCGCTGTGGGAAAAGGGCTACAGTCCACAACAGGTCTACGATGCTTTCTTCCCGACCGACTTCCGCTTTCTCTGCAACTCAGCACGTCCGGCCGTTTGCGGACGCTTTGGGCTCTGCACAGACAGACTCTGGCGCTTCGAGTTTGTCGTCCACCCGGGCGAAGATGGCGAGGCCATGTCCGCCCCGGACAAGATCCGCCAAATTGTCTTTCCTTACATCACGCACCCGGGCACTCGATACGGACTCTCGGATATATCAGAGATCCAGTATCCCTCGGACTGCATCGAAATCCTCCGCTCGCGCCCGTTCCAGTTTGCGGCCAAGAGTTGCAGTAGGTGGTCCCGAGACCGCGTTATCTTGTGCGGTGACGCAGCACACGTCTTTCCGCCGTTTGGCGGCCAGGGGATAACTTCTGGGTTCAGAGATGCTGTCGCTCTTACCTGGAGGCTTGTGTTGGCCACAAGGCAGCGGACTGCGGCCAGTGATCATGCCGCTATGCCCTATCAGTTACTACTTGACGGGTGGTTCGCTGAGCGGAAGCAGCAGCTCGACAAGTCTCTAGCCTCGACCATCGAGAACGGTACCTACCTGACCACAGCAGGCCCCATCAAGGAGCTTGTCCGAGATTGGTACCTTTGGGCTGTGCAGCTAATCCCCAGCTGGAGGCGTTGGCTCGAGCAGGGCAACCGCAGGGAGGGCATGGTCAAATATCACTGGGAGGACGACAGAGGAATGGCGTTCCTGCCACTATATGGGGGAGGGGGCAACTTCCCTCAGGTCTACTGCATGAAACTGGACGGGGAAAACAAAGTGCAATTCACCGACGACGTCATATTTGCCGAAGACAAAAAGGGACTCTTCCAGATCATCGTGCTGCTTGAGAGTGCGCAAGACTTGCAACAGGCTCGAGCAGGCCTATTAGGTGTTGGCAAGGCCTCACATGGAGTCGTCCAGGAAGAAGAAGCAACATTCATCATCCACAGTACGGATCATTATCTACCAGCAATCAATGCCTGCGACGTTTACCGTTTAGGAACGGGAGGCGAGTTCTCCGCTGACGTTGGCCTCTGTGGTGGACGGCCCGAACCCCGGTACTATGATCCTGAGCGCATGATGAAGGAGACTCAGAACAAACGGTTCATCATCCTGCGGCCGGATCGGTTTGTGTTCGCTGCCTGTGATACGGCGGATGCGCTCCAGGGCGCGGCAAAGGAACTCTGTTCTTTGGGTTGGTGACTTGTTTTTTTCTGGTAGATCCTATGACTTTCAACTCTAAGTCAACGGTATGATAGCAAATACAGATTTCTTTTAAATGTTTTGTATTCAATCTAATATTCACAAGAAGACCAGTGGTCAGCAGACATTTGGTCCACGTGGTGTTTGTCGATACTGGACATGTCGGGATGCAGCACCTGGAAGGTGGGTAGGCGGGCCATGGCCAGGGGATGCGGGGTCCCCTGTCCACTACCTAGGTACCCCAACAGCGGCCTGTCCACAGTGCCATCAGGCCTGAGATCCCCATAAAGCAAGTCTATCTAAATCTGGCATTGGTTACCGGCAAGGTTGACCCTCCCTTGTATGTCGATCACCCAACGGATGAACCAAACGCTCGCTATCGGGTTTTGCTCCGAAGCGTCCGCGGTCAGTCCGCTGCGTACGCAGTAGAGCCTAGGGACCCGCAAACTTGGGTTCTCACATAATAACCGGCTCAGTAGCCAATGTTACCGCGGTGGTCGGACGATTCTCTGCTTATCGCGCACCACGGCTAAACCCTTTGAAACCAGTGTATGTAGGGCGGTCCAGAGCGATGAATATCCAAAAAGTTAGGTTTTCACTACCTACACCCCATTATTTATTTAATATACCTAATAACCTTACTTATATATTCCTTTTATTATAATTCTTATAATTATTTATAATTAATATTTAATAATTAATATTTTTCTTTAACTTAATATATTTATTAAAATACTTAATTTATTTTAAATTAATCTTATTATTTATTTATTTATTAAGAATAAGCTTAATAACTTAATTATTTAAAAAACCTAACTTTATTACTTAGCTAATAAGATAATAAATGCCTTAAATAATTATAAATAATAAAATTTATAATTTACTTATATTAATATATTTAATAATTATTATTTATTTTTAATTATTAAGTTAAATTAATTTAACCTTTTTATATATATTAATATATATAATAATTATTAATATAATTATTATATTTATTATAAAGTTAATTTTATTAAAGTTATATAAATTATTATTTATAATTTTATACTTAATTATTATATTATAAAAAAGTTAAAATTAATTTTTAATAATCTTTAAATCTTTATAAAAAACTTTTTAATAATTATAAAAATAATTAAACTTAATTTTTAAAGTTAATTATATATTTATAAAGTATTAAGCTTAATATTTATTAATAAATTTAATATTATATAATATTAATAACCCCTCCTAAGTATAAGGGTAAATAAAGACCTATGATTGTGCTTTTTAATTATGTTTATTAAATTATGATTATTCTGCTAACTACTTATAAATAGAACTTAGCATTTCATTAAGTTACTCTTAGTTGGTCATTTCATGCTTCTTAAAGAACTTAGCTGCCTTAGTTATATTCTTATAGTTCACCTTTTTATTTATAATCATTGCTTTAATAGTCATGAAAATTTTAATCTCTTTAAAATAAATCTTATGGCTTCTAAGTGTGATTATAAATGCATTGATTATTTTGGATAGTGATGGGTTTGGGTTGGAGCATGCTTTTAGAATTGCTCTTGCTTTGGGAAAGACTTGCTTATTGTATTTGGTGTTCATTTTTGTGGCTGTTCGTGTCAACTCTGTTAGCCTAGTCTATTTACACAATGGAGCGTGTTTGTCTTACTAGTCTGTTCCAACGTCAGTTGCGAACACGCTTAATGGGTGATAATCGCGTGCAGTGGGTTGAGTTGTCTTGTCTTGGTCTTCGTGCTGAATGATTGTTTTTGAAGGGTCTTGGTAGGCCGAATGATTGTCTTTGAATGGTCTTGTGCAGAGGAGCAAGGCTGTGCTGTTTGGTGGCGCAGATTGTTGTGCGTTTGCAGAAGCAGAGATAGATCTTGTGCGTGTGTCGTGTGATCTGGGAGATGGCAGCTTTATATTGTCCATTTCGGGCAATTTGTGTTCGCCTGAGTCACATGGCGAAGGCACTTGAACATAGTGCTTGACGGTGTCAAACTAGCTGGTGGCTAGAGATGGCTTCGTCCGCGACGGCAGAGACCGGCCTGGTGTCAAGCTTGACAGCGCCAGCACAAATGGCACTGGAGACTAGGCATGGCCTGACACTAAGACTTTTGGTGTGAATTAGCGGCTTTTGACATAACACTGGTTTGCAGAAGCAGATTGAATAGTCACTGTCTAAAGCCTTGCATAGCGAATTTGACTGTAATTGCCTACAACTTACATTGTCTCTTGTCCTACTAGGACAATCATTGTCGTTCCGGCTTAGTAGAGGAACTCAAAGAATACAAATAGTCTATATAATATTAATAATAAGTTAATTATATCTTTTATATTAAAAAGTTATAATAAAAATTCTTAAATATTTTACTTAATA